>CAUYUJ010000183.1:47961-95461 GCA_963575745.1 Prorocentrum cordatum
CATCTAGGATCGGATCGACTCGGCATTGTGCGCTCGTTCAGGGCATGAGCAACCAACATCACGAAGACACGCTTGCTGGCAGGTGAGGACAGATGCGGTCGAATGAAGGCGAAGGGAGGGTGAAGGCCGTAGAATTACAGGATTCTGGGTTGGCCTGGCGCACGCCCGCGCAGGGGCGCGGGGTCCAGGCAGAAGGGACCAGTGCGGCCCACGACTCTGACGACGGCGGGGACGACGGAGGACGACGGCGAGGACGACAGGAGGAATGAAAGGGAGGAGGGGGGAGGAGGCGAGAGGGAGGGGGGGAGGGGGGGGGGAGGGCGAGGGCTGAAGGGAGGAGGAGGGAGGGAGGGGATGGTGGTTTAGTTATAGGAGAGGCATTGGGATAGGTAGGAAAGGGGAGGGAAGGAGGACAGGAAGGAGGAGGGAGGAGGAGTGAGGAGGAGGGGGAGGGGGAAAGGAAAGGGGGAATGGGGGGCGCCTCGCCGTCCTTCGGCTTCTCTTCCTCCACCTCTCCCTGGGGTCGGCTGGCCGCTGGCCGACGGGCCCAGGAGAGTGGCCCGAGGAGCCCAACAGGCAGACCGTCCCGAGCATGAGAAGAGAGGCCCCCGCCTCCTCCTCCTCCTCCTCGTCCTCCTCCTCCTCCTCCTCCTCGTCCTCCTCCTCCTCCTCCTCCTCCTCCTCCCTCCTGCCATAGCTCCCTCCTCTTGCTTGTCATCGTCCTCACTCCTCCACCTCCACCTCCGCCTCCACCTCCTCCACCTCCTTCCCCTCCTCCTTTTTCCGTCAGGCAAGCATCAGCGGCGGGGCTGCTGCGTTCCAGCCTCCTCCTCCTTCTTTTTCTTCCTCCTTTTCCTCCTCTTCCTCCTCCCCTTCCCTCGCCAACCTGCGTCCCTCGCGAACCCTCCTCAGACACCTCATTTTCCATCATCTCTTCCTCCTCCCCCCCCCTCCCCGCCCCCCCATCATCTCCTCCTCCTCCTCCTCCTCCTCCTCCTCCTCCTCCTCCTCCTCCTCCTCCTCCTCCTCGTCCTCCTCGTCCTCCCCCGCCCCTCTCTGGGGAGGCGCTAGGCAGGGTTGGGGAGAGGCACGGCCAGAACCGACGCGGGTTTTTGTTGTTGCTCCAGCATTTCCGGAGGATCTGCTTGCCTGTCTCGTTGGCCCTCCGCGCCTCCTGTGCCCGCCACTGCGTCCCAGTGACTGACCGCTGCTTGGAAACTGATCGCCGCCAACGAAACATGACTGTCGTGTTGCCCCCTCTGGCCGTTCCCGGGCTCCCCCGCTCGCGCGCGGCCCGAACCTAGAAGACCAACAGATCTACGGACACACGTGAGCATGATTTGTTGGAGGTCCGCGCAGACGTCCTGGGGTCCGCGCTACGGTCGGGAACTTGGCGTTCGGTCGGGCATGCCCCACACAGGTGGATGTTCGACGAAGCATCCAGAGAACGGTCAAAAAAAAACAAAACAGTCAAAACGTGGTCGAACATCGTCCCCACATTTGTTGTTGCCTATGTTTTTGAATTTTCCAAAATAGAGGGACAGGCCCGACTTAAACCTCGCGTGCCGCGGCGGCGGCCCTGGCAGCACGCCACCCCTTGCGGGTCGCCCCGCCCCGCGGGGCTGGAGGCCGGGAAGGGCTCGGGGCGTCGACGCTGAGAACCTGAAAGTGGACGGAGCGCGTCGCGCCGAAGCCGCGTGGGCAAGAACCGGCCTCAGACATGCTCGCGTCGTAAAAGAAATCAAGACGGAAGGTTTTTGACAATTTTCGGCCCCGGGGGGCCCTCGCCGGGCCTCGGGACCGTCTAAAACGACTCAGGGCGAAACACCAGTCCTGGGGAAAGGGTGGGGACTTCCAGGGGCGCCGTCCTGAAAAGCTCAGGACGTCGCATGTCTGGGTCCACAAATCCTTAAGAGCTCACGACGTACGGCGGGGGCGTTGGACAAGGAAACCTTGGATAAGGAATCCAGAGTCTGGAACTGGAAGCACTCGGAAACTCCATTGCGGATCGGCAGTGGGCATCGCCGCCGCCCTCATCAGATAAGAAATTCCTCAAGGTCTGAAGCCTCCTGGGCACATTCCGTAAGCAATACCCCCACCGTATGAGTTCTTCCGAGTCTTGGAGGGTACAGACAGACAGACAGACACTCAATGTCGGGCAGCGCCCGGCCCTGCCCCTGCGCGGGGCCTGGGCGGATGGCACCGCAGTGCCTCGGGTGGACTCGTGCACGAAACCGCCCTCAAGCGGCTCGTCCACAACTCCGTATTGCAAGCGTGTGTAATCCAGACCCCGTCAGGGGCGTCACAACCTGCAGCACGCAAAAAAATACCAAATCGTCAGCCCAGCGTTGTCGAGGTCTCCCGGGCAGCCTCGCGCCTGCGGGCGTCCGGCTCCTCCGGCGGAGAGGAGTGGCTCGCCACAACGGACTCCCAACAGCGGAGGAGGCGCGTCGTCGCTGCCAGCGCTCCCCCCTCCCGAGCGCATTCCGCGGTCCGCGAGAAGCGCGGTCCCCATGCAGACATGATCGCGTCGTAGACAAAAATCAGGACGGGAGGTGTTCGGCTATTTTCGGCCCCGGGGGGCCCTCGCCGGGCCTCGCGGGACCGTCAAAAACGACTCGGGACGACAACCCGGTCCCGGGGAAAGGGTTGGGACTTCCAGGGGCGCCGTCCTGAAAAGATCAGGACGTCGCATGTCTGGGTCCCTCTCCTGCACCTCCCGGCAAGGGGAAGTCCGTAGCCATTTTGGCTCAAGGTTTTGGTTTCCCCTGGGAACAAAGTGGATACCGCTAGTCCGCGGCCAGCTTTCATCCTTCGCCTGGTTCGCCCCAGGCAGAGCGGTGCGTGGTCCGCCCCACGCATCGCAGCTTGCGGCACGGCCTCCCAGCACAGGAGCCCGTGGCCCAGTCTCCTGCGAGCGCCATGGCTCCTCGGAGGGTTGCTGCTGACGAACCGTGGATATGCAAGTCGTGTGTCCACTCTGTCACTGGCAAGCCGTGGTTCAATGCAAGAGGTACGTTGTACTGCAAGCAGTGTCAGCTTCATAAGTCGGTGGTGTTCAAAGAGTACAAACGAGGTAAGGTCCCTAGTGTCCATGCTGCGGGATCCAAGAGCCCCAGCCAAGTGGACAAAGGCCTCGCCGCTCGGTGTGCACAGCTCGAAGAACAGGTCAAGAGGCTCACCGCAGAGAAGGCTGAGCCATCACCTCCACCACCATGGGCGCAGTCACAGCCTGACGGAGCTGAAGAGAAACGCAAGCGCATCAAGGAGCTGGACTCCATCATGCGCCTGCTCTCCTCCGACAGGGATGCGACGGTGCTGGCCAATTATAAAAAGGAGAAGGAGACCTTGGAGCGGGAGCTGTTTGATGGACGCCCGATTGAGGACCAGGCTCGATCGCTGGCGGCGAAGCTCCAGCACGCGAGGTCCCACGAGTCCAGCGTGCGCAGGGCGGTCGAGGAGCAGAGAGCCAAGATCCTGGAGCTGCAGGGACACTTGGACAAGGCTGAGGCCAAGCTCGTGGAGGCGTCCGCTGAGGTGGTTAGGCTCGAGGAGGACACGCGCAAAGCCATGTCCCAGGCCCGCCCGCCAGAGCAGGAAAGGCCGCCCACGCTCCATGAGATGCTTCCTGGGTTCGCGGTGTCGGTGGAACAGTTGGGGCGTGTTGCCAGTACTCTGGGCTTGGGGCCTGATCTTACGGCAGGGCTACAAGCTATGGCGGAGACGGTCACCAAGCTGCAGCAGGCGCCGCAGGCAAAGCCACCCTCGCCCCATGCCCCAGAGCCCCCTGCACAAGAGCCTGAAGATGATGAAATTTCAGACATCGAGATGGGGGAGGAAGACATGCGGGCCACGCTCAATGCTGCAGGAATCCCTACGGACGAGAACGTCTCCGCCGAGGCAGTCACGGAGAGGTTCAAGAGGTTCCAGCCGACGTGCATTGAGGCGTGCAAGAGGGCTCGCAAACAATAGATTTGCCAGCATCGGGATTGGAATGTTACTCAGTTCTGCAGCAGCAATGGCGGCAAGCAATGATGTGTCCCCTCGAAGCGGGGTATCAGCTTCACTCGCGACTCCAGGGAGGACTACGGCGTCGGCGGCGAGTACTACACCGCGGGCAAGTGTCTCCTGGGATGTGTCTGAGGTTATTGGCACGAGTCGGCTACCCCCAGGGAGGCTCACTCGGCTTGCCGAGCAGAGGCCTGAGGCGGAACCCCGTGCATCGTGTACGTCACGGGGGGCGGCTGCGTCTACGCCATCGGCGCATGTCTCTTGGGATGAGAATGGTATTGGCACGAGCTGGCTACCCTCAGCAATGCTCACTCGGCCTGCCGAGCAGAGTGCTGAGGTGGAACCCCGTGCATCGTGTACCCTGCAGAGTGCGGCTTCTGCTTCGCAGACGGGGTGTGCACCGATGACATTCTCAGCCCCAGGAGGTACGCACTGCTCACCGTCCGTCGACAGCGGGCAAGCAGCAATGAGGACAACTGAGGGCGGAGAGTACCGACCGCGGGAGGCCAGGGGCCCCCACGGCACGCACCACTCACCCTCTTCGCCTCGCTGTGAGCCTGCCCCGACATCGGACGGCAGAGGGTACCGACCTACTGGGGCCATGGTGGGATCAAACATGGACGGGGAGTACGACCCGTTCGAGTTTCTTGACGCAGATCGAGAAGCTGACGACCTCTTCCCCACTATTTGCCCGAACCCCTTGGAAATACGTCAGTCAGAACGCGATGAGGCTGCAAGTGCAGCCTCTTCATCTCCCTCCGCCCCCGCTGATGAACATTTGGATCTCGGACGTGGTAGCATGAGCGTCGGGTCCGATATATCTAAGACGGGCGAGTTGGAGGGAAAATCTTCTTCACCCGCCATTGCGGGAACAATTATGTCGGTGAATGCAGGCTCCTTCGGGCCATTGTTCGACTTCCTGGCTGTTGCGAAGGCCAAGATCATCTGTGCACAGGAGACGAGGATTGTGGAGTCACGCCTCGGGGAGTTCCAGCACCGCGCCAAGGACCTCGGCCTCCACGGGATGTGGGCACCAGCCCTGGCGACCAACGCCAGGGGCCCGCAGGCCAATCACTGCGGGGTCGCCATACTGGTGCCCACGAACGTGATGATCACGAAGCCTCCTGACGGCGACCCCATCATCTACCCAGGCAGAGTGGTTGCCAGCTTTGTCAATTGGGGCGTCCCTGGGGGGGGTGATTGTGGTCAGTGCATACTTGGTGACGAGCATTGGGCTGACGGGTGAAAACCTTTCCATTCTGTGGGCCATAGCGCAGAGAGTTGCGACCTGGAGCGCTGCGGGTTTCGATTGGATCTTAGCAGGTGACTGGAATTCTGACATAGCAGCTCTGAATGCGAGGAGGTGGATTGAGTCTCTTGCTGGGTTGTCTTACACGCCAGCGTCGGCCACGTGCTGCAAGGAGGACGGCAAGTCTACGATCGATTACTTCATCGCGTGTGCAAATCTGTCGTCTAAGCTCGGGGCTGCAGTGGTGGAAGATATGTGCGGCACAATACCACCCCCGCATTACCCAGTTAGTACCGACCTCCTGGGCAAAGATAGGCCAGCATGGTGTCTCGTGCCAGACGAGCCAAGGGCTTTCCCTGTTACTCCGCCATGTGGGTGCGCCAGGTTCCCGTACCCGTGGGAGGCAGTGGACCATGTTTTTCTGGAAGTCAAGGAGGTTACAGATTTGGCCCTGCTGTGGGACACAGTCCTGGACGGTATCGACTTCGAGCTGGCAGGGAGGTATGACAAGGTTGACAAGGACGCGGCCCCTTTCGTCGGCAGGTCAGGCCCTCCACGTTTCAAGTGGAAGCTGCTGGCATGGGAACCTCCGCGTCGGCGCACGCACCGCGAGCCCAAGGTCTATGCTTGGGCGACGGCCAAGAGATGGTGTCAGCATCTCAGGTCGGAGCGGGACCGACTGGGCAGGTTTTGTCAACGGTTGCAGTTGGCTTCAGTGGTCTGCCAGCTAACGCCCCTGCAGCACGCCAAGGTGTTGCAGGCCTTCTACGAGGTGGACCAATATTGCCGCAGGATCGCCCGCGACAGGAAGACATGTCACTACCTTGATCAGGACACCGTAGACTTCCTGCTGCGGGGCCTGGGCATGATCGGCGATGCTGACTTCGACTCGGGCCTGGACAACATCACGAGGAAGGCCGATGAGGTGCTGAAGGCAGCGGGAGGGGCCTCGGAGAAGGCTTGGCGAGGCTGGGCCAAGCAGGCTTTCCTGGGTGGGGCCAGTCGGGCCCATGCAGCCTCCAAGGTGCGCGGCAAGCAGGAGCAGCTCAATTTCGACGTGAACGCTCAGCCGTACCTGCTGGCAAACCACACCCTTGACGCGTGGGAGGGCGCATGGCGGCATCACGACCTTTTGCCCCCAGGGCTGCCGCCAGGCCACGAGAGCTGGCCTGCTCTGCCCGAGCTCGACCACCAGCAGGCGCGGGCTGCCATTCGCAAGTTTTCGACGCGGACGGCAGCTGGGCCGAGCAGAATTTCACCCAGATGCCTGGACGCTCTGTCGGACCAAGCGCTCGAGCGCATGGCCAAGATGTTTATGTTTTTCGGTCAGTGGCTGTCCTGGCCTCCTGAGCGGGTTTACAGTGAAATGGTTCGCTTACCCAAACCTGACGGGGACACACGATTGATTGTTCTATCTCACGCTTTGGTGCGTATCTGGGGCAAGCTCAGGATACCAGTCTCGGCAGCGTGGCAGGCTGGCTACCAGCGCGACCAGATGTGGGGCACGAGAGCGGGCCACACGTCGACGGACTCGGCGTTTGATCATAATATTCAGCAGGAGGTTGCGCAGTTGTTGGGGGAACAGACATGTACGATCTTGCTTGATATGAGCAAGTGTTACGACATGGTGGACCCACATGCGTTGCTCCGAGAAGGCCAGGCTCTGGGGTTTCCACTACGTCTGCTGTGGCTCCTCATTCAGAGCTACCAACAGCCCCGTCGTATAAGGGCCTTTGGGAGTGTATCCAGAGGGTTTCGGTCCTTCCAGGGGATCTTAGCTGGGTGTACTCACGCTACGTACGTCTTGTACTTGCTTACCTATAGGTCGGTGCATAGGGTCTCGAAGGTCTCCCCCACGGTGACCCCGAGGACGCTCATGGACGACATTGGGCTCCAACGTACCTCCCAGGACCCCACGGAGGCCAAGTACCTTGCGCTGGCGGCGAGGGGGTTCATCCAGGACTCCAAGGGCCTCGGCATGATCTTGAAGGCTTCCAAGTCTGGGGCTGTTGTTGGTTCTCGGAAGTTCTGGAAGGGGGTGCAGCGCCACATGGGCTCCATGAAGATCCCGTACAAAGGCCACATGAGGAACCTAGGTCACGAGCTCACGGGGCCCAAGGTGATTCGAGGCATGGAAAAGAAGCGTCTCAAACAGCTCAGGGAGAGGGAGGCGAGGTTTTCCATGCTGAAGTCTGCTGTCGGCAAGGTCGCGACGGCTCTGTGGCGCACAGGCGCCCTCCCATCAGTGGCGCACGGTGCTGCAGTTGCTGGAGTAAGCGACGTTGCACTTCGAGAGTTGCGTCTTTTCGCCGCCGTCTTGAACGGCGCGCCAGGTAAATTTAATACTGGTGTGACCGCCTACTTGGTTAGCCACAAGAGCGATTTCTACGATCCTATTTACCACGCCACTCTAGCCATTGTCATCAAGTTTGCGGAGTGGGTCTGGGACAGGAGAATACCCGACAGTCGTTTACATAGGGCTTGGGAGGCTCTTCGAGATAAGATTGGCACACTGTCTTGGGCAAATACTCGAGGCCCGATCGGGGCCTGTTGGCTGACCTTACGACGTATTGGGTGGAATCTAGTATCTAGCCATATGGTGGCTGATGATGTAGGCAACGTTTTCGATCTGCGAGTTATGTGCCCTGCCGACCTGAAGGTCTTCCCCACTCAGGGGATCCAGCGTTGGCAGGACGAGCGGCTGCTCAAGCATTTTTATACTGCTGAGCCTGGCGAGCAGATGTGGCACCGAGGCTTACGTAACTCGGTGAAGAGCATCAAGTGCGTTCGTAGACTCGGGGCCCTCCAAGCGCACTGGTCGGGAAACCTCCCCATCCCTCAGCTCCAAGATGCCCGCCATAAGGTACCAATCAGGCCGTGTGCTGCTTGTGGGGCCCAGTCTCAGGGTATTTGGGGCCACGTGCTCTACGACTGCCCCGAGCTGCTCAAGCAGCGCGAGGACTTCTTGGACATCTCAGAGGACTTGGAGGCAACCAGAGGCATGCTCCTGAAGGGGGGCGAATGGTATGATGGGCGTCTGGCTTGGGACTCCAGTTATCTGGTCTTCGGGGTCCCTGCTCCTCCTGTGGGTATTCCTGGGCTCGACACTATAAGCACAGAAGTTCTTCTTTGGGGCGATACCGACGGGCCTTGGGGCCCCAAGAGCTACACCGACGGCTCGGGCCTCGCATCCAGCGTTCCAGAGACTAGGCGGTGTGGGTATTCATGCATCCAGCTGGACCCCAAGACTCTTTTGCCTGTCCGTGCTGTGTACGGACCCCTGCCCTTCTATGTGCAGACTGTTGGCCGTGCTGAGAGATATGCGATCAAAATGGGTTTGGAATTTCATCCAGATCACGAGCTGTTTGTGTCTGACCTCCTGGGACTGGTTACCGAGGGCAACTCCTGGGACCAATCCCTCCAGCACGGCCGAGGCAAGCACGCCAGGATATGGCGAGAGATTTTTCAGGCTGCGCAGCGTCGGGTACTTGAGTACCCTGTTCGTTTTGAGTGGACTCCTGCACACCGTGACATCGACAGTGTGCTGGAGAATCCTGAAGAGGTGGATAACTGGCTCGGCAATGCCTGGGCTGACTATTTCGCCAAGGCGGGTGCGGCGCACCACATGATCGCCAACACGGTTCCCCAGTCGCTCTCGGAGGCCCTGAAGGTCCATAAGGCCACGTTGCAGTTTGTGTCTTGGGCGTGCTTACGGGTTATCGTCTCGGAGAGCTGGGGCCGAGGTCCCCCACCACCTGTCCAGGATCCTGAGGCTCGTGAAATCCTGGGGCAGCCAGTCGTATTCGGACGGGGTTCTGACCATGAGCTTTGGTGGTGCAAGAGGCTCAACGAGCACAGGTGCAGGAGTTGCGGGAGATCGGCTCGATCGGACTCGACCCTAGCGTGGCTTAGGACGGGGTCGGGAAGGAGATGTGAGCCCTCTAGCCTCCAGAGGGTAGCCTGTGCGGAATGGTTTAAGAATTCGGTGGAGGTCTGGGTCAAAGTGTCGGACCCCCGCGTCGCCCCGTCGCAGGTGATTGTCGCGGAGTTTCTTGGGGAAGGGCCTTCAGAGGCCTCGGAGGGTCCCCTTCCTGGGCCCACGGACCCTCCCCAGGAGCCTGCCGTAGGCGAGGTTTCAAACAGTTCGGGGTCGAACGAGTTCATTGCCGAACTTGCGGCATTGGGCCATGACGTTTTTCGTGTGAATTCAGTCTACTGCTGCCGCAGGTGTGCGGGCACGACGACCCTCGAGACGTCACGGAGCGTTCGGAAGCTCCGTCGTCCCTGTGCTGGGCTCTCAGAGAATCCGAGCACGAGGGCTAATCAGCTGGGGTTGATCGACAGGATCTTCCACGGCCGACCAGGGCGCCCCAAGCGCCCCGAGGGCAAGGCGCAGACGTAACGTGTCTCGCCCTCCTGGGAGCGGTTTTGTGGCGTCGGTTTTCCCTGGCCCCCGCCTGCCCTCCCAGTTCATAATACTTCCGCCGCGTTGCGGCCCTCAGGGTCCCATCTGTTCCTGAGGCGTGTTCGGATCGGACGCGCTCTCGGTGGCCCTCACCCTCACCCGGCAAGGGAAAGTCGGCTTCAGGACAATGCGCAGATGCACGCTGGAGTCGGATGTACCCTCACAGCGCGTCTCCAACGCTCCCAGCGTCTCCTCGGACGACGAAGACGAAGCGCAGAGCAGTTCCCGTTTGGGAAGAATTCAGGACGTCGCATGTATGGGGGAGCCAGGTGTCGACCAGGGCCAGGACGAACACACATCCCTTGAAGGGCGCTCCGGATCGCTCTGCAGGGTATTCCGGAGCGCTCTGAGAAGGCCGCGGCGCCCGAAGCGTTCTCCAGAGCCGCCGGATCTCAGAGATTCCCGATGCGCCCTCGCCCAAAGTTATCCTCGTCCTGGCTCCGTCGTACAGTGGGGCCGGCCGGGCTCCGTGACGGGGCCCTGGCCGAGCCTGGCTCGGGCATGCCCGGGCTCGTGCGTGCCCAAGGCGTTCCCTGGTCGTGGCCTCTCGTCCGCTCGAGACCGCTCAGAAGTGTTGGTCGAGGCGGGTGGGGGCGGTGGGTCGCGCCGCATCGCTGACGCATCGGCGGTCGGGCTCGACTCGGAGCCCGATTCTCCCCATCCCGACTTCGGCGACGCGGCGCGATGCTCCGACCCCAGACATGCGACGTCCTGATTTCTCCACGACGGCGTCCCTGGAAGTCGGGACCGCTTTTTCGTCCTGAATCGTTGCTTGACGGTCCCGAGGCCCGGCGAGGGCCCCCCCCTGGGTCGAACATAGCTCAAAACCTCCCGTCTTGATTTTTTACGACGCGAATAATTATGTCTGAGTCCCAAACCCGGGTTAGCCAGAAGGGATCAGCGGACCACCGTGAACAGACCCCCGTGGCACGTGAGCCCCGAAGCATACCGATCCTGGCGGCGCGTCCCTCCACAGGCGAGCCCAGCCGCGGCGGCGAGGGAACCCACCTCCTCTCCCAAGGGGGGTGGGCACACGAATGAGCCTTCATCCTCGCCTCCACCCCTTCCCCTCCTACCTCCCCCCCCTCCCCCTCGCCCCGCAATTCAGGATAAGAGTGAGGGGGCGGGCGCGGGCGACGCGGGCGTCGAGCCGGCGGAACTCGTGGCCCTCACCTTCCCTGTCGATGGCGCTCTCCTCCTGCTGCTCCTCCTCCTCCTCCACCTGCTCGTCCTCCTCCTCCGCGTCCTCGTCCTCATCGTCGTCGTCGTCGTGCTTTGACAAATTCAGCGCGGGGGGGATCGCTGGTGGGCCACCCGGAACGAATGCAAAAACAGCCCGCCGCAGGCGCCGAATTTTTGGCTTGTTCAGTGAACGTAGTTTTGGTTCGCGGGTGGGTCGCGGGCTCTCCACCTCCACCTGGAATCTATTCAAAAGCAGCCCGCCGCAGGCGCCGAAAATTTAGATTTGCACACTGTACGCGGTTTGGGTCGCAGATTCTCCACCTGGAACGAATGCAAAAGAAACCCGCCGCAGGCGCCGAAATGTTGACTTGTTCAGTGAACGTAGTTTTGGTTCGCGGGTGGGTTGCGGGCTTTCCACCTCCACCTGGAAGGAATTCAAAAACAGCCCACCACAGGCGCCGAAAATTTTGATTTGTACACTGAACGCGGTTTGGGTCGCGGGTGGGTCGCAGGTTCTCCACCTGGAACGAATGCAAAAGAAGCCCGCCGCAGGCGTCGAAAATTTTGGGTGGATCGCGGGGTGGGTCGCGGGCGCGTTTGGGGTCGCGGGTGGGTCGCAGGTTCTCCACCTGGAACGAATGCAAAAGAGACTCGCCGCAGGCGCCGAAAATTTTGGGTGGGTCGCGGGGTGGGTCGCGGGTGGGTCGCAGGGCGGGTCGCGGGTGGGACGACAACAACAACAACAACCACCAACAACAACAACAGCAACACGAATCCGCATCGCGGAATTCCACTTCAGCCATGCACCCAGGGACAGTGAATGACCGTTCGGTTCAGCCCCCTTCACTCTGACAATGTATTACTACCATGCGTTATCATCATTGATATTAGTAGTAGTAGTAGTAGTAGTAGTAGTAGTAGTAGTAGTAGTAGTAGTAGTAGTAGTAGTTGTAGTAGTAGTAGTAGTAGTAGTAGTAGTAGTAGTAGTAGTAGTAGTAGTAGTAGTAGTAGTAGTAGTAGTATAAGTAATAGTATTATGAATATTGCTATTCGGATTCATGCTAGTATTACATGTACTATTATTGTTATTATTATTGTATGAATATTATTCTTAGTATAGTACTGTTTTTATTGGTGCTATTACTGTTCGTACGATTACTATTCGTTTTATTTTGGATAATTGGAGTCATCCCCCAATGTTGCTTAGTATGCTTGTTTATTACTCTTATGCTCATGGATAGTAAGGGTATTCGTCTTATTGTCATGACTGAGTTTGTTTTATCTTTGTTGATATAATGCTTATGCCACTTATGGTTATTAGTATTATTATTTGTCATCGCATGTTGCTTCTCATGATTATTGATATTTCTCTTCTGCTTCATACTTTTTCGTTCCCCCGCCCCGGGGGGAGGCCCGCGGGGGCGGTGGGCGAGGGAGGGGCCTCGGCATCAGAGGGCCTCCAGCACCAGACCCCCGACGTCATGATTTGTCATGTCTCCCCCCAGGGCTCTCGCCCCATTCCCCAACAGCTGGCAGCTTGCCCCGAGAGTGGCCCGAGGGGCCCCCAAGAACCCTCATCCCCCTCTTCCTCCTTGTTATCCTCCTCCTCCTCCTCCTCCTCCTCCTCCTCCTCCTCCTCCTCCTCTTCCTCGTCCCCGTTGTTCCCTTCTCCTGCTCCTCCTCACCCAGCCCGCTCTCCTCCTCTCCCCAGACCCCGGACGCCATGACTTCATACTTAATTGGGCTGACCTGGCCCCCGGAAAACTTGCACGAGACTGCGGCTTGCTTTTAACATGTGGAAGATGCGCATCGAGCGCGCCATTTCACGTCGCAGCGCCAGGGGGGGGGGCATGATGCTCGCTTTTGCGCGGGCGCGACTGCGAATCTGACGACGACGACAACGACGACGACGGCAACGGCGACGAGGAGGAGGAGGACGACGACGACGACAACAAGAACAACAACACTCATTTCAAGACTGTTCGCTCTTATCTACTCGAGTGCCCGTTAACGCGTATTTCCCAAACCCTCGATGCCCGCCCTCTTCGTCTTCGATCGTACCCCTTTGGGGGGTTATACCTTTCTTCCCTGCAGGCCGGGCCCCGGCAAGCGGCGGAGCGGCCGCGGACCGTCGGCCTGGCCAGCGGCAGCGCTGATCGGTGGCAACCCGACCCCAAGAGGGACGGACAGGGGACCGACCACGACGACGACGACGACGTCGACGACGACGACGACGACGACGACGACGGCGACGACAACGACGACGACAACGAGCCAAAGCAAGAGCGAGAGAGAGAACGACAGCAGGGCCACGAAGGGCACGAAGTAGGCCACGAAGGGCAATAGCGGGGACACGAAGGGAATGCGTATGGGGCCGCGAAGAGCGCGAACGAGCGGGGGCCATGAAGGGCAGATCATGCGGGGCCACAAAGAGCAAGGACGGGGCCACTGATGGTAGCAACTGGGCCACGTAGGACAGCGAGGGGGCCACAAAGGGCGACAGCGGGGCCACGAAGGGCATGCATATGGGGCGACGACGGGCGCGAACGAGTGGGGGCCACGAAGGGCACACGTATATTGGGCCGCGAAGGGCAAAGAGGTGGCCACTGAGGGCAGCAACGGGGCCACGAAAGGCAGCGAGGGGGCCACAAAGGGCGAACCCGGGGCCACGAAGAGCATGCTTCTGGGGCCACGACGGGAGCGAACGAGCGGGGGCGACGAAGGGCATACATAAATGGGGCCACGAAACAAAGCGAGGGAGCCACGAAGGGCTTCAACGGGGCCACGAAACAAAGCGAGGGGGCCACGAAGGACTGCAACGGGGCCACGAAACAAAGCGAGGGGGCCACGAAGGGCTGCAACGGGGCCGCGAAGGGCAGCGAGGGGGCCACGAGGGGCTGCAACGGGGCCACGAAACAAAGCGAGGGGGCCACGGAGGGCTGCAACGCGGCCACGAAGGGCAGCGAGGGGGCCACGAAGGGCTGCAACGCGGCCACGAAACACAGCGAGGGGGCCACGAAGGGCTGCAACGGGGCCAC
Organism: Prorocentrum cordatum; assembly: GCA_963575745.1. Classification (NCBI taxonomy): domain Eukaryota; class Dinophyceae; order Prorocentrales; family Prorocentraceae; genus Prorocentrum; species Prorocentrum cordatum. The sequence continues at coordinate 61,907 of CAUYUJ010000183.1, forward strand.
ACAGGGCAGCGAGGGGGCCACGAAGGGCTGCAACGGGGCCACGAAACAAAGCGAGGAGGCCACGGAGGGCTGCAACGGGGCCACGAAACAACGCGAGGGGGCCACGAAGGGCTGCAACGCGGCCGCGAAGGGCAGCGAGGGGGCCACGAGGGGCTGCAACGGGGCCACGAAACAAAGCGAGGGGGCCACGAAGGGCTGCAACGCGGCCACGAAACAAAGCGAGGGGGGCCACGAAGGGCTGCAACGCGGCCACGAAACACAGCGAGGGGGCCACGAAAGGCTGCAACGGGGCCACGAAGGGCAGCGAGGGGGCCACGAAGGGCTGCAACGGGGCCATGAAACACAGCGAGGGGGCCACGAAGGGCTGCAACGGGTCCACGAAGGGCAGCGAGGAGGCCACGAATGGCTGCAACGGGGCCACGAAGGGCAGGGAGATCCCGATTCCTAATTATCTGTGAGGGAGTCCTAAGCGTGAGCGCGACTCCTGGGTGCCTGAGTGTCGGGAATGCGGCGCCTGAGCAAATTGCGGGAAATTCCAAAGCAAGGGCGCTATTCTTGAGTGAGTTGCAAGCAAGTCTCCAGCGACAGCGCGACTCCAGAGCGCCGAGAGAATGATTCCTGAATGAATTGAAAGGAAGTCCCAAGCGAGCGCGCTACTCCTGAGTAAAATGCGAGGAAGTCTCAGGCGGGAGCGGGGGTCCTGGCAAAATTGCGGGAAAGTCTCAAGCGGGAACCGTTGTTGTTGTAACCCGGGGGCCAACAGCGCAGCTTGAGGACGAAGACTTTCCTTTATAAAACAGGGTGCGAGCGCAGGCAAGGGCACTTCATTAAAAAAACCAACATGTTTTTTCTTCGGCAAACAAATCCATCTCTCAAGAATCCGCTGCCCCTCGACGAGGCTTTCCTGAACTCCGCGCACGACGCACAGAACCTGGCAGAGAGCAAACACCAACGGCCCAGGACACGCAGGGGGAGTCCTGCGCACGTGGCCGAAATTCTGCGTGAGAGGCCACGCGGGGAAAGGGAGGGGGGATCAACAACAATTGTTCTTCAGTGTGAGAGTTCGACTCCTCCTCCTCCTCCTCCTCCTCCTCCTCCTCCTCCTCCTCCTCCTCCTCCCCTACTCCTCCTCCTCCTCATCCCCTCCCTCCTCCTCCCTCCTCCTCCTCCCCTCCTCCTCCTCCTCCTCCTCCTCCTCCTCCTCCTCCTCCTCCTCCTCCTCCTCCGCCTCCGACGACGACGACGACGACGACGAGGACGACGACGACGACAACGACCACTTCGAGGCAGCACGCGGGCGCTCCACCACGACCGCACTGGGCGCTGCAGCTTGCGGGAGGAGCACACGGCGCAAACGTGCCGCCGGCGCGCCGAGGTGGCGCGACGCAGCCCCGCCCTTGCAGGAGAGGGGCGGTGACGACGAGGAGGAGGAGGAGGAGGAGAGAGGAGGGAGGAGGAGGAGAGGAGGAGGAGGAGGAGGAGGAGGAGGAGGAGGAGGAGGAGGAGGAGGAGGAGGAGGAGGCGGAGGAGAGAGGAGGAGGAGAGAGGAGGAACAGCAGGAGGAGAGAGGAGAGAGGGGCGGTGACTGCCAGCGCCACTGCCGCGCGGGCGCCAGCGCGCGTGGGGGCGCAAAACAGCGCACCCCCACGCGCGGCGGGGGCGCCTCATCCCCGCCCGCGTGGGCACGAGATGGGAGAGGAGGAGGACGTCGACGACCGAAAGCAGCCCGCGCGCGCGAAAACACGACTCCCCGACATAGGCCGAACCGCCCTGGAGCCCCAAGCGCTCACGCTCGAGGGGGGCGGGCTCGTGGACAGAAGAGCGACGGGCGCGAACAGGGGGGATTGGCTGGAGACGGATAGGGACAGGAATGCGACAGCGGAAAGAGGATCGGCAGAAGGAAACGGCACGGAAACGAGGGCACACGCGCGGAATGGAAGTGCCAGAGAGGCCACGAAGGAGGAGGGCGCAAAGGTGTCCTGCACAGACACGCGAGCAGAGGGCGAACCCGACGGCGGGGTGGCGGAACGAGGGGCGAAAAAGAAACTCGGAGGGGGGCCACCGGCGAAGGGGCGGGGGGAGCGGGGGGGGAAAGGCTCGCTAGGAGGGGGCGGCGACGGGGGAGAGAGGGCGGCGAGGACGAGGAGGGCGCAGAAAAGGGCGACGGCGAAGAGGAACGGAGGCGGCTGGGAGAACGCGAAACAAACAACAAACACAAGCGATGACATGGAGGATGGAGGGAGAGGAGGGGGGGCGACGACGAGGACGAAAAACAAGTGGAGGAGCAAGACGGAGAACGCAAGGCCATTCGGAAGAGGGGGCAGACAGGAACGATCCAGACATGGGATGAAGGAAAGGGAAGCGTCGCGAGGCACCCGTCGGCGACCGCTTCTTCGGAGCCGCGCAGCTACGGGCCTCTCCCGAAAGGGGGGCCGTTTGGCTTCTGCGCTCGGACTTGGGCGCCGCAGGGGGAGGCTCGCAGAAGCCCAGCGGAAACAGTGAAACGATCTGCAGAAGCTTTCGGCACCGCCCCGTTGGCTTTTCAGAGGCTCATGAGAGGCCCCTTGCAAGTTCGCAGAGCGGTCATGGGGCTTGTCTGCATGAGGCCCACTTGATCACGAGGGGCTCTACAAGCTTCTGAGATGATCTCGAGAGGCTCCTGAGAAGCTACCGGGAGGCTCCCGACGTGCGTCTGAACAAGAAGGTTGTTAAGGATGGGCTTGGGCGCACCTCGCGTGGCCGAATCTCAACTCCGACCATGTTTGCGGCAGCCGCGCGCCCGCTCCGAATCTTGCCCGTCGACGTCCCCGACGGGGCTCTGCACCGCGCCGAGTGAGGGCTCCGAGCCCTGTCCGTCGGCGCCCCGAGTGGTGCTCCGCACCGTAAAAAAAAACAGGACAAACGATAACTCACCCAACTTTCGCTCAAGATTTGGCGATGCGTAACTGCCGTCTTTCGGGGCATCCTTCGGCGGCCTCTGTCAGTGGCACCTCGGCGGGGCAAGCCCGCCGCGAACGGGTGACCCGCGCGCCCGCGGCCCCGCGGACCCCGAGTCCTGGGCGCGCGACTCAAGGGCGCCGAACTCCCTTGATTCTGAGGCCAAGGCCCACGGACCCTGCGGCAGCCCAGGGCGCGCGATCCCCTCGGGCTCACTGTCTACGGGCCCGCGGTACCTGGGCACCGGAATCAAAAGCGGAAGGCTGCGGCGCTTTGCGGCGAAGGAACGGGACTTCCCGGGCCCCGCAAGGAATGGCCAGCGACTTCTGGGAATCTCATCGAAGGTCGAGGGCTCCTGGGGCGCAGAGTCAGGGGCCCGCGAAGTCCGTGGCGCGGCCCTGGGGTTAATTCGGGGGTGTCCCCCTACAGGGGGATTGTCGACGGATGAAAAACCCAAAATAATCAAAACATAATCCAAAAATTGTCTTGGGACTATGTTTTGAATTATTTGACCATTTTGGTACATTTTTGTGTGAAAAAAATTCACCCCAGATCCCCCTGTAGGGGGACACGCCCGACTTAACCCTGGGGCCCTGGGGCCCGAGACTCCTGGGTCGTTGAACGAGGAGGGCCCACGACCCGCGGGCCCTCGAGCCACGCGCACAGCTGCAGCCCCGCCCGGAGGGGTTCCAAGGGGGGCGGCGCCGCAGGATGGCCACTGAAAAGGCCTCCGGCCGCCCAGGAAGCATCTGCAGTGAACAGTGAGAGCGCTGCAACCATGGGTAACATGGCAATCGTCTAGCGCGCTTAAACTCCCTCCGGCCTGCGAGCCGCAGCCCCTGACCCAGACCGAAAGGGGACGAACAAAAACCGCAGCTGGCCGCGCCTGGCCGCCTTCGCGGGCGGGCGAGCGCAAGGCGAAGACGCCGCGCTGCCGGAGGAGGGGGGGAGGAGGAGGAGGAGGAGGAGGAGGAGGAGGAGGAGGAGGAGGAGGAGGAGGAGGAGGAGGAGGAGGAGGAGGAGGGAGGAGGAGGAGGAGGAGGAGGAGGAGGAGGAGGAGGAGAGGAGGAGGAGGGAGAGGAGGGGAGGAGGAGGAGGAGGAGGACGAGGGACGAGGGGGGAGAGGAAAAAACACGGAGAGGAGGCGCCGACATGCAAGAGAAGGGGGGGGCGGCAAAGGCAGCAGCAGGCAAGCGCGCGCGGTGGGGGCGGGCGGGGGGCGGCGGCGGCCGTCGGGGGGTCGTCGCGGGTCGTCGTGGGTCTGGGGGTCGTCGGTTGTGGTCCTGGTCGTGGTCGCGGTCGGGGGTGGTCGAGGTCGTGGTCTGGGTCAAAAGGGAAGGGGTTGCCGGGGCGGGGCGTTGGGGGTGGTCGTGTTTGCGGTCGGCTCAGGCAGCGTCGGCCGCTCTAGCCGCCGTGGCCGCTGCCAGTCTGGCCGCAGGCGCCCTGCCGGGGCCCTGCAGCCTGCGGAGCACGGCCCGCGCGTTCTCCTTCTGGAGGAGTAGCGAGGTTCGCTGGGCGTGCTCCGCCGCCACGATGGCGGGGCCCTCCCCCGTGGCGTCCGCCGCGCGCTTCGCCAGGACGGCTAACGCGCGGCGTGCCTCCTTGCCCCAAGCGCCGCCGTGCGCCCCGCCGGCCGCGCTGCAGCTGCGCGCCGTGTCGAGGAACTGGCGCTTCTGCTCATCGTAGCGCTCGGCGGCGGCGCCCGGCGCGGCTGCCGAGGCTGCAAGGAGGTCGCTCCGCAGCCCGGAGGTGGCCGCAAACTCAAGGGCTGCCGGGACGCCGTTGCGCCAGCGGGGGACGTACACGTCCGCTGGGCGCCGGCCGCTCTCGTCGAGCTCGCCGCCGTTGGTCTCCGCCCCGGGCGGGCCCTCCCCTCGCTCGCGGGGCGGCAGCAGGCCCGGCCGCTCGAGCTCGGCGCCCGGGAAGCCGGCGGCCTGCGCGGCAAAGAAGGTCTCGTCGCGCAGGAAGTCGTTCCGCTTCACGCGGACCCCGCGGTAGGGGCACACCAGCGCGCGGTCCCCGTAGACGTCCAGGACGCCGTCGCAGGCCGGGCAGAAAGCCTCCTCGCTCGCTAACTGCACCCGCAAGCGCCTCTGCAGAGCGATCTGCATCAAGCCGCGCGGGAAGGCCGTGCCGACTTCGGCGCAGGGCCGCGCCTGCAGCCAGCCGCAGGCGCCCTCCGCGCTCACCAGCGAGAGGTGGGCCCTGGTGGCGAGGCTGGCGCCCCCAAAGTTCGGCCTTGGCGGCTTTGTCCAGTTTGCCAGAGAGGCCCCGCTGGTCGCTGTGCTGGCTGGCGTCGAACTCAATCCTGTCCGCCTGCGGGAGCCGGGCGTTGTAGGATCTCTCGGCCGCGCCCAGAGCGCCGTCGGCGCCTGTGTCGTCGTCGGAGTAGCCCGCCCAGAGCTGCCGGCAGAGCGCAGAGCAGGCTGCGCGGGAGGCCAGGTAAGCGGCGGACGCGTGGCGCTCTGCTGAGCGCAGCCCCAGGCCGCCTGCCTTGAGGGCGAGCTGCGCCTGCGCCCAGGAGTCGTCCGTGGGGGAGCTGCTCGTCAGTTGCTCGAGGCTGGCGCGAACTGCGTTGTCGAGGGCAACCAGCGCCTCCGTTTGCATTATGGGCGGGACAACCCGCGCGGAGATACCGAGTCTGCAGAATCCGGCACATTGCCGCAGCAAGTGGAGCGCGACCTGGGCGTTCTCGAGATCGCCGGGGGCCTCGAGGAGCTCGGTGGCCTTGTCGACTCGCTGCTGGGTGTGCTCGCGGCAGAAGGCGTCGCTGCCGACTGCATGGCGCGCCCAGGAGTTCAAAGCAGCCGTCCGCGCGCAGGCCGAAGCCCGGGGGGAAGGCCTGCAGGTCCACCTCGCTGTCGTCGCCGCCGGTGGGGACCACCTCGCATTTCCCAGGCCCCGTGCTCAGGCGGAGTCCCACGGCCGCCAGCTCTCCTACCAGCAGGTGGAGGAGGTGCGCCACGGCGAGCCAGTCGCCCGCCAGGGTGCCGTCGTCGAGGAAGAAGGTCAGGTCCAAGGCGCCTTCGCCCGCGGGGGCTGGCTGGCGGAGAGCCCTTTCGGCAGCGCGCTGCAGCGCCAGGGAGAAGAGCAGCGGTCCCAGGGGGTCTCCTTGCTGCACGCCGCATTCCGAGCGGATCGAGTGCCGGCCAAGCCAGAGCAGGGAGGGGGCCCGGTAGCACCAGGAAGCCCAGGGCGGGCAGCAGGGAGGAGGGCTTGGCGGTGGAACGCGTTGAAGGCGTTGCTGAGGGGGGCGGTCGGTCCGCGCGCAAACGGATCATCGATGGCTCTCGGCGGTGGGCAAACCTCCCTTTAGTAGACCTCCCCTTAGTGAAAACTGCCTGGGACCGAAACCGACGGACCTGGACCCGCAAAAATGACGGCCGCGACGCCCTCGCGCGAACCGAGAACGGCCAATTCCTTAATCGACGTGTCAGGGTAGGAGGTCTGTCCACCCCCGAGGCTCCTGGGGTGGCCCACGGAACGCTCCGGGAGCCTGACCTGCTGCCCCCGCAGACGCCCCCAGGCGCACCCCAGAAGCAAGGCGGGGCAAGAACGCGGGCGCACCTGGCCCCCGATAGGGGGCCACCTGCGAACCCTACCCCTACCCCCCACGATTTCGGAGGGGGAGGGTGGGGTTCACTTCATTTGGGAGCTCCCGAGTGAAGTGAACCCACCCTCCCCCTCCGAAATCGTGGTAGGGCTCGCAGGTGGCCCCCTACCCGAAAGCACGGGGGGGGGGGCCATCAGGGCAAGCTCGACGCAGTGAGCTGAGGTAGGCTGCTGGGCGCGGGCTTCCGCGGCCCGCGCGCGGGCGCGCCCTCGCCAGGGAAGCGGCCGCGCAACGCACAGAGCCAGACCCGTTCGGCGGAGCTGCCCCCGAAAAACCACTTCGGCGCACGGGTGCCCCACTCCAGCTGGGGGAAGCTGCGGGACAACCCGCACGCCATCGAACGAGGAAGCTCCGTGGGGTGCAGTCGCCCGGATGCGCAGCACGGAGAGAGTTGGGCGCCCGAGTTATATCTGGGGCAACTCGGGTCCGGGCTAACTCGGGCTTGGATGCCCGAAAAACGAGCCCGAGTCAGCCCTGACCCGAGTTACTCCTGATGATTCGGGGTTCTGAGAGAGGAACCCAGACCCCCGACGTAATGTTTTTTTCATTACGTCGACCCCCACAGGTCCCGACCCTTTCCCTATGACCGGCTTTGCATCCTGAGTCGTTTTTCGACGCTCCCGAGGCCCGGTGAGGGCCCCCGGAGGCCGAAAATTAGGAAAAACCTCCCGTCGTGATTTTTTCATTACTCGAGGGGGTCTGGGGAAGAGTAAGTGGGCAAGAAGTAAGTGAGTGCGCAAGAAAAAATGGGGAGCGAGAGGGCCTGCTTGGACTGAGGACCATGCTTTGATCAGAAGCCGCGCCATCCTCGAGGAGCTCCGCGGCCTGCCGAAACAGCGTGGACTTCGTGGTTGAAAAGCGCCAGCAGGGCTGTCGCTATAACGAGGCCCAGCGGGGCCAGAGCGAGTCGGGGCCCGACCATGCGCTGCGGCATCGCGAACAGCAGCCCACAACGCCAGCGGAAACGCCCGCAGTAGCGACATCGAGCAACAAGCATAAGCAACCCAGAGCATGACAAAGTTCACCGAAGTTTCGTTCGGTGTGTTTTTTTGTTCAACCCGAACACTTCAGGGATCTCGACCGATTCCCTCGGGACCGGTGGTTCATTCCGGATTATTTGTCGACAGTCCCAGGGCCAGCGGGGGCTCCCAAAGGCTGGAAATAGCCAGAAACTGCCGGGCATACGATGTTCATGACGCGACGAGGTCTTGGGCCCGTCCCCCAAATGCGCTCAAGACCAGTCCCCCTGGCCCATCCCGAGCTCCATCGAGGCCAGCCTCTCCTCGCAGATGCGACGCTCGACGGCTTACGGAAACAGCCTCTTCGATCCCCCCTCGACATCGGTGTGCTCTTCTCTAAGAGGGCCGGAGAACCACCCGCAGAGTGGGAACCAATCAGGCCATGACCAGCAGACGCGCCCAAAGAAGCAATCGATCGGGAGCAAGGCTGCTCGGCAAGCGCGCGGGAAAGTACAGCAGGCGCCAACCATGGAGGTCCGGGTGGTCCTTCCTCCCTTCCCTGATCATTTGGTACTGGAATTTTCCAGTTGCGACTGGCGAGAACGGTCGCTACCGATTTTGCTTCAGATTTCGATATCGGTCGCGACCGATTTGCTTCACGGTCGCGACCAATCGGTCGCGACCGATCGGTCGCGTTCGGTGGCGATCGGTCGCGACCGATTTTGTAATCGGTCGCGACCGATTTGGGATGTCGATCGGTCGCTACCGATCGCGACCGAAAAACATCGGTATCCAATGATCTGGGTTGGTTTATGCTATTCCGGGCCTCGGCCTTCGTCTTCCCCTCCTCTGCCTCGCCATCCTTCGCGCCCTCGGCGCCCTCCTGCGGTCACTGGCCCGCCGAGATGAGAGGAGAGCTGCAACGGCGCCCACGGCGAGAAGGTTCGGCTACACGCAAGAGTGACCCTGGGTAAGAGTGACCTTTGGTGCGCGGCTCTTTGGGGGCCGCGGGGAGACCAAACCTGGGCGCGCAAGCCCCAGGTTCAGCCATCTGAGGGCCCATCTGTGCCCGCACCAAAGGTCACTCCGGCGGAAGGTCACTCTTACGTCTAATCGAAAGGTAAGGGGGCGGGGGGCCCACAAGCGGTCCGGGACGAGCACGAGGAATGAAAGGAGGGGGGCCCCTCTCAGTGCCTTCCGGAGGTGCTCGTCGGCGCCTCGAGGTCGTCTCGCCCCATCGGGGTGCAGCTCCACCAGCCGCGCATCGCCGAGGGCGCCCTGAGGGTGCCTGAATCGTCCTAGACGGCCGTTGTAGGCCCGAATTGTGAGCTGAACGCCACTCGGAGGAGGGCAACGACAACGACATCGACGACGACGACGACGCCGTCGACGACGACGACGACGACGACGACGACGACGACGACAACGACGACGACGACGGCGGCTACGACGACGACGGGCGGCGACGGCGACGAGGGTGACGAAGGCTATGGAGACAACGACGGCAGCGAACATGGCAGCGACGCAGAGAACGCCGAGGACGACGGGGGTGACGAAGACAAAGACGATGGATACGACGAAGGGGAAGATGACGACGACGATGACGACGACGACGAAGTCAGTGAAGGCGGCGGCGGCTATGGCTATGGCTACGGCTGTGGCTGTGGCTGTGACGCCGAAGGCGCAGAGAACGACCACGGCGGCGGCGCCGGCGGGGGCAGCGACGCAGGTGGCAGCGGCGTGGGCCGTCCTCCGGGGGCGCCGCGCCCTCCTGGGCTCCTGCGGGCACTGCTGATGGTGGTGGTGCTGGCGGTGGTGCTGGCGGTGGTGGTGGTGGTGCGGGCCACGAAAAAGGAGATAATGCCGGCGATGGTGGCGAAGAGCCTGAGGATGGCGATGATGAGGACGGTCATGATGATGGGGATGCTGCTGAGTAGGACGCGGAGGGCCGAAGGAGAAGGTTGAGGCGGAGGGAGGAACGAGGATGGAGCAGGATTGAAGGATTCGATGTCGGCCTCGCGCGCGCCCGCGAAGGGGCAAGTGGCCCAGGCAGAGGAACAACGCCACCAGGAACGACGACGGCGACGACAAAGCCTAGGAGGAGGAGGAGGAGGAGGAGGAGGAGGTCTAGGAGGAGGAGGAGGCCTAGGAGGAGGAGGAGGAGGAGGAGGAGGACGAGGAGGAGGAGGAGGAGGATCGAGGATCGAGGATGAGGACGGCACACGGCGCGACGACGGCGAGCGAGCGCGGCAACGCGACTTGCACGACGGCGACACCGGCAGCGGCGGCAGCGGCTCGCGCGGCGGGGCGTCCGTCGCGAGCCGCGCCCGCCGCGCCGCGCCGAGCCGGGGCCCAGAGGGTGCACCAGGCCCCGTGCACCAGAAGCTCCGCGTCTGCAGCGAGCACAGGCGTGCATGGGCACCGCTTCACCGATCCCCATGCCCAGCGGCGTGGCCCGGGCCCCACTGGCCGATGTGCCCCCCTGATTCGGATGGGGATGGAGGCCGTTCCCTTCGGGTTTCGAGGGGTGCATCCCCAAGTGGGGTGGTAATGTGGTGGGGGTCTCGAAGGGGATGGGGACGGGGATGGGGGCCAGTGAAACGATACTGAGTGTAGAGCCTGGGGGCACATGGCCTCAGTCACTAAGTCACAGATGTCCAGCGTGGGGACCGTCGCCGTGCCGAGCGAGGCGCCACTGTGTAGGTCACGCCCCTCCAATAAAAGCCAGACCCCTTCGAGAGATGCCGGAACTCACTCTTCCGTGGCAGACCCGCTGGAGGTGTGTCACAGTCATGCAACTGTAGGCCACACGTAGGCGGCAACACATATGCGAGACAAACGTGATTGAAGAATGCCCAGAACTGCGTGGAGCAGGACAGCCTCTCTTGGCAATCGCATCTTTGGTCGTGCGGGAGGCCCGACACGTGCGGCACCTATTTCTTACAAAACGCCCAACGCAGATCAGCTGGTGTTCAAAGCCCTGGGGAGGAGCCACTAGGTAGTAGGGAGGAGATCGGAGGGAAGGGGGCGTCACCCAACAATATCTTATCGCTCCGAGGTGGCATAGCCAGTTCGTGGGAACCTACAAAACCAATCTACCTCGCACCTACAAAACCAATATACTTCGCAAGTGAAGTGGCCACTGCTCGGGACACATTCCCAAAGTCTGTGTCCCTCTCCTCCTTCACCTCCGCCTCCTGCCTCTCCTTCGTGGTCCCACTCCCCGTCCTCCTCCTTCCGCTCGTCCTCCCCAGGAATCCCCCTGGCGGGAGGGGGGCTGGCAGGCCCGACGTGCCTGCGGCCTGTTGACGGCGGCGCAGCGCGGCGCTGCGCAAGCGGCCGTGGACGGCCAGGAGCAGCGCGGCGGGCGTGGCGCGGGTGGTGCCCTCACGCCGGGGCGTGCGGAGGAGGCTCTGCTGGTGGCGCACGGCGCGGCGGGGCTGCGTGCGCGCAGCCCTGCTCGGAGTCGAGGCAAGGCGGCTGCTGCCTGCCAGGGGGACCACCGGGGAAGATGCTGGCGAGTCAGGCAGGGCGCGCAACGTGGAGTGCCACCGCGCCGTGGACATATGTGCTGGCATCGTCACGGTGCTCATGGGGAGCAAGTGGACGAGGAGGACGAGCTAGTCGAGAGGCAGGTACCCAGCGCGACATCTCCAAGGTCGCGGAGTGGGGCAACACGGTGGAGAGGCCAGTGAATACAGGGTTGCAGGAGGTGCAGCGGGCCAACGTGCAGCTGGAAGCGAGGCCGAGTGAGGTGCAGGTGGAGCTCAACGGCGCCATCGACCAGCTGAAGGAGGAGAGCTCGGAGCTTGCAGTTGCGTGCGAGCGAGCGGGCGCACCTGGGCAATGACTTCGTGGATCTACATGCCGACGACGCAGAGGGAGTTCGCCGGGGAGCGTGCTCGGGCGGCGGAGACTGATACCAAAGTGGCGGCGACGGACGCCGACCTTGTGAAGGATCACGGCCGCCACGAGGAGCTCGAGGAGCGGAATGCTGAGCTGCAGGTGGCGCTCGAGGCCGAGCGAGGGATGGGGAAGCAGCAGATGGCTCGAATCGACGGGGCAACGGGGCTCGCACAGGAGGTCACGGCAAGCATCCATGGGCCGAGGCCCAGAGCGAAACAGGCACCGAAAAACGGGGGCCAAGGGTGAGCGGCGCCATAGGCAGTTCCCGAGGCAGCGAGTGCGTCTCCATGGTGCTTCCAGAGCTGCCTCTGGGCTTCTGGTTTCTTCGAAGACCCATCGACGCACTGCCGCTGGAGGTCACAGCCGTGCCCCCTGGCTTCACCAGCTAGTGAAAGTGAGGATGAAACACCGAAGACCGCCATGCGCACTCTCAAATCCGTTTCTCAAGGGTTTTGAAGCGGTACACGGAGAGCTGCTTTAGTGGCGGTCGCTGTGGGCTCCCAGCTTGGCGGGTTACGCACGTGCGGTCGCGCGCGCAGCCCTGCACGGGTATCAGGCTTCGGGCGTGGTCCGCCACCTCCGTCTGGGGACTTCGAGGGCCGTCCGCAGTTTCACGAGCGCTCGGGCCACTGGCCCGAGGTAACATACTGTAGCGGTCAGGCCCTGAGGGGTCGCAGGGCCACCCCGTAAGTACAACCAAGACAAGTCGTCCTTTACCATGTTTGACCATCATGTTTCTTGCCGCAGTTCCTTTTTCAGGAGTCGTCCTCCTCCTCCTCCTCCTCATCCTCCTCTTCCTCATCCTCATCCTCCTCCTCCCCTCCTCTTCCTCCTCCTCCCCTCCTCTTCCTCCGCCTCCTCCTCCTCCTTCCTCCTCCTGCTCCTCCTCCTCATCCTCCTGACCCTCCTCGCCTCCAGCGCACGCGGCTCCCTCTGTCGCCGCCTCGCCCGCTGCGGCGGCTCCGCCCGCGCCCTCGCCCCCCTCGGGCGCCGCCGTCGCCTCAGTGGCGCCCCAGCGGCGGTTGCGGCGGCGAAGGCGGCGGGGCATCAGGGGCTCGCGCGTCCCCCCGCGCAAGGTGGCCGCCACGGGGGGCGGAGAGCCCACAAAATCGTGCCCAGTCTCCCCCCGTTCACCCTTCTCCTCCCAGTCCCGCGCCATCCTCCCCCGCCTCCTCTTCCTCCTTCTCCTCCTCCTCCTCCTCCTCCTTCTCCTCCCCTCCTCCTCCTTCTCCTCCTCCTCCTCCTTCCCCCCCTCCCCATCTCGGTCAGCATCATGTTCGCCATTGCCCCCTCCTCTCCCTCATCCTCCCCCACCTCCTCCTCCTCCTCCTCCTCCTCCACCTCCTCCTCTTCCTTCCCCTCCTCCTCCTCCTCCTCCTCCTCCTCCTCCTCCTCCTCCTCCTCCTCCTCCGCCTCCGCCCTGCCATGGTCTTCATCGTCATTGTCATGTTCCTGTCCCCCTTCTCTTCCTCCTCCTCCCCCTTGCCTCGCCATCGCCGTCCAGGTCCTCATTGTGCTGATCCGCTCCTGGACCTCATCCTCCGTCCCGCACCCAAAGTCATCATCCTAACATTGTCTTCGGGCTCCCCATCTTCTTGCACGTCCTGCATGCTCCACATCGTCATCGTCCTTGTCCTCGCCACCCTCTTTGTCGTCCTCCTCCTGTTGCTCCTCCTCCTTATCCTCATCCGTATCCCACTCCTCCTCTTCCTCCTCCTCCTCCTCCTCCTCCTCCTCCTCCTCCTCCTCCTCCTCCTCATCGTCCCCGGCCGCATGTTCGTTCTCCCACGCCACGTCGCCTTCATCCTCTTCCCTCCTCCTCTTCCTCTACTCCGCGCAGTCGGGCGGCCTCTTCCTCCCCCATCCATCTCCGACGTGCTGGAACGCACCTGGCAGAGCCAAGCCTTCCCGGCGCGAGCTAGACAGCGAAGCAGCCGATTGCCATTCTCCAGCAGGCCAGACCCCAGAAGAACTGCCCACCTCCATCCCGAGCTGGGGCCTGGAGGAAATAGCGGACATTTCCTAGGCGGTCGAATCCCCATGCGGCGCATGAGGCCGCCGCCCGGTCCGGGAAGGCCTAGACCCTTGTGAGCGCTGATCTGGGGGCCAGCCGAGCTAATGTCGCGAAACTGGGCGGGCCACCTGGCAGCTCCCAAACCTGGGCCACCGGATAGACGGGAGGGTGGGAAGGCTGGCTCCCGCGGCCCCCCAATCCGCCCACTGCCAGCACGTGGGGGGCCATCGTTGTCATTGCCGTGATCCGCATCGGCGCCGTCATTGACCTTAAGCTGTCGTCCTCGTCAGCGTCGCCATCAGCCTCGCTGCTATCATCATCGTGTCTGCCCTTGTCGACGTCGACATGATACCGCGCCCGCCCGAGTCTCCTCCTCCTCCTCCTCCTCCTCCTCCTCCTCCTCCTCCCCATTCTCCTCCTCCTCCTCCGCCTCCCCCTTCTCCTCCTCCTCCTCCTCTCCTCCTCTCCTCCTCCTCCTCCTCCTCCTCCTCCTCCTCCTCCTCCTCCTCCTCCTCCCTCCCCCTCCCCTTCCCCCTCCTCCTCCTCCGCCCCCTCCGCCTCGCACTCGAAGTGCCCGCGCGTCAGCGCGGCCCGCGAGACGCGCCGGAAGCCCCCAGCGGCAAGTGCCGCCGCGACCGCGCGGGTCGAACGCCAGACCAGCCGGCCGCGCTCCGCGCGCGGGGCCGGTGCGCTGCGAGAGCGGCCGCAGCGGGATGCGCCAGCCAACGCCGAGCGGCGATCGTAATCGCGCCAGCCAACGGGCTTTGCAAACTGCATTACGGGTAAGTACTGTGGGATGACGATTAGGAGAAAAAGGAGGGGGGAACGATGAAAAAAATTACCCTGGCGACGTACCCAACCCCTGCGCAAAAGCGGGGCGCAAATAGTTTAGGATACTTTATAAGGGGGCGATGACGGAGCGAGGGTTACATATGTCTGCAGACGGAATTCGGGAGACTCGCAGGACACTGGCTACAGGAAAAGGGCTTGATAAAGCTGATGATTTACAATTCCTGAGCACTCCTAGCCACTTCGAAAACGGGGATCACAGCAGGCCTCGAAAGTGGCGACAGGTTCACAGATCGCAGCCCCGCAGGGATGGCGAGGTCTCATTTGAATCTGCCCGTGGCCCTCACTGTGCTGGGCCCCCCAGCAGGCCTCGAAAATGGCGACAGTTTCGCAGATCGCAGCCCCCCAGGGATGGCGAGGTCTAATTTGAATCCGCGCGTGGCCCTCACTGTGCTGGGCCCCCCAGCAGGCCTCGAAAATGGCGACAGTTTCGCAGATCGCAGCCCCCCAGGGATGGCGAGGTCTAATTTGAATCCGCGCGTGGCCCTCACTGTGCTGGGCCCCCCAGCAGGCCTCGAAAATGGCGACAGTTTCGCAGATCGCAGCCCCCCAGGGATGGCGAGGTCTAATTTGAATCCGCGCGTGGCCCTCACTGTGCTGGGCCCCCCAGCAGGCCTCGAAAATGGCGACAGTTTCGCAGATCGCAGCCCCCCAGGGATGGCGAGGTCTAATTTGAATCCGCGCGTGGCCCTCACTGTGCTGGGCCCCCCAGCAGGCCTCGAAAATGGCGACAGTTTCGCAGATCGCAGCCCCCCAGGGATGGCGAGGTCTAATTTGAATCCGCGCGTGGCCCTCACTGTGCTGGGCCCCCCAGCAGGCCTCGAAAATGGCGACAGTTTCGCAGATCGCAGCCCCCCAGGGATGGCGAGGTCTAATTTGAATCCGCGCGTGGCCCTCACTGTGCTGGGCCCCCAGCAGGCCTCGAAAATGGCGACAGTTTCGCAGATCGCAGCCCCCCAGGGATGGCGAGGTCTAATTTGAATCTGCCCGTGGCCCTCACTGTGCTGGGCCCCCCAGCAGGCCTCGAAAATGGCGACAGTTTCGCAGATCGCAGCCCCCCAGGGATGGCGAGGTCTAATTTGAATCTGCGCGTGGCCCTCACTGTGCTGGGCCCCCCAGCAGGCCTCGAAAATGGCGACAGTTTCGCAGATCGCAGCCCCCCAGGGATGGCGAGGTCTAATTTGAATCTGCGTGGCCCTCACTGTGCTGGGCCCCCCAGCAGGCCTCGAAAATGGCGACAGTTTCGCAGATCGCAGCCCCCCAGGGATGGCGAGGTCTAATTTGAATCTGCCCGTGGCCCTCACTGTGCTGGGCCCCCCAGCAGGCCTCGAAAATGGCGACAGTTTCGCAGATCGCAGCCCCCCGCAGGCAAGACAGAAAGAGGCAGGAAAGAGGCGGGAGGCGGGAGGAAGAGGGACGCGACCACACTGCTCTATTCAAAACGAATATCCAACCAAGGAGGGTTGGGAAATAGTTTCCCACACCGGGGGGGGACCGCTCAGAAGCAGGGCTCGCCTGTGCGGTGTTTCGTCACTGGGTGGGGCGCGCGCCCGAGGAGGGCGGGGGGGGGGGACGATTAAAAATAGTTTCCCAGCCCGGGGCCGGTTTTTTCTAATCGTCATCCCGGGCGCCGCCGCGTGAACACGACCCCCGGTCATTTATTAATCGTCATCCTCCATTAGGTGGGGTGATTGCGCGCGCAGTGCAAAGGACAACTCGCTGCAAGCACACATCAACACCACGACATGCATTGCACCCAATCGTTTGCACCACATAGTTCACACCACATTGGTGAGAACGTTGGCCCCTACCACGGCACAGATATTGCACAGCATACACTGCACATTGCACTACTTCACTGGACAACTCGCGAAAATGCAGTCGCAAGAACATTGAATTGGTTGGTCTGTTCGGTCCGGTTGGGTTGGTGATATGGTCGGATCTCCCGCATCACAGCAGTGGTCGTGATTTGTGCGTTTCCTCTGCCCTGGCATCCTTTTCACTGGCAGGGAGCGCAGATCAGGTCTCGAAGCCCGCAAGCCCATTAGCGCCACGTATCATGACAGAACTCACACAATGTCCTGCGTCGGGCAAGCCCGGTGCGCTGGTTGCTTCACGTTCTGCTGCGTGCGTGTGTGTGCGCGCGTGTGTGTGGATGTGTGTGGGCTGTGGGTGCGCGATAGGTTTCAAGCTAAACTGCTGGAGCCTCGCGACGGAAAGTTTCCTGCGACATACTACGCAGAGCTTCCGTTCAGGTGCATTCGGGTCGGCAAATCTCCGCACGCGTCTAATAAGTATGGTGACTCAGCGCAGGCATGCGCGCTCTGAGAGCTAGCTTACATCCGAAGTCTTGCTTTGCGTGGTTTGTGTTCACGGCGGCGGCCTGGGTGGATTGATAGTAGTGGCAACGCTTTGGGGTTCAATGCGAAGTGTCGAAGAGAAGACTTTACAGTAATTGGGGATTCGTAACAATGCTCAAAAGCATCATCCACATAATCCACATAATCATAAGAATACGCATCTTCAATACAATGCCAATGAAAGGACACGCGCCACATCGGAACGTAGCACAATAATTGCATGCGCCGGGCGCGCCTCAAAGATGGCAATTCCGACTCGACTTCGAAACGCGAATATTCGATCCAGTTGCGACGCCCGAAACTACGAATTTGGGCCAGTCACCCCCCAAGCTGTGGCGGGGGCAAGGTATACTGGAGACCCTGGAGAACCTGAGTGCCCCCCAACACCTTGGGACCCTCAAGGCAGCCCAGGAGACTCAAGAGGGCCTAAGTCTGGCCCTGCAGGGCCTCCAGAGGAACCCATGACTGCCTAAGAAGCCAAAGGGGGCCTGTTGGCAGCCAAAGGCGGCCACGCGACGGCCCCAAGAGCCCCCCAGACGGCCACGAAGGCTCTAAGAGCCCCCAGGCAGTACAAGAGAGCCCCGAGGGACCCCAAATATTGCCGCTCGGAAGCCCACGACAACCTCAAGACTGCCTACATGAAACCTATATGCTATCCTGGTATTCGTTGTCGTCCTCCTCTTCTTCCTTCCCGTCCTCCTCCTCCTCCTCCTCTTCCTCCTTCTCCTCCTCCGGCTGAAATCTTTATGTTCGGCGGAGGTTGTTTGCTTTAGAAAAGGAACTGAATCCAGATTCGAAAAAAAACACCGACAAATGCAATTAGCTATATACACATGTGTATATATATATATATATATATATATATATATATATGTATGCATGTATGTATGTATGCATGTACCAGGCGCTCCCGATCAACCGCAGGGCGGCGGGCTGAGTAACTCGATCTAGATTGAAGCTCACGGCATGGAAGCGCGAACGCAATGACAAAACCACGTGCTGGCGGCGCGCACAGGGGGGGTAAGGGGAGGGGGGGATGATTCTTAGAAGGGGGCTGCTTCGTAGGCCTACCCCCCCGGACGTGTCCGTCAAGGACGCGTGGCACACGTCGCCTGATATTGACCCGGCGACGACGGCGTACGGCAGGCCTGTGCCGCAGCGACGTCGGCGTTTTGTTTGGCGACGCCGCGTGGATATCGTTCGCCCTTGAGCGCTCGCGGCTTCTTCTCCTATGGAACAGATCCTTACCTAGCTGTTTGAGCATCGTTTAACCGATCCCCATCCCCAGCGGCGTGGCCTGGGCCCCGCTGGCCGATTTATCCCCCTAGATGGGGATATAGGTCGTTCTCCTCGGGTTTCGAGGGGTGTATCCCCAACTGGGGTGGTAATTTGGTGGGGGTCTCGAAGGGGATGGAGATGGGGATGGGGATCGGTTAAACGATAGCGACCATTCTGGAACGACCGAGTCCTGACAGATGGGGTCCTGGGGACGAGGTGCCTCAAACAATGTGAATTCACGCCTGGATCCCTTCCTATCCTCTGGCCCCCCAGCACTCATGACCCTGTATCTGAACCACCAGGTCCTGGGACATGGGGTCCTGGGGAGGAGGGGCCTCAAACAGTGTGTGTGTGTGTGAAGTCGCGCTCGGATCACTTCCCACCCTGAGGCCCCCTGCCCTTAGGGCCCCAGCTGTGAACCACCGAGGCCGGCCGGTCGATGCCAGGGCACCGGCGGAGCTCAACCTCGAACGACTGGTCTGGAGCCGCCGCCGCGCCGCAGCGGCGCGAACCGAAGGCGCTCGCCGCACAAACGGAGAGCGACCACGTGAACGGTCAGAACTGATGGTAGGGATGCGCGGAAGGGATGCCAGGGCCTTGGGCGCCCATACCAAAACGTTTCCAGCGGGGCTGGCCATCGAAAGTGGTTGATGATGGACCGAAGATGGCCGAAGAGGCAAGTCTGCAAGGATAGCCTTGGGAAGTCGATGATCCTTTGACTGTAGCTAGCTGTGGAGGGTCGCTTCTGACAGGTACAAGTACTATACGCCCACGCCTCGGACAATACCCCCGTCGCGTGCTAGAACCGCTGCAGCCATGTACGGCGTCGGCATCGGCCCGAAGCGACCGGGCCGGTCGAATCACGCTGGCACTAGTCGGGGAAACGTGAGGCTCTATTTCGGGGGACTCGAGTTGGCCTGACGGGGCCGTCAAGAACACGACGAGACCTAATTTGAAGTTTGACGTGAGCTCCCGCTGCAAGCATCCCACGAAAAATGGACCGTCAAATCCACGACGTGCCCGGCAAAAAACGTCGGCAGATCCGAGCGCCGGCGTCCTCGACTACGCTGCCCCGAAGAGGCGAAGCAATTCGGGCGGGTGGTATTGGGGGGGGGCCTACATGTCCGACCAGCCACAACTGGGGGGGCTGTGGTTCTCATCCCCCTGGGGGAACCCATCGCCTCGACGGGCTCTCGAGAGGGGTGCCGAAATCGATGGGTCCCCCAGGGGGGTAAGGACCACAGCTCCCCCAGTTGTGGCTGGCCTGCATGTGGGGGTGACGGAAAGGACCCTGAAGGGGGCCCAGGGCCGCATCTGGGGCCAGATGGGGCCCCCAAAGGGGGCCCTGAAGGGCACCTCGAGGACCCTGTCCTGCACCCACCCATGAAGGTCACCCCCCATTTCCAGCCGCCCGAGAGATGTGAACGATCCCCGCAAACTGAGGCCCCGGCATCGGCCGTCTCCTCGCCCTTCTTCTCTGCATCCTCCTCGCCCTTCTTCTCTTCGCCCTCGCCATCAATCTTCTCTGCCTTCTCCTCCTTCGCGTCTTTCGCCTCCTCCCCGTCCTTCGCCTCCTCCTTCTCCTCCGTCGCCTCCTCCTTTGCACCCTCCTCGGGTCACCCACAAGACATGTTTGACGACGTCCCATCCCGAAGGCGCCTATAGACATCAATATCATGCCTGACCAGGGCCAACATGGGCCATGACATAGTGTGTATGCGCTCTCGTGGCCTCGGCCGGCCTCGGCGAAGAAATTCTATACAATCCTGGGGCCAGGACTGTCCCGTCAAGGCATGTTGGCTGTGATGTAAGACTAAACACCTTCTGCGGAGACATTTCGCTGCGTTGTCCTCGGATCGTCGGGCACTTGTTTGCTCATTTCGCAAGAAGGCCAGCTGGCTGATCCAGCAGATCGAAGTCCCGTCGGGCACTTCGAACTTCGAGCATGCAAAATGTTCCCAGCAGGCCATCCCGCTCCCTCTCTTTCTGCATCTGATCGTTCTCAGACAGAGGCTGCCGATCTCTGGCCGTCAAACTCGTCCTCGCCGTCGTCGCTCGCCTTCGCTGTGGTCGTCGCCGTCGGTGGCTGCATCTGTTCCAGTCTGCCTGGACCCCGTGTCCCTTCAGGGCACGCGCGAGGACAACATGGAATTCCACCCTTCGATCGGGGGTGGACAGAGCCCCCATTTAGCAAAAGAACCCTCCTTGTGAAAACGACCTAGCACAAGACCTGGTGGGCGCAGGACTGCCCGCGATGGGCGTGCGGAAGCCGACGCGTCATGTTGAATTACTGACAGACTCGTGAGGCATGCGTGCGGCCAGGTCCTGTCGGCACACTCTTTTCGCGGGGATGCTGCGACCTGAACCTGAGGTAGAAGACGCCTGTCGTGACCCCGTCCCCCTTTCACAGCGCCCGGGTGTGAGGGCCCCAGCCACCGATCATCCTCTCGACATCGGTCCCCAAGCACCTCCAGGCCACCCTCGGAGACAACCCCCTGGCCCGATGCCCGAAGCGCGCGCAACCGTGGCCACGAGCTGGACCCATGATGGCCCCGGGGGGGTCTCTCTGGAGTTAGTTCGGGTATGTCCCCCTACAGGCGGATTTTGGACGAAAAATGAAACATAATAGAAACATGCTCAAACGTATGCAAACATGGTAGAACAATCGCTCCCTGACTATCTTTTCACTAGGGACACGCCCGACTGAACTCTAGAGGTCCCCAGGAGACCTCCTGGTGGATGTATCCCTGGACCAAGCGGTCGCCAGGAGCGCCCCTGGCGCGAGAGAGGCCCGGGCTTCCCCCGGGCACAGACGGGGGCGGAAAGGGGGTCCACAGGCAAACAAGCTGCTGCCGCCATGAGTTTGGGTCCGCGACCGGGCCAACAGGATGATCTCATCACACCAGGATGCAGCACCCATTCGCGCCCCAAGATCGTGCTGTGAGAGGTGGAGGACTCGCCAGCAAGTGGCGGAGGATCCGCCGTCAGATGTGCAGCCCACTCCCTGCAGTGCGAACGCACTGAGCGTTGAGAGCAAACCGAAAAAAAACGGATCCACCCTGGATGGGGGGAAATGGTCACGTGCCGAACCCAACCAGTATCTGTAGGAAGGAGACTTTGACGACGAGGACTTCCTCCACGCAAAATCAAACGTCTGTCAGTGTCATTCCCTTCAGCCGAGATAGCGATAGATGCGGGGCAACAGGAATCGTGTACACACACACGTGCACACTTGCGAAGCCCTTCCTATATGATGCAAACGCGCGGGCCCCAACCAGTCTGTTCTTGCACAACCGACGTAGGTATCGGCTAGGCGGTACACGCCACAGGGCGCCAACTCCCAATAAAAAACAATAGATGAGGAAAAACTGACTGAACATAAACGTTCCGAACTCCGCGCGGATTCATTGGATCTACGCTGGACCCCCCCCCGCGAGGAGCGCGCCAGGAACGGCACCAGAAGAGAGGGCCACAGCGCCGATCCAAGACACGTCCGCGCGGAACCCCGAGAACGGATCTCTCTGTGCCGCTTCGGTCTTCCTCGGGGCTGGTCTCCTGGACCTTGCACGCCTCATCCTCCTTCTCCTCCTCCTTCTCCTCCTCCTCCTCCTCCTCCTTCTCCTCCTCCTCCTCCTCCTCCTCACGGCGGGTGGGAAGGAGAGGCCGCCAGCGGCTGTGGGAGGGGGGCAGAGGCGCCTGAGATTAGGTCGGGCGTGTCCTCCTACAAGGGGATTTTGGGCGAAGAAGAAAAGTAGCCAAACAAGAAGGAACAGTTGCAAAACAAATCATCAAAACATCGTCCACGGACTATTTTGTTTGACTCTCATTAGACTCTCCCTCTGTAGAAGGACACGCCCGACCTAAGGCTAAGACGCGCCCCCGGCGGCCCACCCAGCCTGCTCCCCACAGGAGCACCGTCTGCTCTCCTCCCACTTCCAGGTGGCTTTGGGGCCGTAGGCTCGCCTCGCCGGCGGCCGTCTCGGGACGACTCGGGCACCCCTGCAAGACGCCACCGGCGAGGCGCGGCTACTGGAGAGCAGCCCGGGGCGAGAAGCCATCCGGGGGTCAGCGCCCGCAAGCCGAGATCGGGCGGAAGCCTCGGGAGACCAGCCTCGTGCCGCAGGGGTGTAGCGGGGGGCCGATCGGAACGTCGGGGCCGGCCGGCCCCGAGGGCTGCGCCTCCGCCTTTTCGCCGTTTTCCGCGCCCTCGTCCGCCTCGGCCTCGCAGGCGGGTGGCAAAGGGAAAAAAGAGGAGGAGCAGGATGAGGAAGAGGAGCAGGAGGAGGAGGAGGAGGAGGAGGAGGAGGAGGAGCAGGAGGAAGAGGAGGAAAAGGAGGAGGAGGAGGAGGAGGAGGAGGAGGAGGACAAGGACAAGGACATCCGCATAAAGGGGTATAGCGTCAAAGCGCCGACGCTGGTGTCTGATGCACTTCTGCCAAAATTTCCTGCGACCGATTGTGCAACAGCCCTGTCTTCTCGCTAAAGCCAACTGGGGGCATACCACGTTGCTGAAGGACTGCGCTCCGAGGTGGCCCCGTAGGAGAGGCTCACTACCTTACTTTCACGAATCCCTGCGGGTCAGTGCGGGGGGAGCGGCTGCTGGCCCTTCCGCGTGCCCAGGGGGGAGGGGACGCGCGAGCTTAGCAGTGCGCCCAAGCCAGGGGGGAGGAGACGACGACACGACCACTCAAAGGGAGGAGAGAGGGGGAGGGTCGGGAGGCCCGTGTCCCCAAACTGTTGCTGAAGGGCGCTGTTTACTCAACCGTTTT
This sequence comes from Prorocentrum cordatum, assembly GCA_963575745.1. NCBI lineage: Eukaryota > Dinophyceae > Prorocentrales > Prorocentraceae > Prorocentrum > Prorocentrum cordatum. Next base: position 84,592 of record CAUYUJ010000183.1, read on the forward strand.
ACTTACATGTTCCCCCCACCCGCTCGGTTCAATTCGCTGTCTGGCCGAGAGTTGCCCCGTGCATTGTCGCATGTGTATTCTGATGCCCTGTTGTAGTCTCCCACCGTTCCCCCTCGAACTGTATGTGGGGAAGAACATACTGGTAGTCACGGTATATGGTAGGTGGGGCCATCGAGGAAGCACTCTGTTGGACTTCGTGATGGGCACCTCTTTCTCTCCTTCTACACCCTACAATCCCAAACCAACTTCCCATTGCGAAGACAGCGCGAGCACTCCGCTGTGCCCATCCTGTATGCCCCGAGTAGCACTCCGAGACAGCCTCGCTAATGCATCTCTTGGCTGCCTGTGGGCTCGACCAGTTTGCCCAGAGTAGCGCTCCGAGAAAACCTCGCTAATGTTTTTCTTGGCGTTCCAGTAGGCTCGAGCTGGCCGTTGTCGTCTCCTCTGACTTGAGGTAGCCGAACTTTGCTTCGGATATCTCTGTGCCATCCAGCAAGATCTACGTGCTGTCTCGTAGCTTCTGGCGCTCCTTGAGCCTCTTAACTTCTTCGGGGTCGAGATTGCCCTCGTTGTCCAGTTCCTTCAAGGCGGCCTTCATGACTTTGTGGAGGTTCTCTTCGTAGGTCTTTGATATCTTTCAGCGCCAGCTCAAACCAGCGCTGTACAGAAAAAACCTTCCTCCCTGCCCTTTCCGACGCGTCCACAGGGTACCTTGCGATGAGATCGCAACCTTTGACCTTGTGCGTCATCGGTAAGGACACAGGAGGAGGAAAAAGGAGGAGGAGGAGGAGGAAGAGGAGGAGGAGGAAGAGAAAGAGGAGAAAGAGGAGGAGGAGGAGGAGGAGGAGGAGGAGGAGGAGAAGGAGGAGGAGGAGGAGGAGGAAAAGGAAGAGGAGGAAGAGGAGGAGGGTGACCCCAGTGGCGGGTGGAGAAAAGGGCACCGAATGGGCCTTTTGGGCCCCTCGGCCTCTCGGGCGGGTGGCAAGGGGGGGGGGGCCCAGTGGCGGGTGCAGAAAAGGGCCCTGAAAAGACCCCCTGGAAAGGGGCCCTTTTCAGGGCCCCTGCTGGCGCCAACAGGGGTCCCGAGGGGCCCTTTTCTCCACACCCCCATGTATGGGAACACGACTTTTGCACACGCACACGCCACCTTTTGCGTCGGCGGCTAGGCAGGGGTCGTCTGCGCTGGCACAAGAAGCTGACTACGCAAACGGGAGCACCATTGTAGCGAATTGGCCAACATGAAAGAGGGGGAGGAGGGACGGAACGGGCGCCAGCAAGGGGGGACGGAGAGAGCGGACACACCCCACAAACATGCCGGTCCGGCACGAGACCGCAGAGAGGGGGCTGCGCACAGCATTTACACCCCCTGGAGACGTGATTTTGGCACACCACCACGGCGAACACGCTGGTCTGCATAAGGTACCAGCGCGGGGGCGACTGCGTTCCAGTCCAGAAGCCTTGCGCCGGCCACAGCGCGTGAGCAATGGGTGGACATGAGCACGGATGCGGGTGCCTTCAGCACGCCGCCCATGCCTTGACAGCCTGCTCCCACCTGCGAGCTGCACCACCCTCTTGGCGGGAGTAGCCTGCAAGTCGCTCATGGGCGGGCGGGGGCGGGGGCCATACATCTTCCCCCTGAATTTAGGCGACCCCCCATTACCACCCGTCCGAGCCTCGGGTTTCTCGCCGTTCACCTCCGCGGCCTCCTCCGCGCCCTCTGCCTCGGGCTGCCTCTCGCCCTCCTCCGCGTCCTGCGTCCCCTCGACCTCGGGGGCCGTGGCAAGACGAGGCCAGGACAAGGGACAACAGCGGCCAGGAATATATCCGGACTCTCTGCTGGCCCACTCTTCCACTACCACTAGCAAAGAAAGGAGGGCGGAGAAGGGAGGATGGGGAGGTCCTCCTCCTGCTCCTCCTCCTCCTCCTGCTGCTCCTCCTCCTCCTCCCTCCTCCCTCCTCCCTCCTCTCTCCTCCCTCCTCCCTCCTCCCTCCTGATCCTCGTCCGCCCTCCTGCTCCTCGTCCTCCTCCTCCTCCTCCTCCTCCTCCTCCTCCTCCTCCTTCATCCTCCTCCTCCTCCTCCTCCTCCTCCCTCCTCCTCCTCCTCCTCCTCCTCCTCCTTCCTCCTCCTCCTCCTCCTCCTCCTCTCCTCCTCCTCCTCCTCCTCCCTCCTCCTCCTCCTCCTCCTCCTCCTCCGCCTCCTCCTCCTCCTCCTCCTCCTCCTCTCCTCCTCCTCCTCTCCTCCTCCTCCTCTCCTCCTCCTCCTCCTCCTCCTCCTCCTCCTCCTCCTCCTCTCTCCTCCTCCTCCCCCTCTCTCTCTCCTCCCTCCTCCTCCTCCTCTCCTCCTCCTCCTCCTCCTCCTCCTCCTCCTCCTCCTCCTCCTCCTCCTCCTCCTCCTCCTCCTCCTCCCTCCTCCTCCTCCCTCCTCCTCCTCCTCCTCCTCCTCCTCCTCCTCCTCCTCCTCCTCCTCCTCCTCCTCTCTCCTCCTCCGCCTCCTCCTCCTCCTCCTCCTCCTCCTCCTCCTCCTCCTCCTCCTCCTCCTCCTCCTCCTCCTCCTCCTCCTCCTCGTCCTCCTGCTGCTGCTACTCCTCCTCCCTCTTCCTCCTCGTCCTCTTCCTCCGTCCTCTTCCTCCTCCACCCCCTCCTCCTCTCTCTTCCTCCTCCTCCTCCTCCATCCTCCCTCCTCTCCTCTTCCTCCTCCTCCTCCTCCTCCTCCGCCATCCTTCCTCCTGCTCCTCCTCCTCCACCTCCTCCTCCTCCTCCTCCCCTCCCCTCCCTCCCTCCCTCCCTCCCTCCCTCCCTCATCCTCCGCCCTCTTTCCTCCCTCCTCCCCTTCCTCCATTCCAGCTTCTTCCAAGTAACTCCTACCTGTCGCAAACCGAAACGTGTGCGTAGGGCGGGCTGGGCGTTTCGCCTGAGACTCCACCAGCGCTTGGGATCCTGAATATCGAAGTGTGCAACCGTTTATGTGATGAAAGGCGATTCCTTTTCCAATATGTGGCTCGCGCCATCGCGTCCCGCAACCTAATCTTAGAAGTTTGCAGCGGCTTCAAAGATGACGGACAATGTGTTTTCAAAATCTGGCTCACGCCTCAGCGATGGGCACGTTCGTCTGAAAAGGTTACGGCAGTTTCACGGATTCGGTAGGTTGATGTCCCAGGCATGGTATTGTGGCAAAACTTGGGCTTGTAACAGTCACGTTGACTCGCACTGTTGCCAGGAATGGCGTTATGGCACGACTCAAGACTGTCAGGACACAGCAGTCATTTCAACCCGCAGCGTTGAAGTTCCAGGGATGGTGCTGTGTTGCACGATTCAGGATTGCAAGACAGTTGTCTTCTGATGGGCCACTACTCGACATGAAACCGAGGTCTTGTAGGGACCTCTGACAAAAAAAGCGGTACTTGGAGGGAGTGCCTCTTGTAACATCGGCGATGCGCCTTGGCTTGAACTGGTCCTCCTCCTCCTCCTGCTCCTCCTCCTTTCCTCCTCCTCCTCATTTCCTCCTCCTCCTCCTCCTCCTCCCCAGACGCTGCACCCCAGGCCCATGCCTGTGCTGGCCCCGGTGCGCCACCCTGGGCCGCCACGGGCACACGCCGGAACGTCGCAGAGGTGCACCACGAGAGCGGCAGGCAACACACACACACACACACACACACACACACACACACACACACACACACACAAAAAAACGGCATCGAGCCGCCGCCGCCGGCCCAGAGCCCACGCGCTCCTCTCCCCGCGAAGCGCCCCCCGCCCGCTGCACGCGAGGACCCCGCGCACGGGCGCCTCCTGGGCGCGCCGCACGCCGAGCGCCGTGCGCACGCCGCGGCAGCGGCGGCTCGGTGCGCTGGGGCTCGGCTCAAGTCGGGCCTGTCCTCCAACAGGCAGGGAGCCCACAAAGGACGTGCGCGCCCAGCTGTGTACATGAACACGGCCCCTTGACCCGCGAGGCCGGCCGCGCGATACGAACATTCGCGCAATGCGAAGTCTCGAAACCAGCGTGGATTCATGTACGTGTACGTCCTTCTTTCGCTCCTGAACAGGGGGGATCTTGGGCGGGAAAAATTGAAATACTCCGAAAATACCCCCAGATGGTCAAAGGTAAAAAAACATCGTCCCCGGACTATCTTGTTACTATTTCTGGATGTTCCTCGGCCTCCTGTGGGGGGACAGGCCCGACTTAAGGCTTGGCCCACGCGCTCCGAAGGGCACTCGTCGGTCGGAAGAAGCAGGCAGAAACATGAAGTAGGACGGCGTTGAAAAGTAGATTGGGCTTCCGCCCGCCCCTGGAAGGGGGGAGAGGGACAACCGTTCGACCCCGGAAGCAGGAAGGCGCCTAGAGTAGATTGGAACCTGGGGATCCAAGCATACCTACTTTCAACGACCGATGGGTCAGGTGCAGGGGCGCTAACTGAGGTGGGGAGCATCGAACCAGAATCGGCGATACATCGGCGAGGAAGGAACGCTGGGCCCCCGAGAGCGAGCCCGCACACTCCTGGGCGGGGTGGGCCGTCGGGGCCCTGTCGGCGACGAGTGGGCGATTGGAGGTCGATGCGTCCCCCCTGGATCCTGCCCCCCTGAACGGCAGGGTCCATTTCGATCCGACCGATCTTGTCCGATGTCGTGGCCCCCCTTGGGCCTACCTGCCCCTGACGCTGCGCCTGGCTGGAGGCGGCTGAGGGGTCTGCACTGGCCGGGGCCCCGGAAGATCGGCCAGGAGGAGGGGTGAAACCAAATCCGTTCAGAATCGGTCACCAAGCCCGTACTGGGGTCCTTCCGGGTGCAACGTTTCGCCCCCGGATCCGTTTCTGACAGCACCGCTTGCCCACTGCTCGTCCGCGGGCTACTTCAAGCAATGGCTAGGTAATTCCTGAAGTGTTTAATTATGGCTCTGAGTCCGTAAATCGGCTAACCCCGCTACCGTCGCCGATGTACTTTCTCCCGGGCGGGATGACGACCTGCCCCAAGACTATGCAGCACACGCAGATGTTGGCGAGAGGGCAAGTTACGTATTACTCGGCTACATCGCCGATCTAATTTCCCAGCCAGCCGATCTTAGCTCGAACTTACCACAGCCCCCGTTGTCTCGAAGAAAATTCTCGTGCGAGAGAAACACACGACGAAGAGAGAGAGAGAGAGCGAGACAGAGAGAGAGACAGACAAGACAGACACATAATCATAATCATAGAGAGTGCGAAACAGAAACTGGCAACGTCTCTCTCCAGATACATACATACATGCATGCATGCATACACATACACATACACATACACATACACATACACATACACATACACATACACATACACACATACACACATACACACATACACACATACACACATACACACATACACACATACACACATACACACATACGTACATACATACATACATACATACATACATACATACATACATGCATACGTACAAACATACATACATACAATCATGCATATATGTATATAAACAACCATACATACACATACACATAAACACATACACACATACACGTACATATACCAATGCATACACAGACATACATACATACATACATACATACATACATACATACATACATACATACATACATGCATGCATGCATGCATGCATGCATACATACATACATACATACATACAAACGATCAGTATGTACATGTGTGTTCGTAGCGGTTCGACCCCTTTGGCGACTGCGATCGCTTGTGTGCCTTAGCGATTCCGATCGCGATGTGCATGCATTTGTACTTGCTGAACAGGCTCGCGCTGACGTGCCTTGTAGGATCGTTTGCAACACGTGCGGCGGGGGGGCAGATGGCGATCGCTGAATTGGGATGGGCGCGATGGCGACTGCTGCGGTGGGAAGGGAGCGATAGCGATCGCTGGAGCGGCTCACTTGCGGTTGCCGTGGGGCAATCCGCAGGCGATGGAGAAGTTCGATATGAAGACTGTTCAAAACGAGCCCTTGCAAGGCCCCCTTCTGGTGCTATAGGTACCCTCTGGTGTTCTTCCAAAGCTTTGAATCAAGGGTCGCACACGGCTCACTTGGGAGCGTCTTGGGGCCACATTAGGGCCATGGTAATTACTCGCCTTGCAGACTTTCCAAACAGAGTCCCAATTCCCGCAACCCATCGTCGCCGACCTCCGTGGAATTGAACGCATCGTCAACGAAGCCGGTCGCACTGAACATCGCAAATGCATCGTCGCAAGTAGGTAAGTGCAGTCAGGACGATACGATGATTATCTTTTTGTTTTCCTAGCGTTCTCGTTTTGTTCGCATGGGCTTCGGAATCCAGGAGAACAAACAGATAACAAACATAGAACAACTGAACACCAAGACAACAAAGGGAGACCACGGGGAGCACCAGGAGACCAAAAGGATAACAAACGGAATCCATCAACAACCATATGCTTAGGGTGTTTGATTTCCTGTTTCTTTACTGTCCTTCACCGTGTGTTCTCCTGGTGGTCGTCGGTTGTTCTCATTTTGGTAACCTTTCGTGTTCCTGGGTTTCGAAGCCCAAGGGAACAATGGAGAATACAAGGAGAACGCTAGGACAACAAAAGGAGGCCATCGGGTCGTACTTACCGCGCTGACCTACTTACGGGGGAGCACTGGCGCATTTCAGCGCGATGCACTGAGTGCGGACTGGTTCGAGTCCTCTCGTCTGCTATCATCGCGGCCATATCTCTGAACCATGAAGTGGGAAGGGAGCGGTGGGGATCGATGGGGTGAGGGGGGCGCGACGGCGATCGCTCTAGTGAAACAAGGAACGATGACGATCGCTGCGACTCGTCGTCGCCGCAAGTGCCCTGCCAGCGATCTCGATCGCTGCGGCCCCGCGCGCTTCTGCGCGCTCGTCCGCGTATCCGTCAAGGCCCGACTGCGCTGCTCGACCCGAGCGGCGCCGAGCGTGCTGCTCGAGCCGAGCAGCTCGTGCGTGTGAGCATCGTCGAACCGATCCCCAGCCCCGCCAGCGTGGGCTGGGCCACGCTGGCCGATGTTGCCCCCCCTGGATGCAAAAATTTGGGCTGCCCTCTTCGGGCCTCGAGGGGCACGGCCCCAGCTGAGGTGGTGGGACGGTGGGGCTCGAGATGTGGAGGGGGACGGGAGGAGGAGGAGGAGGAGGAGGAGGAGGAGGAGGAGGAGGAGGAGGAGGAGGAGGAGGGGGAGGAGGAGGAGAAAGGAGGAGGAGGAGGAGGAGGGAGGAGGGGGAGGAGGAGGAGGGAGGAGCAGGGGATGGGGATCGGTCAAACGATGCTGACCAGCGGCCCGCACGCGCCCAAGCGCCTGGCCGCCATGGCCGAGGGCGTCGGTCTAGTCACCGCGGCCTCCGGCGGGGCCGCGCCGGAGGGCGGCGTCGGCGAGGCCAGCGCCGCGCCGACGTTTCCGACCGAGGCTGCGGCCTCGGATCGAAGGGTCGAGACCACGAAGGCACACGAGCGATCGCAATCGCTAAAGCGGTGGATGGCGATGGTGCGTGCGTATAGTTACAGACACGTGGATAAATAAGCATATATGTGTACAGATATGTATACATATATATATATATAGAAAAAGATGTGGGTGCAGACGTGGGTCTGTGGATTAATGAGCAGGAGAACGAGACAGAGAGAGAGAAAGAGACAGAGGGAGACAAAGAGAGAAGGAGAGAGAGAGAGAGAGAGAAAAAAAAAAAAGGAAAGAGAAAGAGAGAGAGAGCAACTGAAACAATCAAAGAGATCGAGAGAGTGAGACGAGACACCTCTATACATCTCTACTATATATATACATTGAAAGATACAGATACGTGGAGAAACGGCGAAACCAATCCTGAGACTCATCCTCTTCATTATCCCCCCTCCATATATCATTGGATAATAAAGTACACGGATAAGTCGCAATTTAGTTACGTAGCTTAGTAATGAAATAAATAAGCACGAATACCAACAACCAATGAGCGGAGCCCGAAAACAGCCCCCAGCGACCAAAAAAGAGGCCCTGAAGGTGCCCTGTATGGCCCCTTTTCGAGCCAGTAGGCGTCCAAATGGAGCCCTACAGGCTACAGGGCACCCTTATCGGGGAGACGTAAGACTCGGGTTTGGGGGCGGGTCAACCATGAAAATGACGAGACCCACTCTGAAATCTGACGGGAGCTCCCACTGCAGAAATCCCACGAAAACTCGACCGTCAAAATCCAGGGCGGGCTCGTCAAAAAGAGCAGGCGAACCAGAGTTCCGGCGTACTCGACCCTCACGTTTCCCCGACTCCAGGGCCCGATCTTCAGCCCCTGACAAGTGGACTAGATCCTACTACCATTGCGCGCCGCGCGAGGCCTCCAGGCTTTTCCTCTCAATTGAGGGATGAGAAAAAACACGGCCCTACCCTGGGTTACAGGTGCGTGGTCTGCAAACCTCCTGGGAACCCCCAAAGCCCAGAGCCGCCAGGACGCGGCACGTCCGCGCAGGGACCACCCCGCCAACCCACAGGAGCCTCGGCGCACGGCGCCTCGTAAAAACCAAGGTATAGGGGGTGCGTTTTTGCCTGCCCTTGACGCAAAAGCCCCCCTCTCAGCGCCCGCCCGAGACGGCCGCAAACCAGAGGCCCCCCCCCGGCTCGGGAGCGGCCAAGAGGGGGGTGTCCAAGAGGGGGGGGTGCAAATCATGACCGGCGGCACGTGCGCGGCCCAGCGGGGGGGCCAGGGACGTGATGAAACAAGAAGGGGCGCCATGAAATCTGGGGAAATATCATGGCCCCCGCCATGATATCCCCCCCCCCCCCTAGTCCTCACCCCCCTCTTCTCCGCCCCCGACCGGCGAAGGGGCGCCCTCGCGCGCCGCCGCTCCCCCCGGGCCCCCCGCGGTGTGCGCGGCGCCGGCCTTCGCCTCGAGGGCCGCCCCGGAGGGCGCCTGCCCGGCCGCCTCCATGGCCAGCTGGGCCCCCCCGGCCGCCCGCCCGCCTGCCAGGGCCGAAGTCGAGGCGACCATGGTGGAAAAAACAAACACACCGTGGGAAAAACACACACACAGTGGGGAAAACACACACACACACACACACTGTGGGTAAAACATACAAAAACACACGCACACACACACACACACACTGTGGGGAAAAACACACACACAGTGGGGAAAAAAACACAGTGGGAACACACTGTGGGACAAACAACACACACAGTGGGAAAAAAACAACAGTGGGAAAACACATACACACAGTGTGTGTGTGTGTGTGTGTGTGTGTGTGTGTGTGTGTGTGTGTGTGTGTGTGTGTGTGTGTGTGTGTGTGTGTGTGTGTGTGTGTGTGTGTGTGTGTGTGTATGTGTCACTGTGTGTGTGGGTGTGTGTGGGTGTGTGTGTGTGTGTTCCCACAGAGGAGGAGCCATAAACATGCTCGCGTCGTAAAACAAAATGTGAACGGGGGGTTTTGCCTGTTTTCGGCCCCAGGGGGGGCCCTCGCCGGGCCTCGGGGCCGTCCACACAATGACTCGGGACGAAAAAACCGGTCCCAGGGAAAGGGTCGGGACTTCCAGGGACGCCGTCCTGCGTCGCATGTCTGGGACCGAATAAACAGAAACTGTTGGAGGTCCGCTCGGGTGTCTTGGATCCGCGCCGCGTCCTCCTCCCTGGCGCGCGGAGCGCGCCAGGGGCGACGTCGGAGCGCCGCCAGCGGGTTTCGGTGCAGATCCAACAGAAACCGCGCAGAGCTTCCGAAGCGTATGCTTATGCCGCTTGCCTTCTTCAAAGTGATGTCATGATGCGATTCCGAAGTATCTGGCTGCCCTCCTTTCCGAAGCCCGTGCGGAACACTAGGAAGCTCGGTCATCTTGGAACGCACCATTACCGTAATGCCTGTTGGCCTCGGAGCAAGGGACCAAAGCCAGGCTTCGAACAGCCAGTGGCCAGTTGGCCGACGAGCAGCCCAGACCTCCTCTCGTCGCGAAACAAAATTAGATGTTCGCCCCCTGGGGCACTCATGAGGCCCCGCCAGCACTGTTGCTCGAGACGTCTGGGGTAAGCGAGAGCGGTTGCTGTTGAGCAGGCGACTTGCGTGTCTTGAGCGGCCAACGTCTGCGGCGATGCCCGCAGCGATCCCTGCGCAGACCTCACGGCAACCAACTCGGTATTCGTTCTTATTCTCTCAATACCGCCCAATCCGATCGTCCCGACCGTGTGCTGCACATGCAGGGGGGCCTCGTCTGTCCCCTTGCGCCGACTATCCGTAGCACATTCGCGCCGAACCCGTGCCGAAAGCGTTGGAGCAGTGTCGAGCCCACGTCGGGTTCGCGTCGAGCCCGTGTCAAGCCCACGTCGAGAGTGCAAGGACAGACCGCCGCTTGCAAGACGGGACGAAGCGTAGGCGAGGATGCGCAGCCGCCGACCCTCTGCCTGCCAGCTCAGGGTGTGCCGTGGGGGCCGTCCTGCCGCGCACAGCGCGGGAAGGCGGAGAGCCCCAGGGAGATGCCCTGCGCAGCCAGAAACTATACACCGACACCCGACGACGAGCATCCCTCCTACACTCCACCTCCTCCTCCTCCTCCTCCTCCTCCTCCACCTTCTCCTCCTGCTCCTGCTCCTGATCCTCCTCCTCCTCCTCCTCCTCCTCCTCCTCCTCCTCCTCCTCCTGCCATCGTCCTGCTCCTCATCCTCTCTCTCGCACGCGCGGGCGCATCCCGCGATTGCGCGCGCGCGCTGCGCACCGCGCCTGCCAGGCGGCCGCCACGCGGCCATCCCGAAGTCCGAGCTCGTCCCCCCGCTCCCCCGCGAGGAAGCCCGTCGGCGCGGGGCGCAGCCAGCTGGCAGCGCGGCTCTGAACCGAATTGGCTGTGAACCAGCACTGAGATCTGGACGTTGCTCTTTTTGTTTGACGGCGGGCACAAGGGGGAAGGGGGAGGG
>CAUYUJ010000183.1:100461-117118 GCA_963575745.1 Prorocentrum cordatum
CTTGCCGCAGATTCCGAGCGAAAAAATTGAGGTATGCTATGCCCTCGTCGGTGCGGCCATGGACCACCTTCAGGTCAATCTTCCCGAAGGACATCCACTTTGTGCCCGTGTGTGATGCCCCAGTGCCTGCGCTGAACGTCAGGCCGTGACCACTGCCAAGCTTTTGATTGTGGACTATGGCCTCTGCCCATTTCCCAGTGATGTTCACGCTCATGAAGTACGTGTCCGCGCAAGCGCCACCCACCTGCCGCGCGTCGGCATCTACGCGAAGGAGTGTCAACAGCGGGCGCGCCCCGAAGGGCACGAGGAGGAGGACGTGGGCCCCAGGCTGCATCACGTCGAAATGCTGCCCTCGCACATTAACCAGATGCGGATCGCCTGACGCGCTCACCCGCGGCAACGCAGTCGGCGCCACTGTCGGCGCCGCCGTGGGCGCGGCGATCGGCGCCGCAGACGGCGCAGCCGTCGGCGAACCAGTCGGGGCTGCAGTCGGCGCAGCTGTCGGCGAACCAGTCGGGGCCCTCGTCGGAGCAGCCGTCGGCGCAGCTGTCGGCGCCGCAGTCGGCGAACCAGTCGGTGCCGCAGTTGGCGCAGCTGTCGGTGCTGCAGTCGGCGCAGCTGTCGGCCAACTGGTCGGTGCCCTCGTTGGTGCAGAAGTCGGCGCAGCTGTCGGCGAACCAGTCGGTGCCATCGTTGGTGCTGCGGTCGGAGCAGCTGTCGGCGCAGATGTCGGCGCCGCAGTCGGAGAGGCAGTTGGTGTCGCAGTAGGTGCAGCTGTCGGCGCCGCTGTAGGCGCGGCTGTCGGCGCAGCAGTTGGAGCAGCTGTCGGCGACGCTGTCGGCGCCATTGTTGGTGCAGCAGTCGGCGCGGCTGTCGGTGAGGCAGTCGGTGCCGCTGTCGGTGCCATTGTCGGCGTCGCTGTCGGTGCCGCTGTCGGCGCAGCGGTCGGCGCAGCTGTCGGCGCAGCTGTCGGCGCGGCTGTCGGTGCCGCTGTCGGTGTCGCAGTCGGCGCGGCTGTCGGCGAAGTGGTCGGTGCGCTCGTTGGTGCCGCAGTTGGCGCAGCTGTCGGCGTCGCCGTCGGTACCGCTGTCGGCGCAGCGGTCGGCGAATCCGTCGGTGCTGCTGTCGGTGCCGCTGTCGGCGCAGCGGTCGGCGAATCCGTCGGTGCCGCTGTCGGTGCCGCTGTCGGCGCAGCTGTGGGCTGCGCAGTCGGAGCGGCTGTCGGTGCCGCAGTCGGTGCGGCCGTCGGTGCCGCAGTCGGCGCAGCTGTCGGCGAACCAGTCGGTGCCATCGTTGGTGCTGCGGTCGGAGCAGCTGTCGGCGCAGATGTCGGGGCCGCAGTCGGAGAGGCAGTTGGTGTCGCAGTAGGTGCAGCTGTCGGCGCCGCTGTAGGCGCGGCTGTCGGCGCAGCAGTTGGAGCAGCTGTCGGCGACGCTGTCGGCGCCATTGTTGGTGCAGCAGTCGGCGCGGCTGTCGGTGAACCAGTTGGGGCAGCTGTCGGCGAGGCAGTCGGTGCCATTGTCGGTGCCGCAGTCGGTGAACCAGTCGGTGCAGCAGTCGGCACAGCTGTCGGCGCTGCTGTGGGCGCCGGTGTCGGCGCGGCTGTCGGTGCCGCTGTCGGCGCAGCTGTCGGCTGCGCAGTCGGCGCGGCTGTCGGTGCCGCAGTCGGTGCCGCTGTCGGCGCAGCGGTCGGCGAATCCGTCGGTGCCGCTGTCGGTGCCGCTGTCGGCGCAGCTGTGGGCTGCGCAGTCGGAGCGGCTGTCGGTGCCGCAGTCGGTGCGGCCGTCGGTGCCGCAGTCGGCGCAGCTGTCGGCGAACCAGTCGGTGCCATCGTTGGTGCTGCGGTCGGAGCAGCTGTCGGCGCAGATGTCGGGGCCGCAGTCGGAGAGGCAGTCGGTCTCGCAGTAGGTGCAGCTGTCGGCGCCACTGTAGGCGCGGCTGTCGGCGCAGCAGTTGGAGCAGCTGTCGGCGACGCTGTCGGCGCCATTGTTGGCGCAGCAGTCGGCGCGGCTGTCGGTGAACCAGTCGGTGCCATCGTTGGTGCTGTGGTCGGAGCAGCAGTCGGCGCAGTTGTCGGGGCCGCAGTCGGAGAGGCAGTCGGTGTCGCAGTAGGTGCAACTGTAGGCGAGGTCGTCGGCACGGCGGTTGGCGCCGCCGTCGGTGTACCGGTCGGCGCGAATGTCGGAGCTGTGGTGGGGGCGTTCGTGTAGCAAGTCTGGCTCAACTCGTCGGCGAAGAATGAAGAAGTCCCGGACATGGCGAAATTGCGGCCCCAAGACTGGACGTACTGGTCGGGCATGTCCGTCATGATCTTGAACGAGACGAAGAACTCGGAGACGTTAAAAAACTCCACCATGAAGCATCGCTTCGCCTGGTCCACGGTCGGGTACGACGCGTCTGGGCAAGTGATATTGGTCAACTGGTTTTGGTCTAGCGGGTTGTCGCAACCATGGCCGAACATCCGCGAGGTTGCCCGGATCGCAAACTTTTCGCCAGAGTTGGAGACAAACTTCCTGGAAGTCCTGCCCGGAATCGATGTCTGGATGGAGGATACTGTGTATGTCAATGGGACCGGGCTTCCACTCATGAGAGTATTGAATTCGAACAAGTCCAAATCAAAATCGATGTCATCGTCGACCGTGAAGACAGCACTGACACCGTCGAGGATTAAGATCTCGTTCTCCCCATCCTTGAAGTGGTCGATGTCACAGAACGTTATCTTTGGCAGGTGTGGCGTCTCAGGGCAGAAGGTATGGTTTCTCACAAACTCCGCTTTGATGTTTACATATTCCCCGATGAGCAGGTTCACAGTTGCCTGCGAGCCAGAAATCTTGTTCCAATTCGTATTCCTGGGGGTATACCGGGACGTATTGACAAACACTATATCGATGCTAACCCCGTTTGCGAGTTTTCCGACTCCATAGTATCTGAGCTCTTTGGGCCTGTGAAAATCAGGACCCAGTCCAGCAAGATTCGAGTGAGATGTCCTCCCCTCGCCATCGTCGTTCGAGCCCCTGAACTCGATCCAGTCCTCACAGACTGCGTTGATGGGCTGGTCGTGTGGGGGGCACTCCTGAGGGCACGCGCAACACATGTGCGAGGAGAAGTCTCCATCGTCATAGTAAGGGTCGAAGCAGATGCCCGAGAATGGCTCTTCAGGGTCGTGCGCATAGGCTTCGCACGAAAGGCCCATCCTGTTCGTAGCACCGTTGTCTGTATCCACGCAGGTAGTCGGCGATGGTGTCGCAACGGGTGTCACTGCTCGCTGATGTCGTGAAGACTGCCAGCCACGAGGCCACCATTCCGCACGCCTCGTCGCGTTCTGGACCTCGTACGACAAGTCACCCATGGAGACCTGCAGCATGGCAACGTCGACGTACCCCGCACGTTCACGCACTTCGAATATGTCCATGCTGGCCCTTGCTGCTCCTAGGGCACACGTAGTAGTAACAGTAGTAGAGACAGAAAGCAGTATTAGCGCTACTGCAGCCTGTCTTGCGCAGCATGTTGCAACACAACGGTAATAAGATGAGATAAGCATACCTGTATTTCAGTACCCGGGTGGTCGAACTGGCCGTTCAACCATCTTGAGCCACAATAGCCACGGACTGCTGGTACCACATTAAGAATACAGCTTTCGGTGGAGCTCCCTATGGACCACGAAACGTGTGAGCGGTGGGCCGAAATGGGGCACGGCCGCAATGCGAACCCTGCCACTGCGGCCTCGGGTCTAGCTCCGTATGGAGCCACGAATCGTGTGAAGGGTGTGCAAGATCTGAAGGTGGTGATGATGATGTTGATGATGGTGATGGTGATGGTGATGATGATGATGATGATGGTGATGATGATGATGATGATGGTGATGATGATGATGATGATGATGATGATGATGATGACGATCACGATGATCATGGTGTCGATGACGATGATGATGATGCTGATGATGATGATAAGAACAGGAAGGAGGAGGTGGGAGAGAAACGCGGGGCACTGTCTCTTCAAAAGAAACACCCAACACCACAGGATGGCTAGAAACAAAATCACAACGGGAAATGTTTGGCCATTTTCAGCCGCTGGGGGCCCTCGCCGGGCCCCGGGACCGCTTGAAAACTACTCAGGATGGAGAACCGGCATCAAAGAAAGGGTCGGGACTTCTATAGGGACCGCGTATTGACAAACATCAAGATGTCGCAACTCTGAATAAGTCAAGAACCTCCGAGATCCGGCGGCTCTGGAGGATGTCTCGGGCGCCGCAGCCTTCTCGGAGCGTTCTGGAACGCTCTGAGAGCGTTCCGGAACGCTCTGGAACGGATGTCGCTATCCGCGTCCTAGCCCCGCCCGACGGGGCAACAAGGGCATCTGTTTTGCCCCAGCGGCTCAGCAAAGTTTTTTTTTTGCGGGGTGTGCTGATAGCCCCCATGAGGGGAAGCGGATTTGGTGTGCAGCGTGAACGGCATCTCTTGTCATTCGCATCGTCTTCTCGTGAGAAAAAAAAGTCGCGCGTGTGGAGCGTCTTTCAAGCAAGATTCAAGATTTTGCTTGCTCTGCTCGGCGCGTGTTTGGCGTGCCGGACGGATTTCTGCAGGGCGCGTTGCGCTAGAACCGGTATCCAGCGGCTCAGCAAAGTCAGGACGGCATCTCGGTCCCACCGTTGAGGGAGCGCGGCCGGTCGCCGGGGTCGGCGCCAGACCCGACGGTGAGCGGCGAGGGTGCCTCGCCCGCCGCGGCCTCCTGGGGCCCCTCTCTCGGGGGCGGCAGGGGCGACGGCCGTCCCTCCCCTCCGCAGGTCCTCAAACAGCACGAGCCGCCGGACCGATGCGAAGGTTGGAAGCTTGGAAATTGGCACCAACACCAACATCAGGGGTTGCCTCCACGGGAGGAAGATGATCCTGGATTTCGGTGTTGGTGGTAATATTTCGGCCACCTAGAAGGCCCGAAATATTACCACCATCACCTGGATCGGGATCATCTTCCCTCGGTGGAAGCACGCCGCCGATATTGGTGTTGGTGCCAACCTCTAGGCCTCCGAGAAGGCCAGCTGCGTGCTCTGCAGGAGCTCGTGCAGAGCCCCCGCGGGCGGCGAGCAATCGGCGGAAGCCCTGCCGATCGCAGCGATCGCCCCCGCCGGCACTTCCTCGGGGATCTGGTTCACAAGACCTGGTGTCCCAATCGGGGCCGTCGGGAGAGGGGCGGATGGTACAGAGGTTTCTGAGCCTCGTCGTCTCGGGGCATCGCGGGAGAGGTCACACTCTGCCTCCTCAGGAGTGCCGCCCAGCTCGAAAGAACAAAAACGCCGTGGGTACCAACTTCTTCCGCAATCTTCACGTTGGCTTCCCACTTCGCCTTGGCTTCCGCCTCCTCCGTGGCCTCTTCTCCATTGTATGCCTCGACCCGCGCGCCATCCTGAGCCGTAACCTCGGCCGCCGCGTCCGCGTTGGCTTCCTCAAGTGTCCTGGATGGCGCCTTGGCCGCAGCGGATAGCACGGAGTCGTAGGCGCTCTCGTGAACATAACTACCTGATGCTGGAGTCGTCGGGGAACTTCCTACTTTGCCGTAGGACAACTTGTTGTCCCTGTCCGCAACAAACGAGTCTGTGATCGCTGCATAGCACTGGGTGCACATCATGACGCAAATGGCGCCGCCGACCAACAGAACCATAATCAACATGACCAGGGTGAGGTCGACGCCGGGATCACAGCACCTGTACGACTTCGCAACTCCCGAAGCACAGAGATCCTCCTTAGAGAGGTCGCCAAATCATGTCGGAGGTCCGCGCGAGGTGCTCGGGACGGCGAGGGCCGCTGGCGCCAGAGGCGCTGATAGGGAGCGTGCAGGGGGGTGCTGAGTGCCGGCCCAAGGAATCTGCGCGGACCTCCGAAACCTGATGCTTGCTCTGATTTATGGCTCCTCGAGGCCTGGCTCGCGACCCGGAAGCCGTCGGTGCAGAATCCCTCGCACCCCGACTGACAACACTCGTCGGTCGTTCACCTCGTGGGCGGGAAACCATATCCACGGCCTCGCGGTATGGACTCCTCGGCCGCGAAACAATGGAGAAAGGGCGGCTTCGTGGGGATGCGCCGCGCGAAGCGCACCCATGGGCTCGCGCACCCATGATACTTGCCTCGCGCCTTGACATCCAATCCGCGAGGCAGGGACATCAGTCCCCAATCAGCGCTTACACTAAGAGGGTCTTTCTGCTTCCCCTCACGATTCGCATCTGGGTGTGCCAAGGCCTCTGCTTCTGCTGGTACTTCGCCACCGGGCTCCTGTACAAGGCGTTCCTTTGCAAGCGCGCCGTTTTCGGCACCGCCGGATCCCGAGGCTTTGCCTCCTCCTGGCCTCGCCGTAAGGCTGCGCTCCTTCCCTTCCCCCCTCTTTGTTCATTCAAAGCCTCCGCGTCGCACACAGCATCCAATATTCAACACCGCCCCGCTGCAAGAGAGAACCCGTAGGAGTTCTCTTCAAATCGTGGCCCGCTTAGCTTCGCGCGGCCCGCTCAGCTTCGACCGGAAGAGCTGCGCTCTCGACCCGCGAAGCACAAAGGAAGTGAAGTGCGCCGGGGCCTCCGCAGAGGGCGCCCCCCTCCGCCGTGCGCGGGGTGAGCTCCCGCCCACCTCCGCCCAGCAGCGCCCCGCCCCCGCCCTGCCTCGCGCGCCGGCTGCGCCTCCTCTGGGCGGCTCCCGCCGCCCGCCCGCCCGCCGCCGCCCCTCGTGCGGCTGGGGGAGCGGCCCCCTCGGGCTGTTCTCGTGCCCGGTGTTCGCCCCTCGCCGCCGCGTGGCCGCCTCGTGCGCAAGTTCTGCGGCTCCAGGTGCCGGCTCCCTGGCAGCCGGCACCTCGCACAGATCGAGGAGGGAGGGAGGAGGAGGCGGGGGAGGAGGAGGAGGAGGAGGAGGAGGAGGAGGAGGAGGAGGAGGAGGAGGAGGAGGAGGAGGAGGAGGAGGAGGAGGGGTCCGCGATCCATGGAGCTGGCGCGCGGTCGCCAACTCCACGGATCGGGGGGGGGGGGGGGGGGGCCCCCCCCCCAACAAAAAAAGCGGCGCCAGGGCCTCCTCGCTCGGCGGCAGAGGTCCCAGATTGATTTCCCATGGAAGGGGGGCCCGTCGCGAAGCCACGCCCCCCGGATTTTCGGGCTTGCGATCGCCCGAATAGGTCAGGCCCTCGCGGGCTGGGGCCGCTTCCTGCCCACCCCCGCCGCGCGCAGATCCAGGAGCCAAATCTCTACCCCGCGCGATCCGCCGCCCTAGAAGTCAGACGTCGGCCAGCGTGGGGCCCCAACAGAGATGCCTTGAAACCTTGGCGGTGCAGCCTGGGTGGTGCAGTCAATGTGGTGCCAGTCTAGATGAGAGCAACTCATGTGCTGCAGTCTATGTGCAATACAAAGCGATGCGAGCCAATGCAAAGCAGTGCAATGCGATGCGAAGCAGTGCAATGCAACCCCAAGCAACGCAAAGCAATGCAAAGCAGTGGAATGCGATGCAATGCAAAGCACTGCGACGCAATGCGAATCAGCGTAGTGCGAGGCGAAGCACTGCGAGGCCATGCGAAGCAATGCAAGGCAAAACAAAGCAAAGCACTTCAAAGCAAAGCAAAGCAATGCAAAACAATGCGAACCTTGCGATGCGATCGTAAGTGGAAAGCGACGGAGGCAGGGGTATAACGGGGCGGCGGCGACGGACGGGAATGAAGCCGCCAGGTCAACAAACAAGCCTTCGATTGGGAGAAACGAGGCGGCGACGGACGGGAACGGGGGGGGCCTCAGCGCCCACAGACGGCCCCAATTCCGCAGAAGGGATGTCAACACCCCTACGTAAATGCAAATACTGTTTGGGGAAACCTACAATGACAACCAGCTCCGTTAGTCACCCGCCCCGTCACACCTATCAAGTAGTACTCTGCGGAGTACCCGCAATGCACTCGTCGAATGCGACCATGAGGGCAATGCGCACACATGTCGAAGCCATGAGAAAGCCATTGGACTTCTACTGGCGTCAAATTAAAAGGCTGTCAAAGCACGAGTGTTTGTAAGGATTGCAGGGTTTCTGCGCATACTCGCCGAAATTATTGGGGAACATGACGTTGCGACAATGTCACGTGAGATCATGCGGGTCACACGCGGGCGCGTGTCGAAATCCTTCGACAACGATCCCACACCCGCAAATTCTGTCAACAAAAAACGGGTGCAACCCACGCGCCCCCAAACGCGCGCGCATGTCGAAGTCATTCCGGAACTAGTCGTGTTCTGCACACTTCAAAATATAGAGGTGGTCAAACATGTTTGGACAAACCATGAATCGCAATACCAAGATGTTGGAGTTTCTGCACCCGCGCGTACTTCACCATTCCTATCATCAACACAATCGTCATCATCGCCTTCGTCGCCACTGCCGTCGGCATCACCATTGCCATCATGCTCATCGAATTCACCATCGTCGCCGTTACCACCACCACCGTCGTCATAATCACCGTACTCGTCATCGTCGTTGCCAACGGCCTCGCCGCTACAACAATCACCACCACCACCATCACCATCACAATCACCATCACCATCATCACCATCACCATCGTCATCATAATCATAATCAGCATCAGCATCACCACCATCAGCATCATCATCGTCATCATCATCAGCATCATCGTCATCATCATCATCGTCATCATCATCGTCGCCCATGTCGTCACCAACATCGTCACCCACCCGCCCCAAGCATGGATCTGCACGGTGAGGGTCCTCGAGTCGCTGCGCCAGATAAGTTGTGCCAGCAAGTTTCAGATGGGTGCGTGGCATATTTGCTTGCACAGCGGAGCTGACGATTCAAAGTTATTTAAACATTACTTGCATAACGTCGGTTGCACAACAAATATTGCTTCACACAGATTGCATACACATCGAGAGTGTAGTACACGCTGTCAAACGTGCTGGATAAGAAAGCTATTCAGATCGGTCCTTGACCTCCCCCAGAGTCAATCCTGGCAAACTTTTCATCCTGGGTCGACGCTTGACGGCCCTGGGTCCCGCGAGAGGGCCCCCAGACGCCCGGCACTGCGAGAACCGTCGATCTTTGAACCGTTGTTCCTCGACCGCGAGGGCATGGACATGGACACGCTCGTCGCTCAAGAGAACTTTGGGAGGTCGGCGCGGGTTTCTCAACTTGGCGCTAGAGCCCCCTTCCCAGCGCGCGGAGCGCGCTAGGGTTAGGTCGGGCATATCCGCCTACAGGCAGATTTTGAAGGAAACATTAACAAGACCCAAACAATACGCAAACATGTTCAATGTATATATATATACTAGAACCACGCGCGCGCTTCGCGCGCGCTTAGGTTCTAGCTAGGAGGCGAGCTTGAGTCAACGAAAGTCGCAGGGAAGGGGGCAGGGGGAAGAAGGCCAGAGAGCGCTGAAGGATACAAATACTGGAACCCTCTTGTGATTTTGTGGGGGGTCTCGTCCGGCCGCTCGCTGGGAGTTTGACGTAGCTTCTCGGGAGCCTCTGAACCTGTCGGGGGCCTCCTGGAAGCAGGTTCGAAGCATTTTGGAAGCCGATTTGGGGCTTCTCGGGGCCTCCTTTGGGCCTCTTGGGGGTCTCCTGGGGCCTCTTGAGGGGCCTCCTTGGGGCCTCCTGGCGGCCTCTTGGGGCGGAAGGCTCGAGCTTGCGGTTCGTGGTCCCCCTCTGGGCCCCCTCTTGGGCCCGTCTTGGGGCCCTCTTGGGCCATCTTGGGCGCCTCTTGGGCCGTCTTGGGGCCCTCTTGGGCTGTCCTGGGGCCCTCTTGGAAGCTTCTTGGGCCGTCTTGGGGCGGTCTTGGAGGCCTCTTGGGCCGTCTTGGACGCGGTGAAAGCCCAAGATGCGAACATGCGAAAAATATACGTTTTCCCATAGGAATGGCACGATTTTTGTTTCTTGGACCTCTTGGGGTGCCTCTCGGAACGTCTTGGGCTGATTTTGGAAGCCTTTTGGCGCCTCTGGGTGGCGTTTTGGCGCCTCCTGGGATATGTTGGGCCGGAAGCTCGGAATTCGAGAGTGGCTTTCTCCTTCTGGGACCCCTCTCGAAGTCGTCTTGGGGTTCTCTTGGGCCGTCTTGGGGCCGTCCTGAGCCACTCGTGCGCAGCCTTGGAGCGCTCCCGGAGGCCTCCTAGGCCGTCTTGGAGGCCTCTTGGGCCGTCTTGGACGCGGTGAAAGCCCAAGATGCGAACATGCGAAAAATATACGTTTTCCCATAGGAATGGCACGATTTTTGTTTCTTGGACCTCTCTTGGGGTGCCTCTCGGAACGTCTTGGGGTGCTTTTGGGAGCCTTTTGGCGCCTCTTGGCGGCATTTTGGCGCCTCCTGGAGCCTCTTGGGCCGGAAGCTCGGAATTCGAGGTTGGCTTTCTCCGTCTGGGACCCCTCTCGAACTCGTCTTGGGGCTCTCTTGGGCCGTCTTGGGGCCGTCCTGGGCCACTCGTGCGCAGCCTTGGAGCGCTCCCGGAGGCCTCGTAGACCGTCTTGGGCGCCTCTTGGGCCGTCTTGGACGCGGTGAAAGCCCAAGAGGCGAACATGCGAAAAATATACGTTTTCCCATAGGAATGGCACGATTTTTGCTTCTTGGGCCTCTCTTGGGCTGCCTCTCGGAGCGTCTTGGAGGCTTCTGGGACCTTCTTGGTGTCATGACAGGCGTCTTGGAAGGCATCTGGAGCCATCGGAGCGCGTTTCGAAGCCGCCTGCGAACGATCTTGGACGGCGTCCGGCGGTCCGACGAGCCTCCGGGCCCCCCGGAGCCCACATTTGTGGTCGGGGTCCCGGCCCCGGGCCCCCGGACCCGGTGCGCCTTTATGTGTATACACACACACACGCACATTGAAATTAAGACAGATCGTCCCCCTACGATTTTCTGTGTCTGGGTACTCCCCCTGTCTCCTGTAGAGGGACATGCCCGACTTAACGCTCGGGGCGGTGCTGGAGGCTCCGCCATGGGGCGTCCAGCGCCGGCGGCCCGGCCGCCCACGGGTTCCGCGCGGACCGCAGGGCATTTACGCGCATGGCGCAGGACAGTCTGCGTCGGGCATGTCCCTTCACAGAATATTGGCAAATCGTAAAAAAAAGCAGTGTAGGAACGATTTTTGTTTAAGCACGTTTTGAGACCATTTCTGAACGCGTTTTGAATCTGTTTTCATTTGTCGTCCCAAATCCGCCTGCAGGGGGACATGCCCGACCTAATGGTAAACATGGGGCCCCAGAAGCCCCGACAGTTTCTCAAGGGCGGCTTCTCCGCCCGACTCATCCCAAAACTTCGCCTCCAGCCTTCCACAGGAGGGGTCTCGCCTGTGTAGTTCAAAGTCCTGCGTTGTCAGAGGCTGCTGCCGGGCGTATCCATGTGCAGTGGCTCCTGCTGGTGTTGCTGTCATTATTGTTATTATTGTTATTACTACTATTACTTCTTCTTATTAGTATTATGACTATCATTAATATTATGTTTTTTATTGTGTTGCTATGCTGTCGTGCTTGATCCTAGTGCCGTTGGAGTCGTTGATACGTTGTTTGTTGCTGTTGCTGATGCGATGCGTGCTGATGCTATTATGTCAGCTGCTGCTGCTGTTGTCGTCGTTGCTGTTGCAGTTGTTGTCGTTGTCGTCGTTGTCGTTGTCGCTGTTGTCGTTGTTGTTGTTGTCGTTGTTGTTGTTGTCGTTGTCGTTGTCGTTGTTGTTGCTGTTACTGTTGTTGTTGCTGTTGTTGCTGCTGTTGTATGCGTGTGTGTGTGTGTGCGTGTGTGTGTGCGTGTGTGTGTGTGTGTGTGTGTTGTAGCTGTGCGCCCTGGCCCTCTGAGAGTGGCGACCCTAGCGAGGATGGCACCTCCCTCGACGAGGGCCGGAGGCCTCTGCCAAAGGCCGCCCTGGACGCATGCACTCAAACACTGCACAGTCAGACGGATACAGTGGAGGCCAGTCCACAGGAAACCCAACCCTGAGACCCCAGGACATCCATCGATTTCTGGCGTGGGAACGTCGCGCTTTCCATAGCAAGACCATCGAAACCCAAGAAACCCAGGGCACCCTGGAGGCAAGCAGGGTGTTTCTGGGCATGGGCCTCCTCTGTATCCGCCAGTCGGAAGACGTCTGTGGAAACATGAGGTAGGAAGGCGGATGAAGTAGATTGGGCTCGGGCCCACCCAAACCCAGACATGCTCGCGTCGCTAAAAAAATCAAGATGGGAGGTTTTTGACAATTTTCGGCTCCGGAGAGCCCTCGCCGGGCCTCGGGACCGTCAAACAACGATTCAGGACGAAAAACTGGTCCTGGGGAAAGGGTCGGGACTTCCAGGGGCGCCGCCCTGAAAAAATCAGGACGACGCACGTCTGGGAAGAATAGCGGCAACAAAAGAAACAGGTCGATCATTGAAAGTGGAAGGCGCCCGAACGATCGGCGTGTCCGTCCGTGCGTCTGGGGCGGACCCGGGAGGGCATGCCAACCTTCCGCGCCGCGAGGCTTCTTGCGACGGCCCGTGAAGCCCGAACCCGGCCCCCCAGCAGCAGAAGATGCTCCAAAACCTGGCGCCGCGGCTCTGCCACAAGGGAAGCCCAAACAGGATCGCGTCGTACAACCATCCGGGCGGGAGGTTTTGGACCCTTTTCAGCCTCGGGGGGGCCCTCGCCGGGCCTCGGGACCGTCAAAAAGCGACTCGGGACGAAAAACCGATCCTGGGGAAAGGGTCGGGGCTTCCAGGAGCACCGCCCTGAGAAAATCAGGACGTCGCATGTCTGGGGAAGGGGGGTCCCCGTGCTCCCAGAGCTCCGGCGTCGTGGTCTGCACCGGGCGGGCCCCCAGACGTCTGGAACCCTTCCCTCCTCCTCCTCCTCCTCCTCCACCTCCTCCTCCTCCTCCTCCTCTTCCTCCTCCTCCTCTTCCTCCTCCTCCTCCTCCTCCTTTTCCTCCTCCTCCTCCTCCTCCTCCTCCTCCTCCTCTCCCCTGGGCTGGTGTCTGAATTCCGAGTCGCTGCGTGGATGATCCTGGGGCCCGGCGAGGGGGCCCCCAGAGGCCGAAAGCTTGTAGAAAGTTCCCGTCGCTGTTTCGCTTCACGACGGAGACAAGTCTGGTTCCGGACACCCGACGATGTACGCGTAGGTCGGTGCCCCACTACAGGCGGATTTTCGACGAAAAAATAGAAATAGTCAAACAGTTTTTAAAATAGTCATGAATACTCAAAAATTCGTCCCCGTATCAGGTTTTTTTTAGTATTATTTTGAACATTCCTCCTTTAGAGGGACACGCCCGACTTAAATGTACGCGTCCATCCCGCGGCCCCAAGAAGGTCCCGATCACTTCCCCTGGAGTCGGGGCGGCGCACCCAGGGCGGAAGCGATGAGAAAAGGGCCTTCCAGAAGGCTCGGAAGCCCCCCTCGGCCTTCCGAGAAGTTTTCTGTTGGCGGATCGCACTAGGGGGTGGAGGGATGGGGGAGGGCTTCTGAGAAAGCGGCTGCTTATTAGAAGGCGCCGGCCCTACATCTATAGAGAAGGCCCGCGCCTTCTAAGAAGCAGGGGTGCTTCTAAGAAGCCCTCCCCCCTTCCCCCCCTCTGCGCATGGCTGTCTCTAAGTCTTCCCCGAAGACACAGAAGACTTCTCGGAATGCCAGAAGGCTTCTGAGAAGCCTCGCTGCCTTCAGGGACTGCCTTATCCTTTGCACTTCCCCCCCTTTGCTCGCCGCCGAAGTTCCCTGGAGGTAGCATTTCATCCCTACTTCATTTTGACGCCCACGGGGCCCGAAGATCAGCCACTAGCAGTCTGGAACAAAGGAAAAACGCTGCCATTGAGAAATCACTTCTGCCTGAACTCGATTCAAAGAGGCCCAAGGAAACAACAAATAGACACAGCACCCAGGATTCCCCGCATGTTTCCTCTATGTTCGTCTTCCCCCATATCAAAGATGTTCACTGATACTTCTACAGATCGGCGATGATTGTTGTGTGTGTATGTATGTATGTGTGCGTATGTATGTATGTATGTATGTATGCATGTGAATGTGCATGTGCATGTGCATTTGTGCATGTGTAAGTGTGTATGTGCAAGTGCATGTGCATGTGTACCTGACTGTGTATGTGTATGTGTATGTGCATGAGTAGGTGTATGTGTATGTGTATGTGTATGCGTGTATGTGTGCTTCTTCCCTCCAGACTACATGCTCGACAGTGAGAGGAAACCTGGGTGCCCTGAGATCCGACGTAGCGACGAAAAATATCGCCACAAACCTGACCAGCATCCTAGAACCCGCTGTTCTGTAGATTTCCCCACGTTGCAACATATTGACTTCCGTCATCGGGGTCCCATGTCCCAGGGCGGCTGGAAAAAGGATGCATCCAGGCGGTACTTGCGTACTTTCCAGCCGCCCTCCCGCACCACCTCCCTCTGGGCGCGTCGCCCCTCCGTATGCCATTTTCTGCACTCTGGCCACGGGGCGGGGTAGTTAGATACTTTCCAGACGCGCTGGGACAGGTGGCCGTGACGGTGGAACGATTTATTGTCTACCGCTCCTCGTTCGCAAAATGTCTCAAGCCCCACCGATCCCAGGAGAGCAGAGAACCGAATGGATAAGTCGGTCCGGAGATCGACATGAATCCGACCGGGGGGAATCGGCAGCCGAGTCGGGAGAAATCGAATCGGCCGAAAAGGCGGGCGAATAGACCTCCAGTGAGAAACCTGAATCCGAATCGGGGGGAACCGAAAAGTATCGATACCGCTACTCCCCGGACCACTCCCGGGGTGCGTTCTAACCAGGATTGCGGGGAGAATCCAACGGTGGCGATGAGGGCCTCCCAGGCGGCCCGAAAAGGCGAAGACGAGCCGCGGGCAACGGCATCGGTACCTTTCCCTCCGCCGAGAAATCCGCATCGGAATCCGAGGTCGAATCAAGGCGGAAAATCGGGAGCCATCCGAGATCGAACCGAATCGAAGCGGAGTCGGAAGGAGCCCCACCGAGCCGCGAAGGCTCCTCCTCCTCCTCCCTCTTCCTCCTCCTCCTCCTCCTCCTCCTCGTCCTCCTCCTCCTCCTCCTCCTCCTCCTCCTCCCTTCTTCTCCCATATTCCCTTCCCCTTACCCTCCCGCTCCTTTTTTCCCCCTCACATCCTTCCCCTCTTCGTCACCTTTTTTGCCTCTCTTTCTTCATTTTCTTTTTTTTTTACTTTCCTTTATCTCCCCACCCTCTCTCTCTTTTCCTCCCTCCCTCCTTCCCTACCTCCTCCATCCTCCCCCCTCCCTCCTCCCTCCTCCTCCCTCTCCTCCCTCCCTCCCTTCACCCCTCCCTCCTCCCTCCCTCCCCGCCTCCTTCCTCCCTCTCTCCCTCTCCTCCTCCTTCTCCTCACTCCTCCTCCTCCCTCCTCCCTCCTCCCTCCTCCCTCCTACCTCCTCCCTCCTCTCTCCTCTTCCTCGTCCCTCTTTCCTCCTCCTCGTCCTTCGTCCTCCTTCCCGTTCCTCGTGAATCCCCGGCGTCGTGATACTTCACAGCGTGGACATCTACAGTAGAAGTAAAAAAGAAACTGCATAAACAACACTTTTGGCGCTCCGTGCGGATTTCTTGGATCTGCTCTGGAGCTCCGTCCCTGGCGCGCGGAGCGCGCCAGGGGCGGCGCCGGACGCGCCGCTGGGGGGGACCCAGCGCGGATCCAAGATATCCGCAAAAGTTCATAATTAAGGAGAAGTTTCTTCTTTGATATCTGGTACCAGTATGCCTATAGAAATGTCAGGCTCCTTCCCTGTGGGGCAATGATTGGGGGGGGATAGGCATCGAGGGGGGCTACGCCCCCGATCGTGAATCCGAACGTTCCTGGGCAGGTTGGGGCTGTCGGGCCCCAATCGGCGATCAATGGGCAACTGGGGGTCGATGCATCCCCCCCTCTGCCCCCCCTATCGTTGACCCCGATTCCCCCGGTGCCGGCTCTTGGACCACAACCGTTTCTTGACGACCCCTGGGCTCGGCGAGAGCCCCCCGAGGCAGAAAACTGCCAAGCACATTCCTTCGTGAGCTCTGCCGAGGGGATGCCAAGGCTCCCCAACATCCGCAGATACGTTTTTGTTCCCGCTTCCCGGCCCCAGGAGGGCCCGACCGCTTCCCTTGTGTATGCTATGTTCGCCCCATGGCCCGAGGACGGCCCCCCCAAGAAGGCCGAGCTCGCGACGGAGCCGCGGGTCGGCAAAAAGACATCGCCGGAGGTCCGGGCACCCGTGCACCTGCCGTGCACCTTCTCTGCACCCTCTGCGCACCTTCGCTGGATACAGTCAGCCCGTATATGTGGGATGGACAGAGCCCCCTTTAGCAAAACGTGGCTCAATGAAAACGACCTCGGGCCCAAACCTGGCGGGCGCAAGCCTGGAAACTGGCGGCCGCGGCGTGCCAATCGACGTGCCAGGGCGGGGCTCTGCCTGCCCCCGAGCACGATCCGCGAGCGGGGCGCGGCCCCGCGAAAGCGGCCAGGGATGGGGCCGACGGGAGAGATGCAGGGGCAAGCTTGGAGAGCTGCCCACCCTTGCCGCGCAGGCTGCCTGTGAGCGGGGGGCGAAGAGCCCAGACCCCCGACGTAATGATTTTTTCATCACGCCGACCCCCAAAGGTCCCGACCCTTTCCCTAGGACCGGCTTTGCATCCCGAGTCGTCTTCTGACGCTCCCGAGGCCCGGTGAGGGCCCCCGGAGGCCGAAAA
>CAUYUJ010000184.1:0-10000 GCA_963575745.1 Prorocentrum cordatum
GAGGAGGAGGAGGAGGAGGAGGAGGAGGAGGAGGAGGACAAGTGTAGACCCAGACTCATCAACTAGGTTGGAGTAAACCCTTCCTCCAAGCTCCCTCTTCATAGGCACCGACGTACAGGGATTCATGTTCACTGAGGGACTTGCCCCGTTGGGAGACAACCGTTGGAAGATCCTGTTGTGTGCCAGCACACAATTCTCAGACCTTCCACGCCACGACTCAACCTGAGTGTTGCGTCTTGACGATCCTGAAGCGTGCCAAAGTACCACTGCTGGGGCTTAACGCCGCGAATCAACGTGACTGCTGCGTCCTGACAGTCCCGAATTATTCCGCAACGCCATTCCTAGCATGCCAACCATGGGAATCTGCGAAACTCTTGCAATTTGCTCAGACGGATGTGCGCGGCGAAAAGGCGAGAGCCACATTTTGGAAATTAATCGCCTTCGATCCGTGAAAATCTTGCAACTTTTGAAATCGAATGTGCACGACGCCAAAGCGAGAGCCACATTTTGGAAAATGACCCGCTTTCTATCTGTGACGCTCTTGCAAATTTGACGAGTGTGCGCGGCGCAGGCGACAGCCACATTTTGAATACCACCCGCCCTCGATGTGTGAAGCTCTTGCAAATTTGAAGCCTCGATGTCACACATGTAAATTAACTCTCAAGCGAAACGCCCAGCCCGCCCTTCCGACCAGCCTCGGGGTGCGACAGGCAGGAACTATTTATAAGGTAAAAGAAAGGAGAGAGAGAGAGAGAGAGAGAGAGGAGGAAGAGGAGGAGGAGGAGGAGGAGGAGGAGGAGGAGGACGTTGCGGACGAGGAGGAAGAGGAGGAGGAGGAGGGCGAGGAGGAGGAGTGCGAGGAGGAGGGGGACACCCATAGCCGCAGAGCCGCCTCACAGGCGGCCAGTACGGCCGAGTTCCAGAGTCAGCTCTGATTATTTGGGATGGAGGCCGCAGAGCTCAGACCAAATTTCTTTCCACCGAGCGTTGCTGGCAGACCACGGTTTCTCATCACGAACGGGATCCGACGCTCTGGATGCGGAGCCCGTTGGGCAAGGATCCCCTAGAACAATCAGGTGACCTCCAGACGTGTAAAAAAGCAGAGTTGGCAGACACAAGCGAAACTCCCGTCGCTGCAGTCGGCAACAATACAACTGTGGCCGGGGGGGGCGCTTCTCTGCTCGCGAGCTCTTGAGACACTCGCTGCACCGTCAAAACTTGCCCACCCAACCCCACGAGTGCGGCGGCCCCGCATCCTTCGGAGCAGGGGGAGGGGGCACGAAACGCTGGACCCCGCTCGACATCGGTGCGAGGCAAATTCTCCATCAAATGGGCCGCCAAGGTGGTGACGGCTTCTGCCTCCTTCAAGATATTGTTGGCAGCGTCGTATTATGCCTCGCAGGCCCTTGGGTTAAGCATCGTCCCTTCCTTCGCCACAACGTCTGCAGCACTGTTGCCGATGACGCGCAAACGCTCATTTACTGGCAGGGTTTCATCATCCTCTTGGCGGGCCCGAACTTTGGAAACGCCAGCAAGGCGACCTTGAGCAAAAGACAGAATCTGCATCGCCAGCCCTCTGAAGCGCGCGTGGATGCAGCCGCTCCCGAGGACCCCTTGAAGGCTCATTGACCACGGCCTTGCAATCTGAGTAAACGTACACGAGTCGGTGAGGAGCGTTGATGCATTGGCTGGGGCCGTGAACTCGGCAGCCGCATTAGTCTGCGGATAGAAACTTCCCAGGAGGCCAGACATCCGAGCAAGCAGCGGTCCAGCCTCGCTGAGCCAAGCAACGCCCCAACCAGACCTCAAAAGTTTGTTGGCCGCAAACCTGAGGTGCGAGCCATCGCCGTAGAGCCTGCCAGCCAACTCCTTCACCCCTGGGGTCGGCGGACGGGGCTCTTCTGCGGCGAACGCTTCAGGATCGCACTCAAACTTAATCGCATCCTGGGCTTGCTCCTGCGTAAGAGGAGCAGGTCGGGCCTTTGCAGGGTGCTGAACGCGCCTCGAGGAACGCGGAAACTCACAAACAGGCGAGGGGTCTTCAAGCTCCAGTCCGATTCGGTCCAGCAGGGGAAGCCCTGCAAGGCCAGCTCGCTCCTCCTCGCAGCGCGGGCAGAACCAGAGATTGTGGAGAATCGCGTCGCCAAGTTGCCCATGGAGAAGACGCCTGTCTTCGTCTAAGCATCCGACGGGGACCGCCTTCCCGAGAGGCCACAAAGCCTGGCGCTTGACGGCTCGGACAGCACCTCGTTGCTTCACAGAGAGCCTCTTAGAAGACAGAGCCTTCATGACAACATTAACTCCAGCGCGTTTCTCCATGCCGCGCGCAATGCTGGTTTCAAGCTTCAGTGTTATATCATTTTCGAGGGGTGGGGCTCAAGTGGCTCGAGTGGCTCAAGGCCCATGTGGCTCAAGCGGCTCCAGGCTTTGAAATATTGTAGTGGCCTTCGGCCAGTGCCGCCGATCCGGGTCGCTCGGATACACATATTGCGCGGACACCTCACGCGCGCACACGACCAAATGCACATACGGCAGGCACACATACAGAGACACACTAGGCGCACGCCAGGCACTAGCACGCACAGACATTCGCAGACACGCACCACACACAGACACTCGCACAGGAGCCTGTCAGGGCGTCGTGGGGGCTTCTTGGGGCTTTTGGGGGCCCTCTTGGGGGCTCTTGGGGCCTCCTGGGGGCCTCGTGGGCTGGAAGGCTAGATTTTTTTCCGCTTTTCGTCCCTCTTTTGGGTCCTCTTGGGGCCGTCTTGGGGGCCTCTTGGGCCGTCTTGGGCGGCTCTTGGGCCACCTTGGGGCCCTCTTGGGCCGTCTTGGGACTGTCTGGGGGCCTCCTGGGCCGTCTTCGAGCGGTCTTGGGGGCCTCTTAGGCCGTCTTGGAGCGTCGGAAAGCAGAAAAAAGCGACATCCCCAAAAACATGGGGGACAAAAAAAAGCAATGGAAATCAACGATTTTTGCCTCTGGGGGCCCTCGTGGGAGGTCTCTTGGAGGCCTCTTCAGACGTCTTGGAAGGCTCTTGGGCCTTCTTGGGGCCATCTTGGGCGTGTTCGGGCTATCTTTCGGGGTCTCGGGACTTTCTTAGACCGTCCTCAGACACTTTTGCGGCCGCGGCCACCCTTTTAGCGCATCTTCGAGATTAGAGCCTTATGTAAAAGCAGCCCCCCGCGACCGCCGGAAAACTCGTCCCCCCCCCCCACCCCCCCTTCCCCGGCAGAGCCACCCCAGCAACCCCCCCAGAGGCTGAGGCTCAGCCTCGAGGCTGTAGCTGAGACTAATTACTTGAAGCTCACACACCGGATCGGCGGATTTAGCCCGAGTGGCTCAAGGCCCAGGTCGCAAGCTTTCCGCGCAACCTGCGTCTCTCGCATCCCCCTCCTCGCTACTGCAGCAGCAACAACAACAACTACGACTACGACTACGGCCTAAAAGCTTCCAAAGCGTCCCAGCACGCCTCCGACAGCACCCGCGGGAGGGGCCGAAGAGACACAAATCATTCATGTTGTAATGGTTTTTGAAAGATTTCAGCGTTGTCCCCATTTCGGTTTCCCGACGCTCCAAGATGGCCCCAAGGGCCCGAAAGATGACCCGAACACGTGCCAAGAGCCCCCCAAGAGAGCGCCGAAACAGCCCAAGAGGGCCCAAAGACGGCCCAAGAGGCTTCAAAGACGGCCGAAAAGAGCACCAAGAAAGCCCCAAGAGGGGGTCCCCAGAGGGGAACACGAGCCGAGTTTCGAGCCCTCGCCCACTTCAAGCCCCCAAGAGGCCCCCAGGAGTCTCCCAGAGACCCTCGGGGAGAGGCCCCCAGGAAGCCCCAAGAGGCCTTCAAGAGGCCCCCGAAAGGTCCCCAAGAGGCTCCGAAAAGGCCCAAAGAGGACACCACGAAGTACACTCCAGGCGATGCTTAAGAAAACCCACGTTTTCGGCCAGAGTCTCGATTATTCTTAATGTTTCAATGAAAATCCTAAAAGATTTGAATGGACATTTTGGGTTTTTATTCCAGTTCTGAGACTATGAATTTCTTAACCCATGAATTCTTAAGCATGTCGCAAGGTGTACCCAAGAGGCCCCCGAGAGCTCTCCGAGAGGCCTCCGAAAGACTTCCACCACACATA
Organism: Prorocentrum cordatum; assembly: GCA_963575745.1. Taxonomy (NCBI): domain Eukaryota; class Dinophyceae; order Prorocentrales; family Prorocentraceae; genus Prorocentrum; species Prorocentrum cordatum. The sequence continues at coordinate 4,132 of CAUYUJ010000184.1, forward strand.
CCCCAACAGGTATCCAGCAGGCCACTGGCCCATCACCCAGGCATGGCGGCCTCAGGCTCATAACCCGAGTCCCCAAGACGGCTCAAGCGACATCCAAGACGCTGCGGAAATATCCACAAGTTCGGCGCGAGGGATTCCGCAGGCACAACTATGAACTGGGGCGTTCTGAGCTGGACACCGCGTGTCGTCACAGTCGTTCGCGCGGGCCCCATCATCACTGTTGTCATTACTATTGCCGCACGCCGTGGCTCCAGGGTCAAGCTGCCTGTTGCGAAGCATGCCCCGCACGTATCACAGACCAGAGCGCACATGTTTGAATTTCCCGGTTTGCACCAAACACGTGGCCCCAAGGTCGATGGTCGGCGGACGCTGTCCCATCATTGCCTCCGGATTCAGATGATGATGCTGATGATGATGATGATGATGATGATGATGATGATGATGATGATGATGATGACGATTCTGATGAAGATGAGGATGCAGATGATGATGGTAATGACTATGGTGATGGCCATCTTCATCATCATCGCGAAGACGACGGCGCGGATGAGCACGACGACGATCGGGATGACGACGACGATGCAGATGGCAGTGGCAACGGTGATGATAATGGTTTTGATTGTGCTCAAGAAGGGGATGCTGATTGTGCTGATCATGATGACCATGGTGCTGATTACCATGGCCACGCTGCTGATGGTGATGGGGGTAACGACGCTGGTAATGTTGATGATGAGGGCTAATATAAGTATGACTCTGCTGTTGCGTTGGCGATGATGGTGATGATGGTGATGATGGCGATGCTGACGAAGACGGCGACGATGATGATGACGCTGCCGATGCCGACGATCACTGTGCAGAAGACGATGACGACGATGGAGATGATGATGATGATTATTGTGATGATGGTGATGATGATGATGATGATGATGATGATGATGATGATGATGATGATGATGATGATGCCGACGGTGAGGATGACGCTGATGATGATGACGACGATTGTGATGGTGATCGAGATGATGACGACCCTGGAATTTCGATAAGGTTGACGGCGGTGGCGTTGATTACGACGACGACGATGTCGATGATGACGATGATGATGGTTATGATGATTATGATGATGGTGGTGATGACGATGATGACTGTGACGGCGACGACGACGCCGATGATCACGGTGGCGGCGACGACGCCGACTTCTCGTGACAGATTCGTGTAGCTCCAAACGGCCAGGCTGGCGCCAACGCGAATAGCTCAAATGGCCAGAAAAAAACCCAGAAGTGGCACAAGCTACCCAGCAGATGTGCCCAGAGATCCCTGGACAGCGCAAGTGACCAAGAGAGTCTCCGGAGGCAAAAAAACAGCAGGCTTCCGACAGATGTTGCAATCTGTTGTGGCCTACGGATTCTTCGGCTCGGGGAGGCTGCTGAGGTCGATGAGGGAAGGCGAGCGCAGGACGAGGAGTATTGGCTAAAGGAAGCGGAAGACGGTGGTACTGAAAAGAAAGAGAGGACAACAGACGGGAGGACTTTGGGGACGAGGACGAGAAGAACGAACAGGGATTTTCGAAGAGACAGCGTCGAACAGAAGGGTGAGGAGGTGGAGAAGGGGAGGTGGACAGGAGACATCGAACGGGGAATACAAGAGGATGAGGTGGACGACAAGGAGGACGAGAAGGGATCCGAAGTAGACGGATGAACACGATGATGGGGATGATCGAGATGACGATGATGTTGTTGTTGATGATGTTGATGTTGATGATGTTGATGATGATTTTGTTGATGTTGATGCAGACGACGATGATGATGCTGGTGATGGTGATGATGATGCTGATGGTGCTGATGACGGTTGCGGTGGCAGTGACGATGAGGATGGCCATGGCGATGGCGAGGGTGACGGTGCCATGGCGATGGCGAGGGTGACGGTGGTGTTGATGATGATTGTGATGGTGATGGTGACAATTGTGATTATGCGGACGATGATGATGAGGATGAGGATGAGGATGAGGATGAGGATGACGATGAGGATGAGGATGATGATGATGATGATGATGATGATGATGATGATGATGATGATGATGATGGTGATGATGATGATGATGATGATGATGGCGATGACGACGACGAAGATGATGATGGCGTTGATTATGGTGAGGATGATGATGGGGGTGATGACGACGATGATTGTGGTCCTAGCTAGAACCTAAGCGCGCGAAGCGCGCGCGTGGTTATATATATATATATATATATATATATATACACATCTATATATATATATATATATATATATATATTCTTGGGGAGCGCAACTTCCGCACCCGGCGAGCGCCCTTTCACCTCGCGCCCTCGGCGCGCCGTCGGACTGCAGCAGACGGGGCGGAAGCGCATCGGCGTGGCCGCCGCCACCGCCCGCCGCCCGCCGCCCGCCGGCGCGGCCCCGCCCCGAGGGCGCGATCGGCGGCGTGGACGTGGGCGGCCGGGCGCGCGGCCCCGCCGCTCGCCACTTCCGTTTCTGCTCCTCGCCGTTCGGCCGCGTCCTCCGCGCGCCGCCACCGCCGCCGCTCTCGCCGCCGCCGCCGCCGCCGCTGCTTTCGGCGCCGCCGCCGCCGCCGACGCCGCCGCCGTTGCCGCCAACGCCGCCGCCGTCGCCGCCGTCGCCGCCGTCGCTGTCGCCGTCGCCGCCCCCACCGCCGTCGCCGCTACCGCCGTCGCCGCCGCCGCCGCCGGCGGCGTTGACAGGGGGACACCGCGGGAAGAGACGAGGAGCCGGCCGAGATGATCCTCGCTATTGGGGAGTTGCGATCTTTCAATGTTGAACGATCGCCCGCGGTGTCAGAAACCAGGGTTCAAATCGTCACGACAAAGCCCTGCCGTGGACACGCTGCAGCAAGCGCAAACAGGTTGGTTCGGATCGGCCGCAGGTAGAACCCCTGGCTGCCGTCGGCCGTCGGCCGACTACTGTCTCTCCTCCTTCTCCTCATGCTCCTCCTCCTCCTCCTCGCTTGTTCTCCTCCTGCCCCTCCGAAGTCCTCCGTGCGCCCTCCCTCCTCCCTCCTCGTTCGCCTCTCCCGGTTCAAGCAGCCCCGATGGCCAGGGCAGGGTGGATCGGCTGCTGGCCGCAGCGCGGCCGCGGCTCGCGGCGGGCGGCCGACCTGTTGCCCGCCGCGCTGGCCGCTGCCGCCTGCGTCTCTTCAGCCTGCCGCGGCCGACGTCGAGTGTCGACGAGCTCGTCGATGCCCGCGGCGGCAGGCGAGGCGGCTTCGGCGGCTTCCAGCGTCGCGTCCGCGTCGGCCCGGGCTTGGTCGCGAGGGCTGGAAGAGCGCTCGCTCCGGGTAGCCTTCGAGGTGCGGGAGATGTTCGACGCGGCGGCGTGGGGCGCGAACGAGCGGGACCTGCCCGCGCTGCGGAAGGGGTGCCGCGCGTCTCCTCGGGGAGCGAGCGACGGCTGCACCTTCGACGCAGCCTGCTCTTTGCAGAAAGCTCCCGGGGACGGTGTCGGCCACCACCCGCCAAGCCACCGCAAACCCAACCCGAAGGCCTCCATTTGCCCTCCATCCCTAAGGGCTTGTCGACTTTTCGCCAATCGACTTGTGAGAATCGAGCCAGATAAACCCAGGTAAATGCGGATAAATCGAGGTAAATCCAGGTAAATCTAGATAAATCTGGGTAAATCCAGGTAAATCCAGAGATCTCCAGGGAAAGTTCGAGCACTTCGCGGCCGCTCCAGCGCGAGTCGAAGGACGGCAGAAGTCGTTAAGCCTTTAACGACTCCAGTTCCAGTGGGGGGTGGTCGGGGAACGCGGGAAAGACGCCCGGAACCCGCACCCCCCCAACCCGACATTCGGTCAGATGCGGTTCTTCGGGTTGGGCTGGGGGGTGGTCTGGTGGGCAGCCCGTCGAGGGCCCATGGGGCCCACGCCGCCAGGAGCACCTCGGCTCCGGCAGGGGCGCGCCCACACCCGGCGAGCGGCGGAAGGGAGCAGGGGCGGCCGCGCGAGAAAAAGAAGGAGTTGGCAGGGCCTCTTCTGGGAACTCGTCCATGGCAATGTTTGCGCTGCTGTGGCCACTGCGTGGCCAGCATCGTGGGGGCTCTGGTCGGTCTGAATGTCGGCAGCCGCTCGCAAGCAGGCCGCTTCACAAGAAATTCTGCCGCCTCCCGCGTAGGGCCGCACGCGGGCGCCTGCTTCCGTCTGGCTGGCCCGGGCTCCCCGGGAGCTGCGTTGAGCTGCCCCCCTTTTCGGCGGCAGGCGAGGGGGAGAAGTCAGAAGGCGGCGGGGCCTCTCAGAGACCCTCGCGCCTTCGGAGAAGTTTTGCTGTGCCCCCGGGGCAGGCCCATCAAGCTTCTCAGAAGGCCGGGGGACTTCCGAGCCTTCCGAGAAGGCCTTCCCCGTCTCCCTTCCCCCACCTCGCTCGCCGCCGACTCCCGCGGACCTGGGGTGGGGAGCCGCTTGGCGGCCCTCCCTGGCTCCCGCCGTGGCCCCGGCTCGCCAGGTCGAGCACGTCCCCGCAGGCGGGGAAGGGGCTGAGACAGAGCGTGAGATCTCGAGGGTCTCGGCGAGCGCGCGCGCGCGGGGGAGGAAGGAGGAGGAGGAGGAGGAGGAGGGGGAGGAGGAGGAGAGGAGGAGGAGGAGGAGGAGGGGAGGAGGAGGAGGAGGAAGGAGGAGGGGGAGAGAGGAGGAGGAGGAGGAGGAGGAGGAGGAGGAGGAGGAGGAGGCGGGAGGAGGAGGAGGAGGAGGAGGAGGAGGAGGGGGGGGGGAGGAGGAGGAGGAGAGGAGGAGGAGGAGGAGGAGGAGGAGGAGGAGGAGGAGGAGGAGGAGGAGGAGGAGGAGGAGGAGGAGGAGGAGGAGGAGGCGCCGAAGAGGGCGCGTACGGGGAGCGGGGGGGGCGGCGCGCCGGGGGTGCGCGAAGGGGCCGCCGCACGGGGAGGGCGCGGGGAGCGCGCGGGGGGCGCGCGGGGGACGGGGGGAAGGGAGGGAGGGGGGGGTCGGTCGGATCGGGCATCGGGGCGGGTCCCGTGCCGTGATAGGGGGACTGGCTCACGCCAGGGGAGGGGGGAAGGGAGGGGGGCGGCTGCGCGGGGGAGGGGGGGCGCGCGGCGCGCGAAGAGGGAGCCCGCTGAGAGCGCGAGAGGGGCGCGCGGGGGCTCGGTCGATGCGGCTCCGTCGGCGTCGGTTGCGGTCGGCTCGGTCGGGCTCGGTCGGTTACCGTGCCGCTGCTGCGTCGCTGTGCCCCTCCAAGGTGGCCTGCGGCCTGTCGGTTTCGGTTTGCTTCTGTTCTGGTATCGGTTCGGTTTGTGTGTTCGGTTGTGCTGTCGCCGTGGGCGGCCTGGGAATGCAACTTCTGGAGATCAGGTCTTACTCAGCGAGCAGCAAGCGGTCTGCAACTCAGGAGAATTTGCCGCGTGTCGGCTACGCGTCTGATATGATGACACGAGCTCGAAGCGGAAAGCCAGGCACCCTGGGTATAGCCAGAAACATTCATAGGCGACCTCATTGCACGAGACAAAGCTTTTTGCTGACGAGAGTCTCAGTGGGTGAAGTCAGGGATTTTGCGCGGAGCATTAGGCTTGACGAGTCGAACACGAGCAGGCCCATGTAAATTGGACCCGCGACTTTGCGATGTGACGAACTTTTGGCGGCGTGGGTTTCTCTATCATGTTGCGTGCGTATGCCGCGTTCGGGAAGGCGTGCGTGTTCGGAGAATGCGTCGGCGATGTGCTCGTTTTTGCGCAAGACGTGCATCCCGCTGCACGGAACGCCAACGCAGATCGGCCGTCAGCCAGGAGATGCAGCCATGGTGCAGAGGGAGTGCTTGCCCTCAGCTGTGTTTGCGCCTGTGAGTCTCGAGCAGTGCACTGCCAGATTTGCACAGCC
>CAUYUJ010000184.1:15000-20000 GCA_963575745.1 Prorocentrum cordatum
GCGCCGCCCATGGAGGGTGGAGGGAGGAAAGAGCGAGGCGGAGGGCGAGGGGGGGGGAGGGAGGCACCCGTGTGAGCGGAGGGCCGACTCGGGCGAGCGGGCCCGAAGGCGCTTCGCGGTGCACCCAAGTGCACGGAAGAATGGGAAGAGCACGCCCTGCAGGTTTGGAGGACGAGGCAGAAGAAGAGGAGGCAGCCGTCGGCAGCCCCTGCGCCCCAGGTTTTCGCCCTCGAACGGGGAGGGGGGAGGAAGTTGTCGTTGTGTCTTGGGGATCTTAGGGGGGGGAGGAAGTTGTCGTTGGGTCTTGGGGATCTTAGGGGGGGAGGAAGCTGTCGTTGGGTCTTGGGGATCTTCTCGCCTCGGGAGGCCCTCCGGCAGCTGCGCCTCGTCGGGTGCCTGGGCCGCCCTGGGCGGCCGGGGGAGCGTGGAGGCAAGACCTGGTAGCCTTCGGGTGCCGAAGGTCACCACCCACCAAGCCACCCCAACCCAACCCGAAGGTCCAAATGTATCCTCGATTTCCAGTGGGGGGGGGGTCGGAGAACGTTGGAAAAACACATGGAACCCGCACCCCCCCCAACCCGAAATTCGGGTCAAATTCGGGTCTTCGAGTTGGGTTGGGGTGGTCTGGTAGGTAGTCAGAAGAGGGGGGGGGGAGGACTGGGGGCGTGTGGATCTCATCGGCCGCGCGCTTCGCCCGCTGCCTTCGACTTGCTCCGCCTCGTCGCCACGCTCGAGGCCGCGGCCGCTAAGAGAGGGGATGTCATGGCGGCGGCCACGGACTGTTCCGGGCTTCACGGGCCCCGCCCCCCCTCCTCCTCCTCCTCCTCCTCCCTCCTCCCCTCCTCCTCCTCCTCCTCCTCTCTCCTCCTCCTCCTCCTCCTCCTCCCTCCTCCTCCTCTCCTCCTCCTCCTCCTCCTCCCTCCTCCTCCCGCCCCCCCGGCCCCCCCAGCAGGCCTCGGAGCAAATCGCCAGAAGGACGTAAGTAGAAGCACAAAAGGGGACCGGCGCCCGCCCCGGCGGCGACGAGAGGATCGTCCCGGCGCGGACGACTCCGTGGGCTGGATGCCTGGCCAGGATGCCCCTAAGACAGCCTACGAGGGCCCCAACAGGGTCTTGGAAATGCCTTCCGAAATCCTTCTGCTCGCGCAGCGGACCAACACAAGGATTCGTGAGCGCAGGTCGACTGGCTTGAGAGCAAGAGCCCCACAGCCTACACTCAAATCTATAACTAAGAAGGATAGAGCTCACAAGCAGTATGGCCTCCTCCCTACGGCGCCGAGCTGGATCGCAACACGCATGCACCGCCTCGCCTGCTATTTGGAAGTGGAGGAGGAAAGGTATGCAGGGGAGGTTATAGGCAGAGCATCTAGGCCAGCCGTTTTCGAGCTCATTTCCAGAGTTTTGCGTGCCAGGCCCCAGCACGTGATGCAGAACGAGTGCACACGCGTGCTCCTGAGAGATATCCAGCAGTATATCATGGCCTTGCACGCAGACTTCGAGGCCGAAGCTTTTTGTTGCAGCAAGATTGCCACCACTGTCGCGCAGCTGCTCTCGTTCAAGGCCAGAGCTGACGCATGTGCAAAGAAGGTCATTTCAGATGTGCGGTCAGCTAATGCCAGCTCCTGGAAGGATTGGGTCGACAAGGCCCTTGACAAAGGGGCCAAGGCTGCTCACAAGTTCATCAAGGAGCGCACCAAATGGGAGCCCGACACGGTGGTCATTGAGGGTAAGCTCACGGCCTCCATTCAGAGTACCCTGGACACCTACCAGGCCAAGTTTGGGAAATTCTGGGAGCCCTCGGCGGAGCCCCTCCACAGGGACAACGTCCTCCACGAGCCCATCGGGATCCCCTCTGTGGAAGCTCTCAGGGACATCTCCAAGAGTTACCCCAAGTCCTCCGCCGTCTCCCTCGATGGGTTCCACATGAGGCATCTCAGTATGTTAACGGACGAGGCCCTAGAGGCCTTCGCCAAACTCATTTACGTCTCGGAGGTGCTGGGGGAGCTTCCTGGGCAGCTCCAGTGGGTCCTCGTGGCCCTCCTTCGCAAGGTCACAGGCGGCTACAGGCCCATCGGCATCTTTCCCATGATGTACAGAATCACAGGCAAGCTGCGCCTCCATTTCGCCCAGGACTGGATTGCCAAGCGCGATCACTCTTGGTTTGCCTGCGGTGCCGGCAGATCACCAGTCGACGTGGTATGGCGGCAGAGTCTCAGAGCTGAAGGGGCCGTCTCAGGAGGTGGGGCTTCTGCGGGCGTCCTCTGGGACATGGAGGCTTTCTTTGAGCGCTTCAAGAGAAGCAAGTTGCGGGCCCGTGCGCTTGCTTTAGGATTTCCTGAGACTCTGCTAGCATATCATCTCGCAGGGTACGGCTCTTGGAGACACATAGCGTGGAAGCGCTGTGTGGCCCAGCCTATTGCGGCCGCCAACGGCATTGTGGCAGGCTGTTCTTTCTGCATACTCTATGTCAGGATTTATTGTTTTGATGCCTTCTTGCGAATCACGTCGCTGCACTCGGCCGTCTATTTCGATTTCTATTTGGATGACCTGACCATCACCTGTCACGGCACTACGCTCAGGGTGCTCAAGCGTGTTGTCAGTGCCGCCAAGGAGCTTGCCCGACTCATCGAGGTTGACTTAGAAGCCAGGATTGCGGTTCACAAAGGAGCCGTCGTTGCGTCGTCGGTGTCGTTAGCCAGGCTTCTCACCTCTGCCCTTGGGACTTCAGGGGGCAAGCTCCAAGCGGTCGCCACCAACTTAGGTTGTGATTTTACGGCGGGCAAGTCTTTCGGGTGCAACGGCGCTGCTGCTAAGCGCAAGGTCAGGCTCAGGACTGCGACGGTCAGAGGGCAGCGCCTGCGTAAGCTCACCGCGACCGCGGGGCAGCGATGTCGCAAGATTGTCACCACTGGGCTCCTTCCCGCTGGGGCTTTCGGGGCCGCCGTCGACGGGCTCAGCAACAAGGCTTTGTACAGGCTGCAATCTCTTGAGATTGCCCAGATTACCCCGTGTTCCTCTAGGAAATCCAGAAGCGCGGCCTTCGCCCTCACGGGGTCCAGGGCCGACCGCTGGGCCCTCGGGCCCGTCCTCAGGTGGGCCCAGGAAGTGTGGAACACTACGCTCGGCAAGTATGTGACCCCAGGGACCATAGGATTGCTCGAGCTCAAGGAGATTTATAGCAATGTGCAGCCAGCAGGACATTTGAGTTATAACGCCGTGCGAGGACCACTCAGCGCGGCAGCTCACGCGCTTCAACGAATTGGCTGGAGTTTCACATCCGCGTTTACGCTGCAGGACCACTTTGGCAGGACGGTCAGGCTCACTGACACCTCGCCGAGCCTGCTTTCTGATTTGCTTCACCAAGGATGCCAGAGGAGATGGGAAATCACGGCCGCTAAGAGCATACCCAGCCCAACCCCCATGAAGCGAGTGTGTTTTGACATTGTTCGTTCCCTGCTTTCCCCCAAAAACAAGAAGTTACCCCCCAGGTTTAAGGCTATCCTCCAAACCCTTGTGGTCCAGGGTTGGTGGACCGAGGAAAAACTCGCTAATATAGGCTACGACGTGCCTAATGAATGCCCGCTCTGTAAAGCCTTCGGGGGCACCATACACCACCGTCTTTTCTCTTGTCAGCATCCAGAGGTTGTCGCCCTCAGGACAGAGCTGCTGCCGCCAGACGTTTTGCAGGCCGCGCTGGAGGCGCCAGAGAACAGCCCCCTGTACTGCTTCGGTCTTTTCGAGCATCCAGGGGAGCAGCACGATGATTTTCCGCTGCCCAGGGAGAAGCCCATTGTTCGATTTGTCCGACACGACGGACAGCCAGACACGGTACCGCACTTTGGGGGGCCCACGGGAACCGACGGGTCGTGCACCAAGACAGGCATTGCGGAGTTAGACAGAGCGACGTTTTCGGTAGTGGCTTACAGCACCGACGGGGCCCCAGAGGCCTCATTTTATGGCGCTGTGGCAGCCAACCTCCCCCAGACCTCTCAGGCTGGGGAGCACATGGGCTTCCTGGTACTCCAGGAGGCCCTCACCAAACCCTCCAAGGCCTGGGTGGACTGCAAAGCGGTCCTGGATCAGCACGCTAGGCCACTGCCGACACGTCTCAGCAGCAAGCTAAAGTACTCAGGCCTGCACAAGCTAGCGCTTGCGCGGGACAGCAGGCACCTCCTCGAGACGGCCTCCAAAGTCAAGAGCCATCAGAATGTTAACGAGCTGGCTGGTGAGGCCAGACTCGCTGCCGAGATCAACGCAGCAGCGGACAAGATGGCGAAGGCGGCAATGGAATGCCACCCAAGTTTCAACCCGTCAGCGCTGCAGGAGTTGCAACGCAAAATAGAGGCCGCTCGAGCGATTGGATTATATGCGCCCAGAGTTCTCGCCCTTTGCCAGCGCAATAGGCACAAATGCGAGAGAGCCGCTCTGCCCTGTAAGGTTCAGGCCACCATCGTCGTTCACGACTGGGAGGTTCTTCAAGGGCCGATACCATACAGGTGCAGAGCTTGTTTCACGTACGCCCGATCTTATAAGGCAGCTGTCGCACGAGAGAGACAAGCGCGTCAGCCACTGGCCAGCGCGTTCAGGCGCGGCCTCGAAGGCATCCACGCCAGCCACCAGATGGCAATAGCGCATTTTGCCGTGCCAGTCGTCTTTTGTCTTGTCTGTGGGCGCTATGCCCAGTATGCTTTCAGAGGCTTGCCAGCCACTTGTCCAGGACGCCCTCCCAAGAGCGGCGGCCGTGCGAACATCAGAAATCGTCTTTTGGCTGGCAAGCATCCAAGGTTTTCAGATTTTGTTTCAGAGTCCGAGCGGTACAACACCGCAGAAATTCAAAGGCAGCAGCGGGCGCAGCGCGTACGTGCAGCAGCGCGCGCGGCGATGCCACTCCCGAGTCAGCCGCACCCAAGATCACAGCCTCGCCCACAGAGGTTCGAGGCTGGTCGAGGGCGCCAGCAGCCAGTCAGCAGGCGCCCAGAGGAGGATGGGGTTCCCATCCC
>CAUYUJ010000184.1:27500-42500 GCA_963575745.1 Prorocentrum cordatum
CAAGCCGTCGACGTGCTCGGGTCATCCCGCCCCCGAAGGTGCCGACCGCCTGGTGGCCGTGCACCCCCGCCGCCCGCGCCCCCTGCTCTCCGAACCCTCCCGTGGTGCGGTGCTGCCTCGAGGCGGGCGGCACGTCTCCGCACCTTGCCGCTCGTGGCCTCGTGCTCCGCCTCCCTCGTGAGGCGGTTCTCCCCGACCGAGCGCACGCCCCCCGCCCGGGTCGATCCCGGCTGTCGGTGGCCCGCCTCCTCGGCTGGGGCGTGCACCCCGCGAGCCTGACCTCGCGAGCCGCCCGCCGGGCGTCTTGGAGCGAGGAGCACGCGCCCGCCGACGCAGGGGCGCAGCTCGAGCTCCTCGCAGGCGGCGTCGATCGCGCAGGCTGCCAGGGCCGTCCTCGCCGATGCTCGGGGCCCCCGAGCAGACTCAGGAGGGGAACAAAAACAACACACATACACAATTAATCGTCGATCCCCAAGACAATATGGGAACATCTGGGAATTGGGCGGGAAGGCAAAAACCCAGAAACTATAGGAAAGTATGGGGAACCTTTTTACTTGTGTGTATTCATTTGTGTGTCCCAGGGCCCCTTCACAGACTGCGACAGCTCATCGGTCCAGGTCCTCCGCCCCCTCCCGGGGTGGGCGACCGCGATGGTCGCCAGCACGCAATTGCGTCGCCGACTCGGCGAGGCGCGCCCCCGACCCCGAGCCCCCGGGGGCGACGCTCCTCGTGGGCTGGGGCGCCCTGGACGTGGCGCTCAGCTGGCCCAGGGTGCGCCGCCGTCGTCGTCGTCGTCGTCGTCGTCGTCGTCGTCGTCGTCGTCGTTTTCGCTGTCGTCGTCGTCCTCGTCGTCGTCCTCGTCGTCGTCGTCGTCGTCGTCGTCGTCGTCGTCGTCGTCTCTTCCGCGGGCCAAGTGCAACGCCTTCGACGGGAACTTCAATGCCAGGGCGCAGGAGGCCAGCTTAGAACGGCCGGGTGTCCACGAGGGACTCGCCACTTGCAATCCCCAGGTGGTAGGACACCTTCTGCTGCAGCACGCGGATGAACGTCTCGCGGAGGCTAGAGTTGCCTCTGACTGCAGCGTCCCATGATTCTCCAGCTTCAGTCCACCAGCCACGAACGATGGTCTCTCTAATATGGCTGAACAAGCTTCTTATCATTGGCACGGGCCCGATGACTCGATCTCCAGTCGTTTGTGTTGGCAAAATGCGTCCCACTATCAGCAGGACTTGGTCAGGCCAAACAAGATGATACTCACGTGCATGGAACTGCAGCGCCAACTCCGCCTGCGCCTCGTCGGTAAGGCGCTCGAAGTCCAGCGGGCTCAGTATGTCCACCTCTAATCCTGCCTTGCCTCGCATCTTGCGAAGCGCATCTCTAAGATCGGAGATAGAAATATCGTGCAGTGGCTCGTCGCCAGCAACGTCCTGAATCTGCCTGAAGATCCGATAGCGTTCGTCTTTATCCAGGGCCGTCGGTGACCGCAGGTCGTCCCACGCTCTGGTCTCATGATCAAAGATATCCCGTGTGTGGTAAAGAACTGCTTCGCCCTCTGACTGGCTTAAAGACTCATGCAATTTTCCGATAGCACCGTCCTCGATCACGACATCCTTAAACTCGTTGAGACTGTTCCTGACGGCGCTACGTTGGTCCCTCCCCATGATGCGTTTGGAGTTGGTCCAGGCTGGGATGTGAGCGACCCTTGGGGAACTTGGCCATCCCCAAGAGCACATTGCAAGGGCGAAGCGGCCAGGAGGGAGGAGTTGGGGCAGAAGTTGAGCTCGTCCGCCCAAGGGTCCTCTTCCTCAGGCCACTCATCCAAATCGAACGATTCAGTAACAGGCTCCCCTCACCCCTGCGGCCGAAGACGATTTTTCCCCAGCTTCCTCGGCCTCAGGGCACGCCTTGCATTGCTCCGACAGACAGCAATCCTCGAAGACAGAAGAAAACTTAGCGGCCCGCTTTTCTACGGCGAGCTAGTGCCGAATTCGACGCTTAGCCTGCACTCAACTGGACTTAGAACCTTCGGTGGCTTCTTTACAAGGTCCAGGAACCAGAGGGAGCCTGCAAGGAGTCTCCAGAATCCTCGTGACAAGTTGCTCCCCCGAGCGACGCATGACGATCTCAAGGCCGACGTGAGGTTTCCACGGAATGGAGATGACAGGGCGGATCGCTGCGACAGATGGCATTGCCGACTGACTGCACAGAGAATAGTCAATGACCGTGCCCGAGCCAAGATTACACGTCACAGCTCCTTTTGCCTGCAACACGACTGCTGGCTAACGACGTACGATTCTTGACTTCTCGAAGTGTCGATCCGCCAGGTTAAAGCCACCTGCAGCTATCCAGGGGAGCTAAGGATACCACGAGAGATCCATAAGACGCTGAAGTTTGCCTGCAGTGGCACCTGTGGGCCTAATATTATTGTGAGCATGGAAACTTACCATTATCGTGCAGAATCCAGCAACATGAAGAGCTGTGGCTAGAAAACTATCGAAGCATTTCGAATGATGAGGCGCATGTAATCTAACTGCTGCTAGCCTGGCAGCTGGAAGACGACGTGACTGCACGTGCCCACGTGACATGAACCGAACCACTTTCCGCCCTCATTCGAGTGTTCCATCAGCGCCTCCCTGCGGTGCGCTTCGTCTGACGGCCGAGCAGCATTGGTGAACAAACGTAGGTCTTCCCCGAGCCTTGGCATCATACTTTTCAGAGTCCTCGATTCGACAATACTGATGAAGTCGAACGACTGAGACGTCAGCCAGTTCCATGACTTCTTCCCCAAGCAGGTGATGTTAGCATGGGGCCATCGACTATGCTTTCTCTCTTCCGCCTCCGACGGCGGCTTCTCTTCACTTGGCGTGCCTAGTCAAGAGTTGGCAGTCGCGTCAGCCTGAGGGTCCACGCCCTTGCCGATGCTCTGGCCTTTCTGCTTCTGGATCCCGGCCATGAACTTAGCCTTCGGCAACTTCTTGGCTTCCTCGGTGGTTCTCTTCTCGGGGGCCCTCCAACGTGGTGGTGAAAACACCCGGTGGTGAGTCAGGAGGGGAAAAAACACACAGACACAATTAATCGTCGATTCCCCAGAAAATATAGGAAAATATGGGAAGTGGGGGGGAAGACAGAAAATATCTTTATTTGTGTGTATTTATTTGTGTGTCCTGGGGCCCCTTCAGTGAGCCTGGGGCGATTTGGTGTCACCACTTTGGTTTTGGGACGCGGGCGGTGTTCCGAGGCTGTCTCGAGCGCCGGTGGGTCCAGGAGTCGCGACACTCGGTGGTGACCCCTCCCCCAAACCTGGAAATCACGTTTTGGAGATTTCGGGGCCGGAAAAGAGGGGGGTGATGACTAGGGGGGGTGGACATCATGGCGGGGGCCATGATATTTCCCCAGACTTTATGGCGCCTCTTCTTATTTCATTACCTCCCTGGCCCCCCCGCTGGGCCGCGCACATGCCGCCAGTCATGATTTGCACCCCCCCCTCTTGGACACCCCCCTCTTGGCCGCTCCCGAAGATTCTGGGTCACCACCAGGTGTCTCACCACCTGGTTTGGGGACTACCAATCTTCTCCTTCTCATCCTCAGCAGCCTTGACCTCGGCAGACAGGGCCGCGGGCAGCTCGGCGTGAGCGCCGCTGGCGGCGGCGCCCGGGGAGCCCCCTCCCGCCGCCCATGACTGCCGTGAGTGTCCCTCGCTGCCGCGTGCCACTGCCTGGGCATCCGCGCCGCGCCTCTTGATTCTTGGCCAGCCGCTTCTCGACGTCGCGCCCGACGGACTCCACCTGCTCGAGCCACGCCTTCACCTCGGCCTCCCGCGAGGCCACGGGGCCCTGCGCGGCCTCAAGATTGCTCCCGAGGCCTCTCGGCGCCTGCTCCTCGCACTCCACGCTATATGTATATATATATATATATATATATATATATCTATCTATCTATCTATCTGCTCGAAGAGCTCCTCGTCCCAGCCTGGCGTGCGCGACAGCCCGGGCAGCCGCCCTGCGGGCGATGGCCGCGTCGACGACCGCGCGCGCAGCCTTCGCCTCCTCTTCGGCCAGCAGCAGCTGCTTGCGTAGCCGAACCACATGTGAAACCTGTTGGCCACGGCGGTGCTCCGCATCTTTGCAAACGCCTCCAGCACGACGAAGCGCTTCGACGAGGGACGGCTCGTTCTTGGACTTCGGGCTCTCCGCCCTGACCTTGGCCACCTGCTGCCGCAGGCAGCCTCTGAGCTCCTGGTCCTGCGTGTCCTTGAGAGCCTGCTGCATCAGGGCGGCAACGCCAGAGCCCGCACCGCTCTGACCGTTCTTGGCGTCGTCGCGGCCCCGGCCATCCCTCCTGCGGGTCCGTCTGGGGACCTCCAGCTGCCCCTCGTCGCCGCTCGCCAGGTCGAAGCTGACTGATCGCCCCCTCGATATCGAGCGACCTTTTATACAGAGGTACACGAGAACCACATCCACATTCTGTTCTCAGGAGGGGAAACACACACACAGACACCATGAATCGCCGATTCTCAGGAAAATATGGGAAACTATTGGAAACTGGGGGGAGACAAAAACCAAGAAAAGATAGGAAATGTTGGAATCCTGTTATTTGTGTGTATTGATTTGTGTGTGTCCCAGGGCCCCTCCAATTACACTCGCGGGCCTCGACCTCTGGGCGCCGACGTGCCTCGTGCCGCTGCTTCGCAGATTCTCCGCCGCTTCCGTCAAGACTGAGCGCAACATGCGTGCCGTGCGTGTGGCGCTCTCGAGTGCCCCGCTGAGGCACGGGAGGCCAGAAAGCTCGACCCCCACTGCTCAAGGGACGGGGAGGAGCAGGGGCAGGAGGGGGAGGAGGAGGAGGAGGAGGAGGACCGAGGAGGATCGAGGAGGACCGAGGAGGACAGGAGGAGGCGGAGGAGGAGGAGGAGGAGGAGGAGGAGGAGGATCGGGATGAGGAGAAGGAGGAGGAGGGAACAGGGAGGGGGCGGCGGGGCGTGGACTTCTTGCCTGGTTAGCCTACTGGGCTCCCCCCCCGTCGGAGGTGCAGCCCGGGGCGGCGATCCGCGTGGGGAGCATCTGGGAGTGCGCCCGCCGCCGCGCCGCCGCCGCGCCACGTCCCGGGGCGCCCGGCGACAACGACGACGATCACGACGACGACGACGACGACGACGACGACGACGACGACGACGACGACGACGACGACGAACGACGAACGACGAACGACGAACGACGAGCGAGGAGGAGGGATTGAGGGGGGGGCCTCGCGCACCCCATCCGTCGCGCTCGTCGTCATTGCTGTCGTCGCTTTTTTTTTGTTCCTTCTTCTTCTTCTTCTCCTCCTCCTTCTGCTTCTCCTCCTCCCCTCCTCCTCCTCCTCCTCCTCCTCCTCCTCCTCCTCCCCCTCCTCCTCCTCCTCCCCCTCCTCCTCCTCCTCCTCCTCCTCCTCCTCCTCCTCCTCCTCCTCCCCGCGCGCTCCCGCGCGTGACCTCCTCCTTCTCATTATCCAGGGCAGAGGAGGAGTAGCACCCCACCTGCCCATCCCCACCACTCCTCCTCGTTCTCGTCTTCAACTTCCTCATCCTTGCTCCTCATCGTCCTCCTCCCCACCCTCATCTGGCGTCTCTTCATTCTCTTCCGTCCGTGCACACTTGGAGCTCGATTCTGTACAGGATTGTCCGTGCACGAGTGTGGACTTCCCCCAATTCCGCGATGGGTCTTACCCTTCACCGTGCCACAAGTGTGCATTCCATGCATGTTTCCAGTTCAACTAGTGCGCGCTTGTGCGCACAAGCCAACTGTCTTCGAACAAGTCCTTATTTCCTTCTCCCCCTCCCTCCCCTTCCACCGCCCATCCCTCCCCCTTTCTGCCTTGGCTAGGGGTTACTATGGTTTTTACCTAACAGCGTAGACTGATAGGTTTCTAGTAGTGTCAAAAGAGGTCACAGATCACTCCACAGGGGGGTCCGGGCAGGTGTTGGGAGTTGCCGGGCGGGCCTGTGCCGAACTCGTTTTTCACCAACAGTCACACACTTCGTGCTCTTCGACTTCCCAGAACTCCATTCCCAGGCTCATTCTGAATAACCGGATGCAACAGTCACACACTTCGTGCTCTTCGAGATCCCAGAACGCCATTCCCGGGCCACATTTAGAATAACCGGATGCAACAGTCACACACTTCGTGCTCTTCGAGTTCCCAGAACGCCATTCCCGGGCCACATTTAGAATAACCGGATGCAACAGTCACACACTTCGTGCTCTTCGAGTTCCCAGAATTCCATTCCCGGGCCACATTTTGGATGCCCGGAGCCAACTGTAGGCCACTTCCTGGTCTTCGAGTTCCCAGAACTCCATTCCCGGGCCACATTTTGAATGCCCGGAGCCAACTGTAGGCCACTTCGTGCTCTTCGAGTTCCCAGAACTCCATTCCCGGGCCACATTTTGAATGCCCGTAGCCAACTGTAGGCAACTTCGTGCTCTTCGACTTCCCAGAACTCCCATTCCTGGGCCACATTTTCAGCAGGGGCAAGAGCACGACGAGGAGGAGGACGAGCAAGACCAGGAGGACGAGGACGAGCAGGAGCAGGACGAGGAGCAGGAGGAGCAGGAGAAGAAGGACGAGCAGGAGGAGGAGGAGGACGAGCAGGAGGAGGAGGACGACCAGGAGGAGGAGGACGACCAGGAAGAGAGGAGGAGGAGGAGGAGGGGAGGGGGAGGAGTACCAGGAGGAGGAGGAGGAGGAGGAGGAGGAGGAGGAAGAGGAGGAGGAGGAGGAGGAGGAGGCGAGGACGAGGAGGAGGAGGAGGAGGGGGGGGGAGAGTACCAGGAGGAGGAGAACGAGGACCAGGCGGAGGAGGAGGAGGAGGCCGGAGGGAGGAGAGAACACCAGGAGGAGGAGGACGAGCAAGACGAGGAGGACGAGAACGAGACGACCAGGAAGAGGAGGAAGGAGGAGGAGGAGGGGAGGGGGAGGACTACCAGAGGAGGAGGAGGAGGAGGAGGAGGAGGAGGAAGAGGAGCAGGAGGGAGAAGGGGACGAGAGTAGGAGGGGGGGTAGAGCACCAGGAGGAGGAGGAGGACCACCAGGAGGAGGAGGCGGAGGAGGATGAGGAGGAGGAGGAGGAGGAGGAGGAGGAGGAGGAGGAGGAGGAGAGAGCAGGAGGAGAGAGCAGAGAGGGACGAGAACGAGGATGAGCAGGAGGAAGAAGTAGGAGGAGGAGCAGGAGCAGGAGAAAGAGGAGGAGGAGGAGGAGGCAGGCTGAGGCTGAGGCTGTGACTGCGACTGCCGTTGCCGCTGCGACTGTCATCGCGAATGCGACTACGACTGCGAGAACAGCAGAATTCGACAACTGGATTTTCATCTGAATCTTAAGGGGAATGCTTTCAGATATGCTTCTACACATCGCTGTTAGGTTGCTTTGCCGGGATAGTTGCCCGTGGGCGCTTTCGGTCCTGAAGACGCGGCATCCGATCTCTCCTTGCAGACATCTGCCGAAATTGGGACCGCAGAGGGGGTAGTAGGAGGGGCCCGCCTGTATTCAAAGATTGCAGAGCGGAGTAGGAGACAACTGTCTTTAGCCCAGGCGGCTGGTGGGATTTCCTCCGCAATTGGCCCCAGACAGCTTCAAAGTCTCCCACGACCCCCCCCCCCCAACCCTGGACCTGACCGTGGCCTCCTCAAGGGTGCGCGGGCCTTTTTTTGAAGATGGGGACGACAGGACGAAGAGGGAGACAGATGAAGAGCCGGCTGAGAGAGGTGAAGAAGAGAATGAGGACAAGGAGGAAGGCGACAAGGAGGTGGACGAGAACAGCGGCGACATGGTACGCTGAACAGGGGACGACGATGGGCACAGCGATGAGGGGACGACAGAGGTCTAGGACTACGAGAAGGCGGAGGAAGAGAGGCTGGGGGATTGTGCGCTCCCTCTGTGTCCCAGAGGCATGTTTCACTCTCGTCGCTTCTCTCACTCATTGTCCCTATCTTTCTCGCTCTCTCTCTCTCTCTCTCTCTCTTTCACTTCACTTTCGTAAGCTGCGTCTGCTATTTCCCTGCCAGCTCCTTCAAACTTGTTGTTGAATTGCATTACTTTGCATTGCTTTGCGCCCCCGTTGCCGCCCGTCGCCGCCTCCCCGTTGCATTGCAATCGCATTGCGATGTAATCGCATTGCGTATTGTGATCGCATTGCATTGTTTTGCAGTGATCTGGATTGTTTCCATCGCACTATTACATTATTGATCTGATTGCATTGATCAGTTGGCATTGATTTGAATTCCTTCACATTGTGTTGCGTTGCTTTTCGTTGCTTCTCATCGTGTTGCATTACTTTGCGTTGGTTCGCGTTGCTTTGCTTTGATGTGCGTTGGTGTGCGTTGCTTTGCGTTGCTTGGAGTGCTTGGCACTGCTTTGCATCGCTTTGCATTGCGTTGCATTGG
This sequence comes from Prorocentrum cordatum, assembly GCA_963575745.1. Lineage (NCBI taxonomy): Eukaryota > Dinophyceae > Prorocentrales > Prorocentraceae > Prorocentrum > Prorocentrum cordatum. The sequence goes on from CAUYUJ010000184.1 coordinate 35,916, forward strand.
TTTTCATTCACTTACATTGCTTTGCGTTGCATTGTGTTGTATTGCTTTGCATTGCGTTGAATCTCCGTGCATTGCGTGACATTACGGTGCGTTCCTTTGCATTGTTTTGCATGCTTCGCATCGTTTTGCATTGTTACCTAACATCGAAGACTGATAGGTTTCTAATAGGGTAAAAAGAGAGCAGCACATTACTTCAACATTACTTCAACATTACTCCACAGGGGGGTCTGGGCAGCCGTTGGGGGCAGTTGGGTGGCAGTTGGGGGGCCGTTGGGGTTTGCCGGGGGGGATCGTTTTTCGCATACAGTCACACACTTCGTGCTTTTCGATTTCCCAGAACTCCATTCCCGGGCCACATTTTGGATGCCCGGAGCCAACTGTAGGCCACTTCGTGCTCTTCGATTTCCCAGAACTCCATTCCCGGGCCACATTTTGGTGCCCGGAGCCAACTGTAGGCCACTTCGTGCTCTTCGATTTCCCAGAACTCCATTCCCGGGCCACATTTTGGATGCCCGGAGCCAACTGTAGGCCACTTCGTGCTCTTCGAGTTCCCAGAACTCCATTCCCGGGCCACATTTTGGATGCCCGGAGCCAACTGTAGGCCACTTCGTGTTCTTCGAGTTCCCAGAACTCCACTCCCGGGCCACATTTGAATGCCCCGAGCCAACTGTAGGCCACTTCGTGATCTTCGAGTTCCCAAAATTCCATTCCTGGGCATGATTTTGAATGCCCGGAGCCAACTGTAGGCCACTTCGTGTTCTTCGAGTTCCCAGAATTCCATTCCCGGGCCACATTTTGAATGCTGAGGCAGGCTGAGGCTGAGGCTGAGGCAGGCTGAGGCTGAGGCAGGCTGAGGCTGAGGCCGAGGCTGAAGGCAGACTGAGGCTGAGGCTGAAGCAGGCTGAGGCCGAGGCTGAGGCTGAGGCAGGCTGAGGCTGAGGCTGAGGCAGGCTGATGCTGAGGCAGGCTGAGGCTGAGCTGAGGCTGATGCAGGCTGAGGCTGAGGCAGGCTGAGGCTGAGGCCGAGGCTGAAGGCAGACTGAGGCTGAGGCTGAAGCAGGCTGAGGCTGAGGCTGAGGCTGAGGCAGGCTGAGGCTGAGGCTGAGACTGGGGGATGCTGAGGCAGGCTGAGGCTGAGGCTGAGGCTGAGGCTGATGCGGGCTGAGGCTGAGGCAGGCTGAGGCTGAGGCCGAGGCTGAAGGCAGATTGAGGCTGAGGCTGAAGCAGGCTGAGGCTGAGGCAGAGGCAGGCTGAGGCTGAGGCTGAGGCTGGCTGATGCTGAGGCTGGCTGATGCTGAGGCAGGCTGAGGCTGAGGCTGAGGCTGATGCAGGCTGAGGCTGAGGCAGGCTGAGGCTGAGGCCGAGGCTGAAGGCAGACTGAGGCTGAGGCTGAAGCAGGCTGAGGCTGAGGCTGAGGCAGGCTGAGGCTGAGTCTGAGGCAGGCTGAGGCTGAGGCAGGCTGAGGCTGAGGCTGAGGCTGAGGCAGGCTGAGGCTGAGGCAGGCTGAGGCTGAGGCCGAGGCTTAAGGCAGACTGAGGCTGAGGCTGAAGCAGGCTGAGGCTGAGGCAGAGGCAGGCTGAGGCTGAGGCAGGCTGATGCTGAGGCAGGCTGAGGCTGAGGCTGAGGCTGATGCAGGCTGAGGCTGAGGCAGGCTGAGGCTGAGGCCGAGGCTGAAGGCAGACTGAGGCGGAGGCTGAAGCAGGCTGAGGCTGAGGCTGAGGCAGGCTGAGGCTGAGGCTGAGGCAGGCTGATGCTGAGGCAGGCTGAGGCTGAGGCTGAGGCTGATGCAGGCTGAGGCTGAGGCAGGCTGAGGCTGAGGCCGAGGCTGAAGCCAGGCTGAGGCTGAGGCTGAAGCAGGCTGAGGCTGAGGCTGAGGCAGGCTGAGGCTGAGGCTGAAGCAGGCTGAGGCTGAGGCTGAGGCAGGCTGAGGCTGAGGCTGAGGTAGGCTGAGGCTGAGGCCGAGGGTGCAGGCAGACTGAGGCTGAGGCTGCAGCAGGCTGAGGCTGAGGCTGAGGCAGGCTGAGGCTGAGGCTGAGGCTGAGGCAGGCTGATGCTGAGGCAGGCTGAGGCTGAGGCTGAGGCTGATGCAGGCTGAGGCTGAGGCAGGCTGAGGCTGAGGCCGAGGCTGAAGGCAGACTGTTGCTGAGGCTGAAGCAGGCTGAGGCTGAGGCTGAGGCAGGCTGAGGCTGAGGCAGGCTGAGGCTGAGGCAGGCTGAGGCTGAGGCTGTGACTGCGACTGCCGTTGCCGCTGCGACTGTCCTCGCGAATGCGACAACGACTGCGAGAACAGCAGAATTCTACAACTGGATTCTCATCCGAATCTTAAGGGGAATGCTTCCAGATATGCTCCTACACATCGATGTTAGGTTGCTTTGCCGGGATAATTCTGCTTTGCGTTGCTTTTGACATGCTTCGCATTGCTTAGCTTTGCCTCGCATTGCTTTGCTGTGCTGTACTCTGCGCCACATAGATATCACCACGTAGAGGAAAGTAGACTGCACCGCATAGGTTCAAGAAATCACAATTTGGGGTCCGCGCTGACTAACACTGTTTTGTGAAACAGCGGTGGGTGCGACAGCCTGGCTCAGAGGTGGGTCTCGACCTTGCTCGGTTATCTAATCGCTTCGCTCATTCCGCCGGCCCTCGAGCGCTCTATGGGGCCTCTTTGGGGCCTCTTAGGGGCCTCTTGGGGGCCTCTTGGGGGTCTCTTGGGGCTCCTTGGCGGCGTCTTGGGGCCCCCTTGGGCCTCTTGGGGGGCGCTTGGGGGCCTCTCGGGGAGGGGTAGTCGAGTGCACCCCCCTCGGAGGCCACGATCCTCGTGAGGGGTGTCGAAAAAAGGCCCTCAAAACCATCTCTGGGTAGACTTGGTCGGGCTGCGCTCGGGATACTTTTCGCCGGGGGACCCCCAGGGGCCGCCCCGCGCGCGCAAGCTAGAAATATTGTTAACCAGTAGCCGGAGATCTTAGCACGCCTTTGGCCCGTTGGGCCGGCGAATTTGGTCTTGGCTTCTGTCTTGTTCGGGTTCCTCTCGTTTGTTGATTTGGCTCCCTTGTCCTTCCTCGGTCCTCCGTCGTGTGTCTTGCCTTCTTTTCCCGTGCTCCCCAACATTGTTTCTCAAGTTTTTTGTTGTTCCTCGGGTTCCCCAGTATTGCCAAGCATTGCCAAGCAACGCCAGCCTTTTACCAAGCCGAGGGGACCCGCGTTAAATCAATGTCACACAGCGCCAGACAACGCCAAGCAACGCCAAGCAAGGCCAAGCAACGCCAAGCAGTGTCAAGCAATGCCAAGCGGTGTAAAGCTACGCGATCACCAGCAGCGCAATGCCGAGCAGCGCGAAGCAGCGCCAATCAGTGTCAAGCAATGCCTGGCAGAGCCCAGCAATGCCAAGCAATACCACGCATTGCCAGGCAATACCAGGCAGCACTCATACATACCAAGTAGCGCCGCGCACCGTCAAACACTCCCAAGAAATGTCAAGCAATGTCAAGCAGTGCCAATCAGTGCCAAGCAATGCCAGTCACTGCCAAGCAATGTGATGCAATGCCACGCAATGCCACATGATGCCAAACAATGTCACGCAATGTCAAACAACGCCAAGTAGCGCCAAGCATCGCCAAACAGTGCCAAGGCATGTACGGTCAAGCACCGCAGCACACTGCAACGCACTGCCACGCGGCGCTAAGCACTGTCCAGCGACGTCAAGCAATGTGAAGCAATGGCGGGTAATGGAAAGCGAGGTCAAACAATGTCCATCAAACCGACACAACGGAAGGCATTGCCAAGCAGCGTCATCCAATGCCACGCAATGCTTAGAAATGCCAGTGCATGCCAAGCAATGCAGCGCCCTGTCAAGCAACGCATTGCCAGACAACACGTGAAAAAACATGCAGAGCATGCGCGCGCCACACGCATTCACAAACGCACGCGCGAGACGCACGCGAGAACTCCGTGTGAAAGCCTCGCGCGCGCGCGCGCGTCCTGGAACACAGGGGGGAGGCGTAGGAGGAGGAAGAGGATGATGATGAGGAGGAGGAGGAGGAGGAGGATGCGGGGGAATAGGAGGAGAATGAGGAGGAGGAAAAGGATGAAGAGGAGGAGGAGGAGGGAGGATGAGGGAGGAGGAGGAGGAGGAGGAGAGGGGGAGTAATAGGAGAGTAAGAGGGGAGAGAGCGGAGGAGGAGGAGGGGGAGGAGGAGTGGAGCAGGAACGGGTGCAAGAAGAGGATGACCACGCCGTGGTTGGAGGCGGCTGTCCTGCCACAAGGCCTGAGGTCTTGCTTCCTTTCCCTTACTGCCCCTGTCCCCCACACACTAGTTATTGCACTGTGGAGGACTATGTGGTGTTAGCTATGTTGCGCAACTTATGCGGAGCAGGCTTCGTTGTTCAGCTACGTTGTGTAAGTCATGCGGTGTGAGCTGTGTGGTGTCAGCTGGGTGGCGTGCGATCGGTGGTGTGAGCTGTGTGGCACAAGCTGTAAGGTGTGGCCCCTGTGGCGTGAGCCGTGCCGTGCACGCTGTGCCCGTGGAGCCGTGCGCAGCGAGCCGTGCTGCGCAGGCTGTGCTGCCCGCCCAGGGCTCGGGGCGCCCTCGAGCGCCCGCGAGGCCCTCTCGGACGGGCGCGGGGCGCCGCGCGAGGCCCAGGGCGCGGGGGCGCCCGCGGGCGAGCGCCCACGAGGCGCTCCTGCGGGCGGGCACGCGGGGGCCAGCACGCCGGTTCCTCGTCGGGGCGACCCAGGGCACGGGGCGCGCGCGCGCGCCCACGATGCGCCCACGGGCGGGCCGCGGGCGCCAGCGCGGAACGTCGTCGGCGGGCCCGTCGACTCGCACGAGGGGCCAGGGGAGTAAGGCTCCCTCGACGCGATCGCCATAGTGGACGAAATCATCAGACGTTTTCGATCTAGTGCTAAGAGAAGTAAGAAGGAAGCTCATTTCATGGCGGCCGTGCTAGTGGATCTTGAGAAGGCGTTTGACCTCCTCCCGAGACACCAGATCTGGGAGGCCCTTCAGCAGCTGGCGCTGGACTCTGGAGTTCGTCTCACGATCGAGGGAGTTCACAGTGGCACCTGCTATGTTGTGCGCGATCCTGCTACCAATCGCCCAGCACGCAAGCTACTAATTAGCAAAGGCGTCCGCCAGGGCAGCGTCGAGGGGCCTGCTCTTTTTATTGCACTGTATGACGCGGTCACTGCAGGCATCGCCCAGGATGTGGAGGCCGAGGAGTTCGTAGGTGTTCAGGTGGTCTCGGATCCCCAGTTCCAGAGATATCGGAGTTTCGACCCCCTCGATTCCTCGATCGACATTGCCGACGTATCGCAGGTAAAGTTTGTCGATGACTTAATCGGTTTCGTCATCACCCTCGATTACAAGAAGATCTCGGATTTCCTGGGTTTCATTCAGTATGCTATTACGGATAGAGGCATGAGGATGAACATTCCCAAGACGGAACTGATCGTGTCGGTCACGGGTTCAGGGTGCAGGAAATGTCGGAAACAGGTGGTCCAGCAAACAACAGGCATCAAACTGCATGACAAAGACAACAACGTGTTCATCCCTAAAACAGCGGCCTCCGTCAAGTACCTAGGGGTCAAGATACGTGAGGACGGAACTTGGACGGAGGAGATTAACTCGCGGCTCAAGGGAGCCAATGTTGTGCATGGCAGATTGTCCGTCAAAGTTTTCAAGAGTGTCCTCAGCCCTCAAGTTTGTATTCGTCTTTGGCAGTCCCTAGTTAAGAGCATTGCCTTGTATGCGTTAGAGGTGGCGATCTTAACGAAGACGAACATGAGACGGCTGGAACAGTGGCAGAATCGCAAGCTCCGACACCTGCTGCGTTCCCCCGCGCACCTGACGCGGATTCCCAATGAGGCGATTCGTCGGAAGGCAAAGGTCTTTACGATCGAGTCGACGCTGCTCTACCGCAGGCTACGTTGGTGGCAAAAAGTAGTTCTTCCTGGTCTGTCTCCTGATAAACCTGAGTATGATCCGAGTCGGGCAGTACGCAGTGTTATCTTTGGTCGGCTGTCATTCGAGAACCCTCGACGATGCGATCGAAGTGGTAGATTAGATCTGTTCGTACGGGACCTTCGAGAAGTCCATGGAAAAGTTACCCAGGAGTGCCGACTTCTGGCCCCGCACGGGGCCCCAGACTTGAGCAGGAATTGGATCCAATGGTTTGCGGAGATACCCATTGCAGATTTGAAGAGGGTTTTGAGTTACTCATCGGTATTTGATGGACGACAGGAGGGAGGAGGAGACGAACCCGTTCCCGAGGCCGAATGCCCAGAATGCGGTAGAAGATTCCGAGGCCCCAAAGGTTTAGACGGACACAGGTTTGCAGTTCACGGAATTGTAGCCAATAGAGTAGGCATTCCTGAAGATCTGTTGCAGCGGAAAGAATGCCCCCATTGTCATCGAGTCTTCGCACGCAGAGACGGTCTTCTTAAACATCTCCAATGGAAACGTTGCACTAAACTCGTTCCTGCAGCTGTGGTGGCTCAGTCAGTGCAGAACATCGAGAGGGACTTTCCAGAGGCCGTCCCTCCAGTGCCACCGTCACCTCCTAGAGACCATGTTCGCGCCGCTGGAC
>CAUYUJ010000184.1:47500-57500 GCA_963575745.1 Prorocentrum cordatum
ATGGGACGACTTTTGCTTCTGGAGGGCCTCTTGGGACGCTTCTTGGTGGCTTCTTGGGGCGTCTTGGGGGCCTCTGGGACCGTCTCGGGGCGATCTTGGGCGTCTTGGAGCGATCTCTGGGCGACGCGTAGCCCTCTCGAACCGTCCAGGGGCTCTTCGGGGCCCTCTTGGCCCCGTTTTGGGGCCCCCTGAGGCTCCACGGGTGCGGCCGGCACCTTTGCCCCCCCCCCCCCCTCCAATCCGGCCGGACCGGGCTCCCGGGGGAGGGGTTTTGGGGAGGGGGAAGCGTCTCACACGCCGTGACCCCAAGGGGTCGGCGGATGCTCTTCTGGTCTCCTGTATGGTCGTCCGTATGGTCTCGCGTACGGTGTCTCGCATGGTCTCCCGCATGGCCTCTCGTACTAAAGTGTTGGTTGTAGTGCTTGCGCATCGTATGCTTCGATTGTTCATAGTGGTAGGTGCCCCCTCTGGTGTTCTAAAGTGCTGTGCAGGGTCTGACCACGGTGTTTTGAGCCTCCGTGCAATATTTCCTTTTGCCCTCTTTATTGTGGCCCTGGCTGTCGCGAAGCGAATTCTGGCCGCCGTTCATCGGTGTCGTCGTCGTCGTCGTCGTCGTCGTCGTCGTCGTCGTCGTCGTCGTCGTCGTCGTCCTCATCCTCCTCCTCCTCCTCCTCCTCCTCCTCCTCCTCCATTCCTTCACCTTATAATAGATAACTTCTCCCTGTCGCACCCCGAGGCCAGTTTTTAGGCGGACTGGGCGTTTCGCATGAGACGTCCTCACCACTTATGACTCTGAAGCTTACAAATTGGCAACAGTTTCACACATGGAGGGCATGGCTTTTTCAGATGTTGGTTCTCGCCTTAGCGCCGCGCCCGGCCGCGCGCATTCGTTTTAAGCATGTGCAAGGGTTTTACTGATTGAGGGCGGTTGTTTTTCAAGATGTGGTTCTCGCCTTAGCATTCAGCGCCGCGCACATTCGTTTGTACCATTTTCAAGATCTCCACGGGTTCTCATCATCAACGTACCAGAAATTATGTTTCGGAGGGATTCAGGATTGTGCGGGTGCAACAGTTACGTTAATTCGCGGTGCTGAAGTCCCAGGAATGGCGTTCTGGCACGATTCAGGATCGTCAAGGCGCAACAGTCAGGTTGATATGTGGCGTTGGAATCCCGAGCAAAATGTGTAGGCATGCTTCAGGGTCTTCAAACGCTTGTCTTCCAACGAGGCATTTCCCTCAATGGAAATGACCCGTTGTAGGGGCCTGTGAAGAGGGAGCTTGGAGGAAGGGTTTATTACAACACTGTTGATGACTCTTTGGTTTGCACTGGTCCTCCTCCTCCTCCTCCTCCTCGTCCTTCCTCCTCCTCCTCCCTTTCCTCTTTTCTCCCCGCCTCCTCCGCCGCCTCCCTCCCGCGCGCCTCCTCCGCCCCGCCGCCTCCGCGCGCCACGCCGCCTCCGCCCCCCCCCCCCCCCCCCCGCGCGCGGCGCCCTCGCGCGGCCCCGAGGCCCAATACCCGTGGGGGGCCACAGCCGCCACCACACGCCCTCGGGCCACAGGCGTGCGCGCGCCCGCGGCCCCTCCTCCTCCTCCTCCTCCTCCTCCTCCTCCTCCTCCTCCTCCTCCTTTTTTCTCCTCCCCTTCCTCCTCTCTCCTCCTCCCCCTGCTCCTCTCTCCTCCTCCTCTTCCGTCTCTTCCTCCGCCTCCTTCTCTTCTTGTAGCACTATCTACAGCCGTGCCGCGATGCACCGCAGAGCCAGCACGCCATAGGATGCACTAACCCAGGGCACGCCGCGCACCACAGGATCCCTTAATCCAGGGCGCGCCGCGCACCAGAGGATCTGTTCCGTCGGCCCACCGTGCCCTCCAGGGCGCACAGCTCGCCTCGGGCGCAGAAGGGCCTCCCCAGCCGCCCCCGCCCCGCCCGCCCACGCCGCCGGGGGCCCCTCGCCGTGCCGAGGCCGAGCTGCCTCCACCCGCCCGCCGCGGGCGCGGAGCGAGCTCTCCGGAGCCAGCGCACGCAGACGAGGGCGGAGGCCCAGGGCGCCAGCACTTCGTGCGCCCGGCCCTTGCGCTCGAGCGCCTCCGCTCCGCCGCCCGTGCCAGCGTGACCCCCGCGGCCCTTGCGCGGCCCGCGGGCTCTGCGGGCGCGCCTGCGACGGCCAGCGCCGCCGAGCCAGGAGGAGGAGGAGGAGGAGGAGGAGGAGGAGGAGGAGGAGGAGGAGGAGGAGGAGGAGGAGGAGCCCGCCGCCCTTGCCGCCGCGGCGCGCCGGCGGGGTCGCCCGGCCGGCGCGGCGGTGGGCTGCCTCTGCTCTCCGAGGTCCCCGCCGCCCCCCAAAGTCCCTCCCCCGCCTCGCCCCCCCCTCCTCCTCGTCTCGCCTCGCGTGCCGGCGGCACGTCGCAGCGGCCCGCCCATCTGGGCCGCTGCGCCAATGGCACTGTGCAGGAGTGGGGGGCGTGGGGCACAATGGGGCTGGCCGAGTGTGCGCGGGGGGCGACCGCTCGGCAGGAGCGTGGCGGAGTATCCCGATCTCAAGGCAATACCGGGTATACCCTGAGGTCCGGCGTTGCGACAAAAATCGCGACGTCGCGCGAAAGCACGACCGGAGCCCCGGACCCCATCTTTCTGCGGCATGTTCGCGAGCCCGATCGATCTGTGATGGACCCGAAGCCCGGAACTGGGCGAACGCGCCCAGGGTGAGGAAGACGCAGCGCCCGGATCTCAGGATGTAACTTGCACAGCGACACCCTGCCGCACCATTTGGGGCGTTTCAAAAAGGGCCTTGCCTTCAAGGATCGAAGGAGTTGTCATCTCTTCCTCGGCGGAAGGCGCGGAAAGTGGGCGGAAGTAAAACCAGACCGCCTCCGCCGGAGTAAGCCAGCGCAAGGCGGCGGAAGGTTGGCGGAAGGCGGCGGAAGAAAATTATGCGCCCGCAAGAGATGTTTTTTTCGGTGCTCAAGGTTTCCGACATCCGCCCTCTGTGGCGTCAGTCCCCCGCGGCCCGCGGCGGATCCAGGCCACTCGCGAGTATAGTTTACTTAGTTTGCGAGTCGTGGAAGGCAGTCGTCGTCGTCGTCGTCGTCCTCGTCGTCGTCGTCGTCGTCGTCGTCGTCGTCGTAGTAGTAGCCGTCGTAGTAGTAGTCGTCGTCGCCGTCGTCGCCGTCGTCGTCGCAGTGCCTTTCCATAGGGCAGCTTCTGCGCAGCGACGCCCGGCCGCGCCGCTCTGTGGCGCGCCCGCCCGCGAGCCGTCGCTGGCCGCCTGCCCGCTGCGACCCCTCGCCGGACAGCGCGGGGCCGCGGGCCCGGCCTGGAGCCCGCCGCGGCGGGGGGAGGCGCGGCGCGGAGCTCCGAGGCCGGCGCGGCCAGGGGCCGCTCCCGAGGCGCCGCGGGCCGTGGGCAGAGTCGCGACGTGCTCCTCCTCGTCCTCCACCTGGTCCTTCCTCCCTCCTCCTCCCTCCTCCTCCTTCTCTTCCTCCTCCTCCTCCTCCTCCTCCTGCCTACTCGCCTCCTTCCCTCCTCCCTCCTCTTCCTCCTTCCTCCTCCTCCTCCCCTCCTCCTCCTCCTCCTTCTCCTCCTCCCTCCCTTCCTCCACCTCCTCCTACTCCTCCTTCCACCACCTCCTCCTCCTCCTCGTCTCACACCTCCTCCTCCACCTCCTCCTGTCCTCCTCCTCCATCCTCTCTTCCTCCTCTCCACCTCCTCCTCCTCCTAGGAACCCTAGTCCATATATCGCCATCAACCACAGTGCGACTTGTCAGCGAAGGCGGCCCTCCAGATACATCCGTCGTTTGACCCGTCGTCGGAGTCGTCGTTGCGAGTCAAGATGGAGGAGGCCGCCAACATTCTTCTTTTCATCCCTCGCATGTTGCAGGCTTGGCCGAAGCACTTGCGAGGAGAGCGAACTCCAGGCAAGCAGGATCGTCGAATTCAGCTCTCGCTGGTACATGACTGGCAACGAGCCCAGCATGTCCCTTGGCGTTGCGCAGGATGTTTTACGTTCTCGCACTCGGATGAAGCGGTATCCAAGCGTCAAACCGAGCTGTGCACACCGTTCTCAGGAGAGTTTAGGTCACGCTTACAGCTGGTACACCCCTCCCATGCCCTCTCGGCAGCGACATGCCCAGACGGCCTCATTGTGTTTTGCGTCAGTTGTGGGATGCACACGACTTTTGTATGCAAGGGCTTGCTGGCACAGTGCCTAGGTCCACCGAAGAGTGGCAAGAGATTCACAGTGCGCAAGCGACTTCTGTCTGGCCTTCATCCAGAGGATGGCAGGCCTTTGAATGAGATTGAGCAGTTCAAGGCTCTACAGAGGAGTCAGCAGCCCAGGAAGGCCCCAGATACATAGGCTGGGGTCATCGGCGCTAGCCACGTCAGAAGGCTATCGCTTCTGCCCTCGAGCAAAAATCCTTCTCCTCATCCTCCTCCTCCTCCTCTTCCTCCTCCTCCACCTCCTGCTCCTTATCGCGCCGCGCCGTGAGCGACTGGGGTCTTCGGCGATCTTCTGAGCATGCGGTGGATCTTGGGTCTGGCGACCCCGGCCTCTGAGCACGCAGCCAGTTGATGGATGCAGGTGTCGCCGTGTAGCCGTAGCCGACTTGCTTCTCGCGTACGGCCACGACGTTAGTTTGACCGCTTGCGTTCCCCATTTTGTAGATCTTCAGTTTCGGCCAGTTGACCTCAAGGGCGCCATGGCCGTCAAAGAAACGGCTCAAGAAGAACAGACGCGGCCCAGGATGAAAAGCTTGGCCCCAGCCCTGAGGTACGACGCTGCGAAAACATCACAACATCGCGAAAAATCACGTCTGGAACCCCGCAGCCCATACTTCTGCGCCAGCATATCCGAGCTGGATCCATCTGTGAGGGCCCCGGGGCGTAGACGCCCGTCGTGAGAGTGTTGCGACGCCCCGATCTGAGGGAGGATGGGGTCCAGACCTCTCCAGGGGCAACGATAGGGGGGGATAGGCATAGGGGGGGATAGGCATCGACGTCCAATCGCCCATTGATCGCCGGTATGGGCCCGATAGCCCCAACCTGCCCAGGAAGGTGCGGGCTCACTATCGGGGGCCGATCGCCGATCTGTCGGCGAATTCCAGGTCGATGCTTCCTCCCTCTGCCAGTCCCCCCAGATCGTTGCCCCCCACCCGTAAGACACGGCCTCCCAAGACGAAGGCCGCGCCTTACAGGAGGAGGAGGACGAGGAGGACGAGGAGGAGGAGGAGGAGGAGGAGGACGAGGAGGAGGAGGAGGAGGAGGAGGAGGAGGAGGAGGAGGAGGAGGAGGAGGCCTCCCAAGACGAAGGGTTCTATCGTTGCCCCCCCCCCCACCTCTGGGGAACCGCGCCGTCCGCGGAACCCACGCGGCCAGTTGACCTCCAGGGCGCCGCGGGCCCCCCCCCGGGCGCGGCCCGCCAATGGCCGCGGGCCGCGGCGAGAGCGCGGCGCTGGCCCGCGCGCGCACGCCGCCGGGCAGGGGCGCTCCGGGCCGGGCTGGCGCCTCCCCTCTCGTTTCCTGTCCTCCCAGACTTCCTCGCGTCGTGAAAAAATCACGACGGGAGGTTTTTCGCTATTTTCGGCCTCCGGGGGCCCTCGCCGGGCCTCGGGACCGTCAAAAAACGACTCAGGACGAAAAACCGGTCCCGGGGAAGGGGTCGGGACCTCGGGGGGTCGACGTCATGAAAAAATCATGACGTCGGGGGTCTGGGCTCCCGCTTTGTCGTTTCTGCGCTTTGGGGTTGTCGTTGCGTCCCCCTCGGCCTCGTCCTCCTCCTCCTCTCCCTCGTTTTCCCTCGTCGCCCTCCAAAAAACAACGAAAGCCGTCGTGACGCTCGGCGGGTGGTAAAAAACAAAAAAGGGGCCCCAGGGAGAGGGACGTCCGAGGCCTCTCGAGAGCCTGGCGGCTCGGCTGTGTTCGCGCCGGGCGTTTCCGCCTTCTCTCGGGCCCCGGGGCCCTCACGGGTCGATCCGGCTCGAGAGGTGACGCAGAGAGATGGGGTCCGGGCCTCCGGGCGCGGATCTTCACGATGTTGCAGTGCTTTCGCTACGTCGGATCTCAGGGCAGGGAGAGGGACGTTTGAGACGGGCGATGCCGATTCCTCAAGACCGGTCGGCTTCGCCCACAGGGTCGCCGCAGGACGCTGCCCCTCGCACGCTCCGACGTCTCAACCGCAGCGCCGCGGTCTCAGACGTCCCTGTCGCTGGCGCCCCTCGAGGAGCCGTGCCAGGCGCCACCACGCAGTGGGGGGCCGCGGGGGTGCTGCTGAGGCCGGCGAGCGGGCGCCCGGGGGAAGGGCCAAACTCGCTGCATGTGAGCCCCACGGTGGGCCTCCCCGGAGCTTCGACGCTCCTTCAGCTCCACTTGGGGGTGGCGTCAACGGGGGGGGCGAAAGTTGAGCGCGTTCGCTGGCGCGGGATCGTCTTTTTGTTTCTCGGAAGGCGGCCTGCGCACGTGAACCTCGCGAGGACCGCCACCGGAGCCCTAGAAACCCCACCTGTCTGCGTCGCTTTTCGAGCCAGGTCGATCTGTGGGGGCCCCGGGGCCCGCAGCGGGGCGGAAGCGCCCAGTGTGAAACAAATGCGGCGCCAGGATCTCAGGGTCCTCTGGCGGCGCAGCAGCGTGCCGACGCCGGTCCCGGCCGGGCCGCCCCCCCCTCCCCCTGCCTTAAGTCGGGCCTGTCCCTCTACAGGGGGAATATTCAAAAACAGTCAAAGAACAGTTTGGGGACTATTTCATTGTTTTTCCTATTTTTGAGCATTTTTGGAATATTAGTGGGGTCATTTTTCGTCCAAACTCATGTAGGGGGACAGGCCCGACTTAACCCCTCCCCCCCCCTCAAGGAAGGGAGGAAGAGCCGCCCCTGCCCCCGCGCGGAGGGGGCCCGAAGCTCGCCGTGAGCCCCGAGGTCCGAGGCTTTCGGGCCGCCTCGGGGGCTTCTGGGCGGTGTTTATGCCCTCGGGGCGCTCTCCCCGAAGCTCGCTGCGAGCCCTGCTTGGCATCGCTCGGACGTGTGCATTTTTTTCCTTCGGCGAGGACCATCGAGGAGCATCCTTGATCATATGGCGAAAAAGCCACGCACGAAACCGACACAAATCACAGGAAATGGACGTCCGAGCGATGGCGAGCCCGAGGGCCGAGGCCTTCGGGCCTCTTCGAGGGCTTCTGGGCGGTCTTCCCGGCCTCGGGGTGCTCCCCGGCGGCTGCGCCTCTCGCCGAGAGGGCCCGAGCTGCGGCCCGCGGGAGGGGGCCCAGGACGCGCTGTGAACCCCGAAAGCCGCGGCAGTTTTTCGCGCTGGGCGCTTTCGCCTGCCCTCTCCTCCTCCTCCTCCTCCTCCTCCTCCTCCTCCTCCTCCTCCTCCTCCTCCTCCTCCTCCTCCTCCTCCCCCTCCCCTCCTCCCCCTCCCCCTCCCCCTCCTCCTCCGATTGAGGAGCATTTTGGGCCCCCTGCGCCAACCATCACAGATCGATTCGACCCGATGAGGGCCGCAGGAGGATGGCTGGCCGCGCGCAGAAGGGGGGCAGGGGGAGGGGGGAAGGCTTCTTAGAAGCACCCCTGGCTTCTCAGAGGGCGCTGGCCTCGCCTGCAGATGTGAGGCCGGCGCCTCCTGAGGAGCACGCCGCCAAGGGGAGGTCTGGGGCTCTTGTCGTGACTTCTCTCGGTGCTGCATGTTTTTTTTCGCGACGTCGGATCTCAGGTGGGGCCAGAGCCCCACATGAAGCGAGCGGGTCCTGAGGGGAGCCGGGCCCCGAGTCTTGCCCGCCGTCTTCGGGCTCGCGGGGCTCTCTCCGGGACACGGGGCCCTCAGAAAGCGGCTCCGGATGAAGATCGGGGGCCCCCAAACGGTGTGGTGACCACACCGTGCGGTGAGTCGGTGGGGGTGCGGGGTCACCGCACGGTTTTGGGACTCGAGCCGTTCTCCGAGGATGTCTCGGGCGACAGGGGCCTTCAGGGTCCCAAGACCGTGCGGTGACGGACCGTGCGGTGAGTTCTTGCGGGATTGCGAGGCCACCGCACGGTCTGTCACCGCACCGTTTCGGGACTCCAGAGAAGAGCTGGTCTTGTGGGGGAAACGTAAGACTCGAGTAGGCCAGAACCCGGGTTTGCGGACGTTTTTGGGCCGAGCTCGTCCTGGATTCTGAAGGCCCAGTTTTCGTGGGACGTCTGCAGTGCGGGAGCCCGCGCAAAATTTCAGACTGGGTCGCGTCATTTTTGTGATGGCCCTGTCAGACCAACCCGAGGAATGGTATGACAGGAGATGTTCTTCACCACATGAGCGTCTGCTGGTTTTCACCCGCCTGTGCCCCAAGCGGCCGCCCCTTCGCGGGCATACAGGCTTTACCCTTGACCCCCTTGTCGGACCAACCCGAGTCCCCCTAGCCCGAGTCTTACGTCTCCCCGATCTTGGGGGAAGGCCCCTGGGGTCCAGGACCCGTTTCGCTTCAGGGCCCGCTTCCTTCATGGCAGAAGCCCCACCGGCGCGCCGACACTCAGTATCGCTTCTCCGACCCCCATCCCCATCCCCATCCCCTTCGAGACTCCCACCAAATCACCCCCCCAGTTGGGGATACACCCCTCGAAACCCGAAGAGGACGGTCTATACCCCCCCCCATCCAGGGGGGTAGATCGGCCAGTGGGGCCCAGGCCACGCCGCTGGGGTTAAGTTGGGCACGTCCCTCTACAGAAGGCATCTTCAAAAATAGTCAAAAAAATATGGGGACGCTTTTTTGACTATGTTTGCCCATTTGTGGTGTATTTTTTGAAGATGATTTTCATTTTTTCCCCAAACCCCCCTGTAGGGGGACACGCCCGACTTCACGCTGGGGATGGGGATCGGTTCAACGATGCTCAGACACCGGTCCTGGCCAGGCTGCTCCTGGGCCCACGCCGAGAGGGAGGAACAGCCACCCCAGCCCCCACGTGGGCGGCGCGCCCGAGGTCGTGGCGGTCGCAGGCCCAGAGGTGGACACCAACGCCGATCTCGGCGGTGTTCCTCCACCGAGGGAAGAAGATCCCGATCTCGGTGATGGTGGCAATCTTCTGGCTGCACAGGTGCCCGAAGCATTACCACCAACGCCGAAGTCCAGGATCCTCTTCCCCCTGCGGAGAGAGGCAACCCCCTGCGTTGGTGCTGGTGCCCATTTCGGGGCCTCCAACGGTGGGACGCAGCCAGGGGGGCCGGCCTGCTCAGAAGGCGGCGGCGGCGGGGGCTTCTCAGAGGCCCTCGCGCCTTCTGGCCTCTTTCGGCCTCCTCTGATAAAACAGGGCTAGGATCGGGATAAATCGCTCCAGAGCGTTCCGGAGCGCTCCCAGAGCGTTCCGGAACGCTCTGGAGCGGCCGCGGCGCCCAATGCATCTTCCGAACCCGCCGATCCTCAGAGGTTTCGAGTCATCTATCAAAAAAGCTCCGTCTTGATTTTTTCAATACGTTGGATCTCTGGGTCTGAGAGCCGCAGGGGGGCTTCTCAGAACTCGCGAGGGCTTCCGAGAAGCCCCGCCGCCTTCTGACACGGCCGACCCCGTCTGCCTTCCCCTCCCTTGGGCCTGGCGCTTTCACTGACAAAAAGTCAGGAGGGAAAAAAACACACAGACACAATTAATCCTCGATTCCCCAGAAAATATGGGAAAATATGGGAAGTGGGGGGGAAGACAGAAACCCAGAAAATATAGGAAAATATGGGGAATACTTTTATTTGTGTGTATTTATTTGTGTGTCCCGGGGCCCCTTCAGAAAAGTCTTGCCCTGTTCGATTCCTCCCTTTGGTGCGTTTTCTGCGGCGTTGCGTACAGTCGGACCGAGATTTTTGATCGAGGTCGGCCTGGGGAGGGCATCATCTTAATGCGCTTCGTGTCTGCTGGATGCCCTTGTGCACCCCGGGGAGGGCACCCTGGGATGCTCTGTGTGTTCTGGCCGGCGGAGGGCCTCGTGTTCTTGGGGGATGTTATTCTGGCCTAGGTCCAACTGTATGTAGGGGTGGGTTGTGTGGATGCTGGCCCCCTTGTAG
>CAUYUJ010000184.1:62500-75000 GCA_963575745.1 Prorocentrum cordatum
CCTCCTCCCTCCTCCCTCCTCTCCTCCTCCTCCCTCCTCCTCCTCCTCCTCCCTCCTCCCTCTCCTCCTCCTCCTCCTCCTCCTCCTCGTCCTCCTCCTCCTCCTCCTCCTCCTCCTCCTCCTCCTCCTCCTGCTTCTTCTATTCTCTGTGAGCAAGCTCCTGCTGTCTCCGCAGCTTCTCTGCCCAGGGCGCCCCCCCATCGGCCGCGCGTGCGGGCGCCTTATGCAGGCGGTCGTACAAGCGGCTCTCGGGGGCGCTGGGGAGATCTTCTTCAGGGGGCTGCGGGCCGCGCTCTACGAGCGGCTCGTGGCTGCCCCCTTCTCTGTACTCCAGGACCAAGGGCCTCCTGTGCCTGCTTGGTCCATCCAGCAGGCGGACTCGTCTGAGGGCGAGGGGGCTTTCTGCCCCCTCCCCTCGGCGGGTTCTGCCTGCCCCACCGTCTGCCTCGGGCTGGCGGTGGATCTGAGCGGCGGGGTCTCTCCCTGGCTGCTCAGCACGGTCGTCGCCCTTCTCTGGGCGACGGCCGCGTGCAGCGCCTGCGCAGGCTGCTGCTTCGGGCTGTGGGGCCCGTACGTGGGGCGGAGGCTCAGGGCTTCCGCCTGGCCGCGCGGTGCTGGTCCTGCTTCGCTGGAGCAGGACCGCCGCGCGGCGCGAGCGCTGGCCTACGGGGTTCCGCCTCGGCCCCGAGCGCTCGAGCGGGCTGACGCCCAGCATTCGGGCGCCAGCTCCCACAGCAGCGCCCATTGATGGCTGAGCTGCCACCAGTTGGCGGAGGGCCTCTCTGGCCCGAGCTCTACCCATTCGCAGCTCCCACGGCTCGCGACTACGCACGATGGCGCCTAGACGAAGGCGACACCAGCTGGGCAGCTATCCCCCTCGCGTCTCGGGAAGGGGGCATACTTCTGGCCCTGCCTGGCGCCTTTCGCTCTTCGGCGGAGCTCGAGGCTGCCGAGGCGGGTGGCTTTACGGGAATGCTAGGCCCTTTTCAGCTGGTGGACATCCAGCTCCTGGGTGCCGCTTCACGGCCGCTCGCCACTACCGCATCCGTCCTCGTCATAGATATCGAGGTTGCAGAGCTCGAGCTCGAGTCGCTTTACCCTCTGGAAGTCGGCGCGGACGCTGGCATCGTTCCCTTCGCCGAGGTGCGCGGCCGCGTCTACTGGCCACATCCTTCGGGGGTTCGGGTGCTTCGCGAGGGCTACGCACGCTTGCACGGCGCTCCTCCTACCGCAGGGGAAGAGCCGCTCCCAGGGGCCGATCGAGCTACTCTCTATCAATCCGCCGACGAGATGGAGGAGCCCGAGGGGTTCGCGGCCGATGGGGAAGCCGACCGCACGGTCCCAAGTGCGCGGTCCCCTGCGGACGCTGGAGTCCCACGCGGCCTACCCGCGAAGCGCGCAGCCACCGCCGTGCCGCCCAGGGTCGCGGGTCCCACTCCGATCGCTCCTGGCGCTCCCGCGGCGTCCCTGGACGACGGGGCCCCTATGACCCGTGCCGAAGTAGCTGCCGAAATGCGCGCCTTGCTTGCAGCTCACGGGGCCTCCCCGATGGTCGGCGGCCCCGAGCCGCTGGGCTTCGCTCCAGCTGCCCGGGGCGAACGGCCCGAGGTGCCCCAACTTTTCAGCGACGAAGCGGTGCGCCTCGGGCTGGATCCTGCGGGGATCGAGGCCGTCCTGTCCCACGCGCCCGTGGCCCCACAGCGGGTCTCCGCACGTCCCAAGGGCCCGACCTCCGCGCTGGTCGCGGCGTGGGAAAAGGCGCGCTCTCTTGCTGTTCCTCGAGCCCCTACCTCGGGCCTCGGAACGATGGGTCCCCCGCCGCCACCTGGGCTAGCCCATCCCGCTGTGGCCGACGGCTTTGCCGAGGCGGGCGGCGCCGACGGGTCAGAGCTCCCCCATGCAGCCAATCAGACGGACTTCAGCCTCATGCTACAGTGTCTGCACCAGTCCCTCCTATTGCAGCAGGGGCGGGGCCATCGGCCCACCGTCCACCCGCTTCTGGGGACTCTGAGCGACTCTGCTCAATCTCCGCCCACGAGCTCGGGCGATCCCGCGCCCGCGTCGGCCCCGATGGGGGGCATTGCTCGGAGGCGCGAGTGGCAGCAAGCGCTGATACAGCAC
Source organism: Prorocentrum cordatum (assembly GCA_963575745.1). Lineage (NCBI taxonomy): Eukaryota > Dinophyceae > Prorocentrales > Prorocentraceae > Prorocentrum > Prorocentrum cordatum. The sequence goes on from CAUYUJ010000184.1 coordinate 64,622, forward strand.
GGCCCCGACGTGCGAGGACTGATGAAGGAGAATTTGGCCCGCGTCCTGGGCGTGGAAGTCAGCGCCGTGACCCCCATGGCCATGCACCAGTATTTTCGGGAGCACAGTCCTTTGGGGGCTCAGCCGACGACGCACGAGTTGTTGACGCATTTCGCCTTCCTCAGCGCCGAGCTGTGGCGGGCCTGCGAGGAGGGGAACCCCGAGAGAGTCCAGACGCTACTGACGTGTCAGTGCATGTTCATCGACCAGCTGGCGGGGGACCGCGGCTATCTCGAGGCCGCATGGTTCCTCACGGGGCTGGAGCCTCCCCCGTGTCGCGTGACCAGTCGTCACACGGAGCGCGAGGCCCAGGCCCCGTTCTCCCCCCTGGTGGATCCTCGCTGGCTATCGGCGCAGGGCGAATATGTAAAGGAGCTGCAAGCATTTCGGGCGCGTCTCGACGCCGAGCGCGCCGTCGCGCTCCCCAAGCATCCGCCTCAGCAGCCCAAGCAGCCCAAGGTCTCGAAGGCCCCCTTCAAGTCCCAGGGTGCTCCCAAGGCACCGAAGGCTGCGCCCAAGAGGGACTGAAGGCGCCATCGGCGCCCGTCTCCTGGAAGGGTAGGCCCTCTCGGGGCCGAGGTACGCCACCGCGCACCGTCGGCACCGACGCTGTTGCGGCTGCTAGGCGCATTTGGGCGCAGCGAGGGCGTGAGGGTAGGAATGCGCTCTTCCAGCGATGCTGTTGCGGCCCCGCAGGGAGGAGTACGTTCCGCCACCACGCCCTTCGCTCCGCTCCGAATCGCCTCTCGGTTCCCTTCGGCCATTTTGGCCGACGCCTGCCTCAGTCGAGCGCGCCCTCCAGAGGGCCTGCTGCCCCTGAGGTCGGGGTCCCTGCTGGTGCCTGTTCTCTTTCGGGCACCCCTGCTGCTCTTGCCAAAGTCGCGCCATTCGTCGCTGACTTGTCTGCCTTGCTGCGCCTGTTTCCAGGCGCGAACATTGATATCACCCACTGGGCGGCTGCGTTGTCCCAGGTCGGGATGGGTGCTCGATGTTCTCTTGGTTCTTTCTCCCGCTCATCTATGCGTGCAATGGATAGGGACGACCCGTACCTTTTGGGGCCGTTTCCCCGCGATCCTTGGCCGTGCCCGCCTGCTCCATCTCTTGGTCCCCCGCCTGACGGCTTGTCGGCGAGGCGCAGGGAGCGCTGGAGAGTGCGGCGCGCGGCGCGGACGCTCGCGCAGTATTCTGTTATTGCGCTGAACTGGCTCACCTTGGGTCATCCTAGCCTCGCTCCCGCCGAGGCTCGCGTCCGCGCCACGGTCTCGCCCTGCCAGGATGGCGTCCGCACCCGTATAGAACGGTTGTGTCGGATCGCAGTTCGCCTCGCCCGTGGCGGCAAGAGCGACTTAGGTCGAGCCTTCGCTAAGTTCGACTCCACTGAGGTCTCGCTCCATGGCCTGGCCACCCATGTTGCAGCTTTGGAGGCCTCCTTCACTTCTTCCTCTTCCGTACCCGCCCCCATGCGGCACTGCCCGACCAGCGCCCCTCCTGTGCCTGGTTCGTTGGCGTCTGCGGCGGCCTGGGACTCCACCCAAGCCGAGCCCTTCGATTTGAAAGTCAGGGCGTCTCGCATCAAGTGGGATTATTCACCTGAGTTTGATCCCGTTCCATTCCTCTCCGACGCTCGAGTCCGCGAAGCTTTCATTGATCCTGAGGTGATGCGGCTACCGGCGTCAGAGTGGCCTGCTGGCCAAAAGGGGGCGCGCGTCCACATGGACCGCGCCGAGCTGTGGGCCCTGCTCCAGAAGTGGGATGCTTGCGGCGCCCTGTACCTGACTCCTGCTTCGGACCTCGCTTGGGATGAAGCCTGTGGAGCTTTCAGGGTGCCGAAGGACAGCGATTTCGACAGACTGATCTTGAACCCAACGGTCGTGAACAGCCGCTGTGCCTCAATTTCGTCCAGCACCCAGCGCCTTGGCCAGGGTTTTCTGCTTTGCCGTTTGGGGCTGGCACCTGGGGAATGGCTGGCAGTTTCTTGTGACGACCTACGGGAGTTCTACTACACCTTCCGCGTCCCTCCCGCGCGCGCCAGGCGCAACGCCCTGCGCGTTCGTCTGCCATCCTCTCGCTTCAAGGCCTTTCGAGCCTGGCGCCCTGAGCTTGAGGGCGTGGACGTCGCGCCCTGCCTCAATGCTCTGGCGATGGGCGACAACATGGCTGTGGAGATTGCCAACTCTGCGCATGAAGGCGTCTTGCACAGCTTCGGGGCTTTGCGGCCTCACGAGCAGGTTGTCCACCGCTCGCCGTTCCCGCGGGGCCCGTTTGTCGAGATGCTAAATATTGATGACCACACAGGTTTTCAGAAGCTCTCGTGGCGTGGCTCCGCTCCTCGCCCCGACGACCCGCGTCGCCGTGATCGCGAGGTCTTCGCCGCCTGTGATGCGGGCTACCCGCGCGTGGGCCTGATACAGCATCCAGGCAAGCGCGCGCGGGGCGAAACGCACAAGGTTGTGGTGGGCGCCGAGGTGGAGGGGCGCATAGGCATCGTCTGCGCTCCTCTCGTGCGGACGGTGGCCTTGTGCAGGCTCACCCTGATCCAGATCTACCTCGGGATCACCACACGCTCCCTGCTTGCCTCTCTTGTGGGCTGCTGGGTCCAGGTCTTTCTCTATCGCCGCCCGATGCTCGCCATCTTTACGCACGTCTACAACTTCCTGTCGCGCCTTGCGACCGAGGAGGGTATCGAATACGACCTGCCCCCTTATGTTCGCGACGAGCTACTGGCCTGCACCTTCTTAGCCTTTACGGCTATCACCGACCTTCGGGCGCAGCCTTGCCCCGAAGTGTTCGGTACGGACGCGTCCCTCGGCTGGGGGGGCGTTGTCCGCGCTCCTATCAGCCCGCAGCTCTCCGCCGAGCTGTGGCGCAGGTCGGAGCACGGGGGGTGGCATACGATTCTGCACAATCGGAGCCTCCTCGCCGTAGTCAGCCGCGGCGTGCCTCTGGGCCCTGAGCTCACCCAGCTGCACCACGACCTGGGGCTCCCGTCTATTGAGCCCCCCGTCGCGCCGCGATGGGTCACCGAGCTATCAGAGGCGCTGCGCTTTCGGCTCGCGTACAAATGGGAGTTCCGCATGCCTCGCCACATTAATATCTTGGAGACGACAGTGTATAAGAGTTTGTGCAAATACTGTTGTGTTCGCCTCCCTGACTCTCGTATCCCCGTGCTCCTGGATTCAAAAGTGGCTTTGGGCGCGACAGCGCACGGGCGCAGCAGCTCTCCTGGGTTATCTCATGTTCTCTCGACCACTTTGCCCTATGTGATAGGAGGAGGTTTATATATGGGTGGCATGTACGTGCCGACAGACGTGCACAGGGCCGACGACCCCACGCGCAACCGTGCGGTGAGGCCCCCGTCCCGTGACCCTCCCGCCTGGTTAGTGGAAGCAGAGAGAGGAGAATTTACCCGGTTTGATTGCATCGCATACGCCGATTCCCGCTCGTCATTCCCTACTTGCCTCTGGGGCCGATTTGTTGCGCAGCTTGTGGCTCGAGGCCCCGAGGGGTGGCTCAGCCACCGTTGGGCGGCCGCCCCCCCCCTCCTGCTGGGTGAAGGGATGGCCGCCGACGCCTCCGGCGACGGCGCCCAGGGCGAAGCTCTCGACCCCTCGGGCGCCGCCGAGAGCAGCCGCGAAGCTGCTCTCGCCAGCGGAGAGCGTCGCGGGCCTCGCAACGCACTCTTCGCTGACAGCGAACGGCCTATCCCGTCCGCGACCGACGCCACGCCCAAAGCGTCTGCGGCCTCGGAGGCCGGCTCGCACGGGCCCGACCCTGCCGCTGCGAGCGCAGGCTCGGCTCCCCCGGCCGTCAAGCGTGCTCCGCCCCTGGCCCTCCGATCCAAGGCCGTGGCGGCCCCTCCGCCTGCCATCGGGGTGGGCTCGTCGCGCGACGGCCCGCGGGCAGCACCAAAGGGGGCCACTGCTGCTACCCCCCGCGTCTTCCAGCGCGCGGCCAGGGTGAGCGCTTCTCGCCAACTACTTGGCGTCGTGGACGGGGCCTCGCGCAGCACCATCGAAGCCGCCTTCAGGCGCCAGTCCCTGGTCTACCATCCAGACAGGGCTCCTGCGCACCTGGGGGCCGAGGAGCGCGCAGCCCGCGCGCTCAAGTGGAAGCAGCTCTGTGACGCCAAGTCAGTGCTGCTCCAGGCCCTTTCACAGGCCGCCGCGCCGCCTGTTGATTCTAGCACAGGCGGTGACGGCCCTGCCGCCCGCGCCTACGCCAAGGCAAAGGCGGCAGGGAAGGGCGCCCGTAAGGGCAAGCTGGCTCCTGGGTCGTTCATGGCCCTTCAGGCGCTCGAGGAAGCTGTCGAGGACCAGCCCAATCGTGGTGGTCACGCACCGACCTCCGCCTCGCGCACGGGCGCCGCACACAACAAGCGCGCCAAGAAGCAGCGGCGTGCTTCCACGGCGGCGCTCCCCGCTCCTGAGGGGGCCACCACGACGCCTGGCCGCAGGGCGCGTCGCACTGCTAATGCGCGCCGCTGGGCAGGCGCGGCAGGCCCTAGCTCCGCGGCGGGAGTGGGCCCTCCACCGCGGAGCCGCAGCCCTGCCCGCAGCCGTACGCGGTCTCCAAACCCGTACGGGACTGATCATACCTCTCCCTCGGGAGGCGGCTCTCCGCCTCCCGCCGACGGCTCTATCTCGTCTGAGGAGCCGTCGGGGCCGCCAGCGGGGGAGGCCCCAGAGGGCCCGCACACTCCTGAGGGTTCTCCGCCCGCGCGCGCTCGCAGCCGCTCGAGAGCAGAGCCCGCGTGCGCTGAGGACTCCCCGACGGAGCTCGAGGACGTCGTGCTGAGTGCCCTCGCTGACTCCTCGGTGGACCTTGAGCGCGTCGTGGCGGGCCTGAACCCCGAGGTCCTCCTCCGCTTGCAGGCGGCCTTCCCTCGCCGCGCGGAGGCCTCGCCGCCCGCCGCTCACCCCGCGGCTCGCAGCCGCTCTCGGGGCCGTGGCACTCGTGCAGGCTCCGAGACACCGCAGCCTGTCCCGCCGCCGCCGCCACCACCACGCCACCACACTGGTGAGCGGGGGGCGTCGCGCTCCCGCGCGGCGGCCGCAGGCCAGGGGCTTAGTCGAGCGGGCGCGCGCGGCTCCTCGCGTGCGCCTTCTCGTCAGGCGATGTCGCCTGGGCGTCGCAAGGTGCGCTCCCCTCGCGTCGCTCCGAAGCGTCGCCCGAGCCCGACCGCATCGCAGCAGCCTGCCACTCCTCACCAAGCTGCGAGCTCGGGCGCCGCCCTCGCAGGCAGCTCCCGCACGGGCTCCGCTGCTCAGGCCCCTCCGACTTCGGTAGGCATGCGCTCTTCCAGCGATGCTGGTGCGGCCCCGCAGGGAGGAGGGCGTGCCGCCGAAGAAGGGGGGTCTTCGAGCGGCCCCGCGCTTGGCCGAGCTCCAGAGCCCGAGCTGCCTCCCAGCGGCTCTCACAGCGGTGACGCTGGAAGCGCCGCGGCTGCAGCCTTCGCAGCGCGACGCACGGCCTCTGCGGCCACAGAGCAGCCCTTGCCTCCAGGGGCCGCCAGCGCCCTTGCGTGGCGCCTCAACATCGGCGGTGAGAAGATCACAGTGGTGAGGTGGGGACCCGCCTGGCAAGCCGCCTTCCAGAGCGCGGCGTCGTGGCTGAGGTCCTTCGCCCCTGCAGGGGCCGCCGAGCCCGAGGGCAAGGAGGACCTGCACTGCCTCCTGCGGGCCTTGCACGCCTACAAGCGCCTGTTTCAGACGGGCGGCGCCGAGCCGATTGATGAGGCCTCATGGATGCATCCTTACGTGGCCGTCGTCGAGCCTGAGGCTATCCCCGCGCATGCTGACCTCCAAGCCATGGGGGCGGGCGCCATCCGTGGCATCGGGCTCGGCTCCAAGATCGAGCAGCGACGGCGCGCGGGCAAACTGGCCTGCCTCTTCGACATGCTGTACCACGTGCAGGACAGTCACGGCACCATCCCCGCAGCGCTGTGGGGAGACCATTCCCCCCCGTCCGAGATCCTCGACGCCTTCGCGGAGGTGGTGCCCGTTCCTCATCATTCGGGCCTCACGTCCTCGGCAGCTCGCTCCGAGCTTGCCGAAGCAGCCGCAGCAGCGCGTGCCGAGCCGCGCCCGCCTTTTGACTGGGCGACCCTCGAGGGAGGGGACGCTCTGCCTGCCGAGATCGAAGCAGGAGCTCGCCGTGCCTACCGTAACATGGGTGGCTCCTTCAGCTCGGCGCGGGCAATGTTGGCGGAGGCGTCGGGGTTCGAGACCGACGGGCGGGACGCCCGCGTTCCGCCCTTCTACGCGTCCAGGCGCAGGAGGGCCGCCACGCTGATCAGCTCTCCAAGCCCTGGCCGCCCCGCGCTCCCTCCTGTGGTGCGTCTGCGGCCTCTGCACTCTCTCTGGGCGCGATTCTCACCGCAGGCCACGGGCTTAGTCGGGCTGCGCCGCCACGCCCGCTCGCCCCCCGCGCACTCCCTTTGTGCGCGATTCTCACCTCACTCCCGCGTATCTCGACCGTCGCTCGAGATCGATTGATGCCTTCGAGCTGTGGTTAGCTGAACACACTGGCGTGCCACCCGCCACACTTTACAAAAGCGGGATACTTCTCGCCCGCTTCCTCGCCACCTTCGGCGTGTGGCTTCATGATGCAGGCTTCCCTCATTATATCCTGGTCCATGCCATCTTGGGAATCCAAAGCGCCCATCCGCATTGGAAGGCTTTCCTGACAGAAGCTTGGGACGTAGCGAAGCAATGGAAGCTCGCGGAGCCGCCAAAGCTCCGTCCCCCCTTGCCACGCGCGCTGCTTCGCGCCATGGTGGGGCTCTGTCTAGCCTGGGACTGGCCTGTGATGGCGGCACTGCTGCTCATGGGCTTTACGATGTTCCTCAGGCCGGGCGAACTGCTGGCGTCACGCCGCTGTGACTTGTCGCTCCCATGCGACCGTCTCGAAGTTGAAGGGGATGCTTTTCTTTCGATTCTTGTTCCAAAGACCAGAAGAACGTATCCGACGCAACATGCTCGCTGCTCTGATCGGGGCACGGTGAAGATATTGAATCAAGTGTTTGGGAGGCTAGCTTCCACCGATCCTCTCGCCCCCTTCGGCGCGAGCGGCTTCCGTACTCGGTGGAATCATCTGCTTTTGGCTCTGGGCGTCCCTCTTGCCCAAGCCGGTCAGGGGCTCAACCTGACGCCCGCTTGTCTGCGGGGCTCTGGCGCTACGGACTTCTATATCGCTACAGAAGACGCCCCTCGCGTCTTCTGGCGAGGACGTTGGCGTCAAGCTTCCAGCGCCGAGCGCTATCTGCAAGCCGCCGCAGCCTCCACAGTCCTTGCTGCGCTGCCCGAGCATGCACGGGCTCGTATCTTGTTCTTCGCCACCGCCAGCGACCGCCTTGTCGCTTCGTTTCTCCAAGTCGGCCCCGCCGCTTGGCCTGCCCTGCTTGCGGCCGCCCGCCAAAACCTTGTCACTTCGCAAGGTCCTTGAGCACGGGTATGGCTGCCTCGCCGACCTCGGCGACCAGACGGACTCCACCGTCTGACGCGCGGCGCCCCGGCTTGAGCGCGCGGGACGGGCCTGCCCATTTTGGGCCGCCCCGCGCGCGCACGCCGCGGCCGCGCTCGGAGACAGCTCGCTGGCGCGCGAGCGGGAGAATGCTTCTTCTATTCTCTGTGAGCAAGCTCCTGCTGTCTCCGCAGCTTCTCTGCCCCCCTCCCTCCTCTCCCATTCTAAGGCTGACGGGCGCTGCCTCGCCGACCTCGGCGACCAGACGGACTCCACCGTCTGACGCGCGGCGCCCCGGCTTGAGCGCGCGGGACGGGCCTGCCCATTTTGGGCCGCCCCGCGCGCGCACGCCGCGGCCGCGCTCGGAGACAGCTCGCTGGCGCGCGAGCGGGAGAATCCTTCTCCTCCTCCTCCTCCTCCTCCTCCTCCTCGTCCCCCCCCCGCGTTGCCCTCGTCCTCGCCTCCTCGGCCTCGCGCGCCGGGCCCCGGGCGCAGGGATTCACGAGGGCGCCTCCCCGGCGAGCCGCCCGCGCCCGTCGGCGGTAGGTGTTCGTCGGGTGTTGCTAGAAGTGCCCCTGGCACAAGGTGCCCCCAGCTTTTCGCTCCGTTTTGGAGCCCCTGAGGCCCTCGGTGCCCCTGGAGGCGTCTGGGCCAGTCCAGGCCACCCCGAGAATCCTGGGGGCACCTTGGGCCAGGGGTACTTCTAGCAACACCCGAGTTCGGAGGTTCCCAGGACTCGGGGGCGGCAGAGAGGGGGGTGATGGCTAGGGGGGGGGGGATATCTTGGCGGGGGCCATGCTATCTCACCAGATGTCACGGCGCCTCTTCTTATGTCATTACGTCCTCGGCCCCCTCTTAGGCCGCGCACATGCCGCCGGCCATTATTTGCGCCCCCCCCTCTTGGACGCCCCCCTCTTGCCCGCCCGAAGGATCACCGAGCACGTCCCACTGCTCGCAGAGTGCCTACTCGCAAGCGCTCGAGCATCACATGTTCGCCTCGATATCACGGATCGCAAGTCGCCCGCGAGGGATCCGGGCCATTGGCGAGTATAGCTCTTTTGCGAGTAGGGGGACGCGCTTGTCTACAGAAACTTTCGGCCGAAGAAGAACAGCAGTATTACACACTGTTCCTCGTCCTCGTCGTCCTCCTCCTCCTCCTCGTCCTCCTCCTCCTCCTCCTCCTCCTCCTCGTCAGCCCGACACCCAGCCCGATGCCTCGCCCGACGCCGACGCTCTGCCTGGCGCCCAGCCCGCCTCTCCGAGCGCCTAGTCCCACGCCCTGCGCTTTCCCCTCGGCCCCCCGCCTGACTTCGTGTGGGAAATCGACTAACTATACAGTCAACCCGCGGAGTGAGGATGAGCAGCTTGTCCTAGGTTACCCTTGCCTCCTTGCCCCCCTCGGTCCATCCCTGGCAACTTTCGCTGGCCAGCCCCTTAGTGTACCCTCTTCGAAAAACGTCAACATGGCTTTCCAAGGCCCTTGCATCCTTATCGTGCATCCTTACTCTGCGGGTTGACTGTAGAGCTGTGCCCCAAGATTGATGCTCTCGTCGAGTCGTGCGTAGAATATTCGCAGCTCTGCGAGAATTCTACGCACGTCTCGTGTCTCGACGAGCAAGTCAAGCCAGGGGCAAGCCGATTCTGCGGTCGATCCCCTAAGTCGAGAATGTGCCGATGTCGAGCGCTCCGCGGAAGCCGCGAGCGTTCCGAGGGCCAGCGCGCACGCCACGGCGGCGAGCAGAGGGCGGTGGCGCAACAGGGGCGTGGGCTCCCAAACAGGCGGGGGGGGACCTCCGTGGAGGCTCCTGGAGGCTCCCGGAGGGAGGCCTCGTAGAGGATCGACGAGGAAACCTCCGACGCTCCGCGCGGCTTTCGCGGGTCTGCGCCAGAGCGCCCTGGCGGCGCCCCGCGCCGGAGGAGGGGATCCGCCGCAGATCCAAGACATCCGAGAGGAGGAGGAGGAGGCGGAGGAGGAGGAGGAGGAGACGGAGGAGGAGGAGGCGGAGGAGGCGGAGGAGGCGGAGGAGGAGGAGGCGGAGGAGGCGGAGGAGGCGGAGGAGGAGGCGGAGGAGGAGGCGGAGGAGGAGGAGGCGGAGGAGGAGGAGGAGGAGGAGGAGCCGGGATGCCGGACCCCCCTCGGCGGATAGTGACAACGTTGCGACGGGATCGTGTTGGCCATCTCTCGGCCTCTGGGGGCCCTCGCCAGGCCGCCAGTGGCGACAGACCGGTCGCCCCGGATCGTCGTCTCGAGGAGGCGCCCGATGTTGCCGGACGCCCCGCGTGCCCGGCGCCCCCGGGCACGGGGGGTGCAGCGGATCGCCGCTCTCTCGGCCCTCGACGCCGTCTTGCAGCGACGACCGGGAGGTGTGGAACGACGGGCGGGGGAAGTACAAGGGGTGCGGCTACCGCTACCCCCTGAGGAGCGAGCAGGACCAATCAGCACAGGGCAGAGGCTTCCCACGGTTCGCGCAGAGTTGTTGGGTCGGCGCTGGATCCCCCTCCCTGGCGCGCGGAGCGCGCCCGGGGCGGCGCCCGGGGCGGCCGCCTCTGGGGGGTCCAGCGCCGATCCAAGGCACCCGCGCGGAGCTCGGAAAGCTGTCGTGTCTGTGCAGCCTCCAGCTGCCCTTCGAGGAGCAAGCTGCTGGAGGACTCCCAGACGCTGACGGCGAAGCTGCTGAGCCCCCTGATCCAGCAGGAGCTGCGGCGGCTCGAGGAGTCCCGCTGGCTCGGCACGCCCAGCCGCGGCCTCGGAAGCACGGAGCCGGAGCTGCTCAAGGGCCAGGCCGCCTCGCAGCCATCGGAGAAGACAAGACGGCACAAGCATATACAGTCGGGGCGTTGACCTAAGGAACCCTAAATAAGGAACGAGGCCCCCTTTT
>CAUYUJ010000184.1:80000-107500 GCA_963575745.1 Prorocentrum cordatum
TGCCAGCTGTTGTGCTACGCTGCACTTTTGCACACCGCTGTCATGATCGGGACGCAGCTGATGCGATACAGCTTTAACGCTCAGCTGCCTTGCAGTGCTGAGGATTTGAGGAGTAAAAGGGTGACAGGTTCTTTTCTCCTTTTCCCGACTCCTGCCCTTGCGGGCGGGATTTGGGACGGGGGGTGTGAATAGAACCCGTATAATACCCTCATATATACTCCTTATCCTCACTCTCCTGCGCTTGGCCGTTTGGGCTCAGGTATTGGATTATATCGATCATACCTTTGATCGTGCAGGAGGAAAAGATATCCATCTTTCCCTCCTTTCCTCTACCAGCGGATCAGGGGTTCTGTACCTTTGTACTTCAACCCCATACACCAGAGGCGGGGGCCTACGCGGGACAAAAGGAGCGTGGGTGGTAGGCTCTTCGGGCAGGCTCACTGTGAGCTCCCGTGTCTGGCCTCGTATTCGGCGTGAGCGGCCACCAGCTTTTGGAACCCGTGGGCGCGTTCTGGCCGCTGCGCGCGCGAGCACAGGGGGGCACCCGTTGCCGGGGGGTGGGGGGGGGGGGCGGCGGCGGATGGCACAGTTGGGCGCATGTTTCGGCAGGGAAATCCGGACCCTGCCTTCGCAGATTCCCAGACGCCGCCCCAGCCTCGGGGTGCTCTCCCGCTTCTGAGCACTCGCCTCGCCGCGAGCACTCACTCCTGGTGGGGGTGCCTGGATCGCTCCGCACGGCCGCTGGAGGGTGAACGCCGACAGGGGCTCCCTCCCTCCTCCTCCTCCTCCTCCTCCTCCTCCTCCTCATCCTCCTCCTCCCTCCCTCCCTCCCTCCCTCCCTCCCTCCCCTCCCTCCCTCCCTCCCCTCCCTCCCTCTCCTCCTCCTCCTCCTCCTCCTCCTTCTCCTCCCTCCTCCACCTCCACCTCATCCTCGTCCCTCCTCCTCCTCCTCCCTCCTCCTCCTCCTCTCTTCCTCTTCCTCCTCCTCCTCCTCCTTTTCCTCCTCCTCCTCCTCCTCCTCCTCCTCCTCCTCCTCCTCCTCCTCCTCCTCCCCCCCGCCCGTGAGCAGACGGGTCTTGGGGAACACGCGTTAGCTGGAGGTTTTCCCCCGTTCTCGGGCTCCCAGGGCCCCCCCCCCCTTCCCGGGGTCCGAGGCTCTTCGGCGGCGAAGTCCCGGCCCTGCCCTCGCCGATCGACGGTTCGCTTTGCTCTTCGCCATTTCGGCGCTGCAAGTGGACCTGGTGCTCTTGGTCGCCCGCATCTGAAGCGCAGTGTAGCCCGCTCCTTCGCTCTTACATGGTAATTTAGGCCTCAGCTGGTTGGCAATTCCCTGACGGCGCCTGGCACCCCTGCGCGCTCGCGAACAACAAATCCCCACCAGCCCGCCCATTCAGAAATCCTGCCGATGCGAGCTGAAGGTGAAAGCGACGAAGAGACACGTTCGGTGAAACAAAGTGGGCAACCAGTGGGTAAACAGGGAGATCTCTGGGATCAGCGGGGGTGGCCTTGGGGGGGGCTCTTCGGGCCATCCCCGCGTGCAGGCGAGGGGAGGAGGAAGTGGAGGAGGAAGTGGAGGAGGAGGAGGAGGAAGAGGAGGAGGAGAACGGGGGCGAGGACATAGACCTCAAAATCGCCCCTTTGATCCCTCTTGGGGCTCTTTTTGGGGGTATTTGGGGTCATATTGGGGCTCCTCTGGGGTGTATTGGGGCCCTGTTGGGGCAATTTTGGGGCCACCTGGGGAGCCCTGGAGGGCCTCCAGGGAGGCTATCGATCAAATGGGGGGTCCCGGCCCAGGTCCCCCCCTCTGGGGCCTTCAAAATAGTTTTTTTAGTCCCTCTTGGGGCGGTCTTCGAGCGCTCTTGGGGCTCTTGGGGCCGTCTGAAGGGCATCTTGGGCTCCTGTCGGGCCTCTTTTGGGCCTTTTTGTGGCAACCTCGAGGCCCCAACGCGCATCGGAAACAAACGTGCAAAAAAATACGAGTCACTGAGTTCCCTTAGGTATTGGAAGGATTTTGGCCTCTTGGGGGTGTTCCGCGGATGCTCCGGGAGCAAGTGGGCCTCTTTTGGATCGGTCTTCGGGTTTCTTCGAGCATGTTGGAAACCATCTTGAGCCATCTTCGGTTATCGGGAGCAATATTGGAGGCCATCTTGGAACATCGGGGGCAATCTTGGAAGCATCTTGGGCCATCTTGGACGCACTTACCCTTCGCGGCCCCCGGAAGAATAACACATATAAAAAACATCAGGGAGGGGAGGGGGGAGGGTACCTCTCCCCGACAGGAAGAGGATTTTGGAAGAGGAAACAACCACGGCGTTAAGTTCACCTACGCCCAGAGGGCTGGTGAGACTCGACGGGAGGAGTAAGCCGCAGGAACATACACATTCGGAGGTTCTCGCGACTCGAAGAGCAACAAGCTGCATGAACACACGTTTTCGGAGGTCCTCGCGGACTTCTTGGTTTGGTAGCGGACCTCTGACAGTTTGTGCTTATGTAGTTGCTCCGACTTTTACTCATGACCCCCTTCGCAAGATGCCTGCCAGGATATATTCAGGGTCTCGGAGTACACACGCACACACACACACACACACGCACACGCACGCACACGCACGCACGGCGCACACACACACACACACACGCACACGCACGCACTTGCGCACGCACGCATGCACGCGCAAAGACACGGACACAGACGCAAACGCAGACACAGACACAGACACAGACACAGAAATTGACACAGACACAGACACAGACACAGACACACACACACACACAAACACACACACACGCACACACGCACACACGTACACAAACACACACGCATACTCGCACACACACACACACACAAACACACACAGACACACACACACACGCACACACACGCACACGCACACACGCAAACACGCACACACGCACGCCCTCACGCACGCACGCACACACGCGCGCCCGCCCGCCCGTCCGCCCGCCGGCCCGCCCGCCCGCGAGCACGCACACGCACGCACACACGCAGGCGCGCACGCCAGCCACGCACGCAAGCCACGCACGCAAGCCACGCGCACACGCACGCACGCACACGCACGCACACACGCACACGCATACGCACACGCACACGCGCACACACACAGACACCCACACAAACACACCCACAATTTAAGTTGGCGGCGCAGAGGGTCCTCAGCCGATGGACGTGCTAACTGCGATCGGGCGTCGCCGACGGCGCAGTGTACGAAGCGTCGCACAGTGTGCAGTGCAGGCCATGGGTGTGTTTGCTTGAGGAACTGTACGTCACACACATTCACACACATAAGCACACGCACACGCACACGCCCACGACCACGCCCACGCCCAAGCCCACGCCCACGCCCACGCCCACGCCCACGCCCACGCCCACACACACAAACACAAACACACGCACGCGCACACGCACACGCACACGCACACGCACACGCACGCGCACGCGCACGCGCACGCGCACGCGCACGCGCACGCGCACGCGCACGCACACGCACACGCACACGCACACGCATACTCACCAGCACACGCGCACTCACGCGCACATGCACACATGCACGCACACGCACACGCACACACACAAACACACACACACACACACACACTTCCACACACCCTTACGCACACACTTGCACTTACACGCACACACGCACGCACACCCACACCCTCACCTTCACCCACACCCACACCCACACCCACGCACGCACGCACGCACGCACACACACACACACACACGCACGCACGCACGCACGCACGAACGAACGAACGAATGCACGCACGCACGGATGTACGCACGTACGCACGCACGCGCGCGCACGCGCGCACGCGCACACGCACACACGTACACAAGCACACACGCACACACGTACACATTTGCACACACGCACACACGCACACACGCACACACGCACGCACACACGCACACACGCACACACACACGCGCGCGCACACGGGCACACGCGCACACGCACACGCACACACACACACACACGCACACACGCACACGCACGCGCACACTCACACGCACCCACACACGCACACGCACACGTACGCTCACGCTCACGCGCTCACGCACGCGCACGCACACGCGCACGCGCACACTCACACGCACACGCACACGCACACGCACCCGCGCGCACACACAGACACCCACACACACACAGTCACCCATACACATCCGCACACATCCACACACAAATACACGCACCCACACACCCACCCACACACACACACAGACACACGCACACCCACACCCACACACACATATATATATATATATATACACACACCCGCCAACGCACACGCACACGCACACGCACACGCACACGCACACGCACACGCACCTTCACACACACCCACGCACTCACGCATTCACGCGCACATGCGCGCACACACACACACACCCCTCACACACACATGCGCCCTCACATTCATTCACTCACACTCACATTCTCGCACACACACACGCTCACACACTGACGCACTCTCACACTCGCACACCCACACACTCCTCACGTTCTCACACCCCTCACGTTCGTACACTCTCACACTCCCACCTCGCACTTTCGCACACACCTACACCCACACCCACACCCACACCCACACCCACACCCACACCCACACCCACACCCACACCCACACCCACCACGCACGCACGCACGCACGCACGCACTCACGCACAAGCGCGCAAGCGCGCGCGCGCGCGCCCGCGCACGCACGCACGCACGCACGCGCGCGCGCACGCACGCACGCACGTACACACGAGCTCCTGCATAGAACATTAGAGGTGGAAGAACTGAGATATGTAATGGAGTAGTCAGGAAACGATATAGATAATGATATACGCTTTTCTTCATGGAGCTCGGAAGACAGAAACACACAAGTAGCGCTACAGCGCGGAGGCCGACGACCCAGTGTCTATTTGGAAGTGCCGTCTTTCTTTTGCAGGCTCTGCGCCGGTTGTGCGAATTCATGTTTAGGCCAGGATGCAGCGGCACCGTTGCCTGCGGCGGCTCCGCTTTCTGGCGGCATGCGCGCAGGGGGTGGCGCGAGGGGGTGGCGTACTGAACAGGGCGGTCGGCCTCTCATACAGTCCAGACGCTAAACTAAGGATTGCTTTGGGTTCGGAAGGGGCTCGATTGTCCTTAGGTCCTTCCATGGCTGTTCCTCCGGCCCCCTCGTGCACGAAGGCGCTTGCGGGGTCAAGAAGAATATTCGTTCCTTACCTATCGTTCTTTATCCGTAATGGCTTCGCCCCCTGTCGCCGGCCCCCTCTCTATCAACATGGGATACCTCAGAGTCGCGTCGGTGCGTCTCGGTGCTGCTTTGGCGCATCTGGGAACATCATGCGAGGGCGGATCATAATCATCAACGCATCTTGAGACGTTGGGGTTATCTAAGACGCCTACGGCGAACCACCGCCGCTCCCTGCCTTTTTGGAAGCGCCTATGTGGCCGAACGTTGAGGCCACTATCGGACCATGTGTTCCCCGAATCGGTTTGGAAAGCCTTCGGGGAACACGAGGGCATCTTGAAAGTCATCTTGGCCGTCTGGAGGCCATTTTGACCCTTTCGGGCCTTCTTAAAGGACGCCTTGGAGAGCTCTTGGGCCGTCTTGGAGTCCATCTTCAGCGTCTTGGAGGCCTCTTGGGCCGTCTTGGGGGCCTCTTGGGGCCGTCATGGGCCTCTTTGGCGATCTCTGGGGGCACTTGGGCCGTCTCGGGCCGTCGGAAGGCAGAAAAAATGCAGTTGCCACAATCTTTCAAAAACTTATGGGAAATCAGCGATTTTGGTCTTTTCGGCCCTTCCTGGAGGCCCTATTGGAAGGTTCTTGGGCCGTCTTGGGCCATCTTTGGGCCATCTTCGGCCGTTTTGGTGTGCTCCCGGCCCGTCTGACGCAGTCGGAAGCCGTTTGGGGGGCCCCTCTGGGCCGACTTGGGGCCCTCTTGGAATGCTCCAGAGCCGTCTTGGAGGCCATCTTGGGCGGCTTAAAAGCCTCCTGGGCCGTCTTGGGGGCCTGTTGGGGGCCTCTTTGGCCGTTCTGGGGCGCCCCCATGAATTTAGAGAACGCGACCCGGGCGTGGCAACCGGGTCGTTTGGGGCTCCCCCCCCTCTTCGCGCGAACTTCAACAATTTACAGTAGGAAGCAGACAGCAGGACTGTAACATTGCAGACTTGAGACTGCAGCTGGTGCACGGAGCAGCAGCACTTCGGCCTACAGCCTGGTGGCCCCACAAGGGGCCCGCGGATTTCAACAGCCCGACTGCAATGCGGAAGCCTTCTAAGAAGGGCACACGGGTTTCGAAGAAGCCCCCGTGCCTTCTTGGAAGCCCTCCAGGCTTCTTACAGGGCCACCCCCCTCGCGCCTCCCACCTACGGTGCGCGCCGCCAACTCTTGCCAGCAAGCCAGTAGGGATTGCTCTTGTCTTCCTTTCTACAGTCTACCGACGTCCAGTGTGATTTCTCCAGTCGGCTTCAATAGACGGCTGCGGGACATTCTGAGGACGATCCGCTGTGACCTTCCGGAATGCGCCAAGCGCGGTGGAGACAGGAGGAGGACGAGGAGGAGGAGGAGGAGGAGCAGGAGCAGGAGCAGGAGCAGCACCAGCAGCAGAAGGATGCAGGAAGGGCATTCTTGGAGTTATCACAACGCGTCGTGGCATCAGGGGAGGGAAATGGGGAAAACGAAAACGAGTGATGACGACGATGACGATGGCGATGATGTGATGGTGATGATGGTGACGACGACGACGACGATGACGATTACGATTACGATGAACATGACAGTGATCGTGTCAGCGGTAGTGATGGTGATGATGATTACGATGATAATAACGATGGTGATGGTGATGGTGATGATGAGGAAGATACTGATGTGCTGATGCTGCTTCTGCTACTGATGAGGATGATGGTAATGACATGCATGCAAGGAACGAGCGGACAAGGAGAAGGGAGTAGGGAGGGGGGATACGGGAGGAGGGATGAAGAGGCTCAGTGGTTTGGGCTCATACATATTTCATGAATTTGACCGTCTTCACTTGGAGTAGTCTGGAGGAGGGTATCCTCGTTTGGCCGTGTATCATGATGACGTGGCCGGGCAGGGGTCTGGGAGAATCGTGCAAGTGTCTTGAAGAAGTTGTCAGGTAGCCTGCCCGGGAACGTACACATGGTTATAGGTCTCATCATTTATGTCTCAGGTGAGCCTCGACAGCGGGGAAACTGTCGAGGCTTGTTCTCGTCTGGTGCACGAGAATGGCGGTATCAGTGTCCGTGGTGTTCTGTTGGGGGGCTATCGGGCAGGTCCACTGTTCGACCGCGTCGGTGTCCTCAACGCCCATGCTCTCCTGTCTCCTCTCCAAGGCCATGCCCACAAAACGCTCCCAGAGCAACAACGTGCAAATTCGCAGGGAAACGTGCGAATTCTATTTAAACGCATTGTCTTGAACCCAACGACAACAACGTTTAGTAGTCACGGCAATTGGTGCGAACACAGCTCTGCGCAGGAATATTGATGGTTCCATTGGAGCCTCTCTTCTCCCCCTGCTCCGCAGCCCCACGCTGAAACAACGGCAGTTGATCTTATCATGCAACTGTGGCACACTTCTATACTAGGGACTCGAACTCTTTCGATCGGAGTTTGGATCGCCCAGATCCATGGACGTGTGGTTCCAGACGGAGGCCAGAATCGAAGAAACAGCGCCATAAGCATTAACTTTTGGCGCTCCGCGCGGATTTCTTGGATCCGCGCCCAGCGGCGCCGCCGGCGCCGCCCCTGGCAGCGCCAGCGGCAGACACAGACACAGGCACAGGCACAGGCACAGGCACAGACACAGACACAGACACAGACACGGACACAGACATAGACACAGATACAGACACGGACACAGACACGGACACAGACACAGATAGACACAAACACAGACACAGACACAGTCACGGACACAGGCACAGGCATAGGCACAGGCACAGGCACAGGCGCAGGCACAGGCACAGGCACAGACACAGACACAGACACAGACACAGGCACAGACACAGACACATATACAGACACGGACACAGACACGGACACAGACACAGACAGACATCCGTAGCCATTTTGGCTCAAGGGAGCGGGCTCACGGGATGCCCTCACGCGCGCGCCCTGGCGGGGCGCCCGGGGCGCGTGCAAGCGGCATGGAAGCGAGGCGCTGGGCAGCGTCCAGCGCGCGGACCCTGGCGAGGCGCCTCCGCCGCCAGCGGCGGGAGGAGCTTGGGGGCACGCGCGCGTCGGCGCTGGCTCACCGCGTGCAGGCGCTCAGGGTCGCCCTTGCCGTGCACTGGCAGCTGGGCGACGCGCTGGGCTGTCACTTCCCCACGATGGCGGAGACGCTCCAGGCGGCTCGGGTTGTGGGGCTGCCGCAGGAGTGCCTTCAGACCGCGGAGGAGGCCCTGGGCGCTGGCAACTGGGCGCGGCACGCGGGGCCGCCCAATGCTGCCAGGCGCCCGCTCCCATGCCGTCGGGGACGAGCGCAGCCTTCCTGTAGAAGGTCCTCAAGGTGCAGTCCTTCCCGCTGAACGCCGACGCGGTGCCGTACAGCTGCTGAGCGCCAGGGGACTAGAGCAGGGCCGTGCAGGAGGGCCACTGCGAGGAGGACGACGAGGAAGCAGCCGTGGAGGAGGGCGCCGTGCAGGTGTACACCAAGAGCGACGTGGGCATCCAGTGCGTGGACGCGGAGCAGGCCGCCGTGAAGGTGGCCAAGGCCGACGTCGGCGCAGAACAGGCGGGCAAGCTCATGATCGACGGGGGCTGCTCTGGAGCCAGCTTGGCCGAGGGCACGGGCGAGGCCGGTTCGCCGGCATACACCGTCTGCGACTCGGAGGCAGGCTTGGAGGGCGGCTTCGAGGAGATGAGCGACGAGAAGGAGGCGGGTGTGGCCATGCAGCGGAGGGGGTGGGCCGCCAGGGCCAGAATCTCTCGGGCGTGGCTGGGCACGAAGGCCCCGGAGAGCAAAAACATGGCGGAGCTCGAGGCGCAGGGCGTTGAGGGCTCCGCGGGGTCCGAAGGCAATGGCATCGACGCGCAGAGGGTGCGGTGCTTGCTGACGGGCAAGGAGCACCTGGCGGAGCTCGAGGCGCAGGGCGTCGAGGGCTTCGCGGCGTCCGAAGGCAAGGGCATCTACACGCAGGAGGTGCGGCGCTTGCTGACGGGCAAGGAGATGAGCGACGTGAATGAGGCGGGCGTGGCCATGCAGCGCGGGTGGTGGGCCGCCAGGGCCAGGATCTCTCGGGCCTGGCTGGGCACGAAGGCCTTGGGTGGCAAAAACATGGCGGAGCTAGAGGCGCAGTGCGTTGAGGGCTTCGCGGCGTCCGAAGGTAAGGGCATCGACGCGCTGGAGGCGCGGTGCTTGCTGGCGGGCATGGTGAGTGAGTGAGTGAGTTAGGCGTGCGGTTGCATCATTTGTATATCTGTCTCGCCTCGGTGGGGGGGCCCTCTGCGGCCCCCGCGGCGAGAGGAGGCCCTGGGCGGCCCCTCTCGGGCGTGCAAGCATGTTTGGGGCGTCGCCCGTCGCGTGTCTGCACGGTTGTATATATTCCAGCGCTTCGCGCTGATGCCCCTCGACGGGGGTCTGAGCTGACAGGCCGAGCGGTGCCTCGGGGCCGATGTGCCCTGGTGGCAGCCTTCTGCGGCTCGTCTGGGCTCTCGGGATCCCTTGTGGCCCGCCCCCTGTCTTGGGATGGCCCCTTGGGGCTTGGGCCCCTCAGTGGGGCCTGGGCCCTTTGTGGGCTTTTTTAGCCTTTATAGGCCCCGCGCTAACAGACACAAACAGACACAAACTCAGACACAGACGCAGTCTCGGACACAGACAAGACACAGGCACA
The DNA here is from genome assembly GCA_963575745.1 of Prorocentrum cordatum. NCBI lineage: Eukaryota > Dinophyceae > Prorocentrales > Prorocentraceae > Prorocentrum > Prorocentrum cordatum. The sequence goes on from CAUYUJ010000184.1 coordinate 89,867, forward strand.
GGCACAGACACAGGCACAGACACAGGCACAGTCACAGGCACGGGCGCAGGCGCAGGCGAAGACGCAGACACGGACACAGACACAGGCACAGGCGCAGGCACAGGCAAAGGCACAGGCGCAGGCACAGGCACGGACACAGACACAGACACAGGCGCAGACATAGACACGGACACAGACACAGACACGGACACGGACACAGACACGGACGCAGACACAGACACGGACACAGACACAGGCACAGACACAGACACAGACACGGACACAGGCGCAGACACAGACACAGGCACAGGCACAGGCAAAGGCGCAGGCACAGGCACAGGCACAGGCACAGGCACAGGCGCAGTCCAGTCAATCGTTCGCTTGTCGTTCGCTCGTTCAGTCAATCCCACGAGGATGCATTGCTTCAGAGCGTTCCACAGCGCTCTCAGAGCGTTCCAGGAAGCTCTTGCGCGGCCGTGGCGTCCGGTACTCTACCTCCGCCAGGCCCGCCGGCTCTCAGAGGTTCCCGCTGTGCCGTCATTCAGATTGATCACCGTCCTGCTCTTGTCTTTGCTCCGCCCCGCTGTAACGTCATCCAGATTGATGTGGCGCCCCGCCGGTGCGCAGGCGATGACGGTCCCCGAGCCCGTCACGCCCAGCGCGGCGCCCTGAAGCGGAGGGGGTCCTGCCGCGCCCCGCTCCGCCGCTGCGAGCCCGACCCTCCCTCGCGCGGGCTGGGGGGCACCGAGGGCCCAGATCTGCGACCACCTGCGAACCCAGACCCCTCCTCCTCCTCCTCCTGCTCCTCCTCCTCCTCCTCCTCCTCGTCGTCCTCCTCCTCCCCCTCGAGTAGGGCACGGAGGGCCCAGATCTATGACCCCGCGTGTCCAATGGACGCGGGGGTATCGGACACCCCCGCCGCTGGGGCTCACCCAGCTGCCGATGCCCTTCGAGTCGTGTTCTGTGTTCCTCGGACGTCTTACCTCCCCGGGTAGGGTGCACGCAGGTTGCTTGTGCCAGACCCCTTGGGTGTCGAGGACGAAAATCACGGCATTCGTCAGAAACAAATCGGCCTTGGGGAACCGTTTCTGGGCCTTGGTCCAATCTATGCGGGGTGGAGGCGGCGCAGAGGGAAGAGGCAGTGTGAGAGGAGGGAGGAGGTGGAGGATGAGTAGGGCAGTGATGACGACGACGGCAACGAGCGCGAACGTTATCATTTGTACGAGCAGGAGAGCGAAGACGAGGCGGAGACGGGGGAAGAAGGCCTCGGATGGACCCTTACCGGGAGCAGCCTCCTCCTTTTCCTCCTCCTTCTCCTCCTCCTCCTCCTCCTCCTTCGTTCCCACTCCCCCCTGCGCTTGCGTACCCTTCCCCTCGCCATTCCCTTTCGTTCCCGCTCCCCCTTGACTTTCTCACCTCTCCCCTCGCCCCTTCCTTCTCGCTCCCACTCCCCCATGTCGTTCTGGCGCTCGCTCCTCCTCCTCCCCTCCTCCTCCTCTCCTCCCCTCTCCCCTCCACTCCTCCTCCTCCTCCTCCTCCTCCTCTCCTCCTCCTCCTCCTCCTCCTCCTCCTCCTCCTCCTCCTCCTCTCCTCCTCCTCCTCCTCCTCCTCCTCCTCCTACCCTCCTCTCTCCCTCCTCCTCCTCCCCTCCTCCTCCTCCTCCTCCTTCCTCTCCTCCTCCTCCTCCTCCTCCTCCTCCTCCTCCTCCTCCTCCTCCTCCTCCTCCTCCTCCTCCTCCTCCTCCTCCTCCCCTCCTCCTCCTCCCCTCCCCCCCTCCCCTTCCCCCTCCCCTCCTCCTCCCCCTCCCCCTCCTCCCCCCCCCGCTTTGCCCTCGTCCTCGCCTCCTCGGCCTCGCGCGCCGAGGCCCGGCCGCGGGAGTCGTTGCCTGACTTAAAGGGTAGCTCTTTGGGAGATGTTGCAATATCGGGAGCATAGCTCGCGCGCCGTTGCCTTTGGCCCAAGGCACGCGCGCCCTATTTGCCCGGACACCGCGAGTGTTCGCTATGTGCTGGAAAGATCATTACATCGATCTTATCCTATCTTATCCGTCCACCCCTCATACTGTACCTTCACAGCAGAGCGATGGACGCAATTTGCCAGGCTATATGCCATATTTGAGCTACCAGGCTCACTTTCGACTTGGTAGCGGAGCTGGCCGCACTCTCGTGTGGTCAGCTCTTGCTCTTCTTAGCCTCATATTCTTCGGCACGATCTTCGTGACTACCTACCACCCTGCGCCACCACTCCCAGTACGTTTACGAGGATCTATCCAAGAGCAAGAAGCAACACGAGAGGTACGACGTCTAGACGACCAGACTGGTACCATATACGCTTCATCATTGCGTTACCACCAACCGCTCGGCAACGAGCTAACAGCGCAATACTTGAAGCAGGGGCGGGGAGACCCGCCAGACAGAGCGCCTCGAAGACTCGACAAGGCGCTACCCCAGCGCGACAACGCGCATCATAACCGTCCTTCGTTACACATTCTCGGGCTAGTCGTTTTCGCTATTATATGGTTCGCGCTGGGGGCAGCAATCGGACACATGCGTCGTGGAGAAAACAGCACCGATGGGCAAACACATGGCCCATATTGGGACCCTCAAGGTAATGTGCCTTTTCGTGAGTAATCTACGAGGTCAACGCATGGCTCAACGTTACAAGCGGACGTATGACGCCACAGGCCCAAGCGGCCGCAATACAACGCGGCCTGGGTGGCCTAGCGAGGACACTCGCCATGAGGGTACCGGCTGACATTATAAACTATGGTGCTGACATCGATGGGGTCCACACAGACCCAGTGACCTACATCATGTTTCTCCTAAGCATGAAGTTCGAACGCCTGGAAGATGAGCGACAGCTCAATTCCGGCACACAACTCATCGACTTCCACGTGCCTCACGGGGAACGAATCGATGTCACCCTTACCCGATTCGAAATGGCCCGGCTTGAGGCACAATCGGTGGGATTCGACCTTCCCAACTTCCAACTGCTAACCACTATCTTATTCCGCGCCTTAGGCGTCGGCAACCAGCGAGCCACGCAACTCTTACAGCCACTCAATCACCAAATGCCCCGAACACAACAACAGTATGATGAGTTGCTGGAGAGGATGCGTTCGATAGGCCACCTATCCGAACGGTCTCCTGGTAACATAGGATCTGTGTTTGGAAGGGGAAGGGGATCTGGTAGTGGAAATTTCTACACTACCTTGACTACTGAAGCCCAGCCTGGAAACGGGCCCTCAAGCATATGGGCCGATGACCCAGGAGAATCCACTGCGTTATTAGCAGGGGATCGATCACAACCAAGCTGGGCAACCAGCCCTCCTTCTAGAGAACCACAACCACACCGTTCTTTATGGGGGGAATCAAACCCCCTAACCGACGGTGTATCCACCTACTTGGGAGACGAGGATTTCGACTCCGGCACCGATACAGACACTATATCATCAGATGGTGTTGAAGCTTTAGATTGGTCAGATATTATGAATATGGATAACGACAATCAGCGTGCTGAGCATTTATTCTGGTTATTACAACAGGCTAAACGAAGGTGGAGGAGGTTCACACGAAAACCAGTGCGTCGTGTTAGAAGGAGGATACGTAGAAGTTTTAAAGGAAAGGGTAAAGGTAAGCGAGGTCGTCGGAGGTTGAACGGACGAGGTATCGCGGCATTTCTCCAGAGGCTCTCAGATGAACAACATGATGAGATATTCTTTGGGGGAAAAGGCCGTAGTACGGGCCGTGGAGAGACCTCAGGAAAAAGGCAAAGGAAGGCGGGGAAACCCGCGAGGTAGAGACGGCCAGGTTCTCAAATGCCATGAATGTGGTAGTTCCGATCATCTTGTGCGAGATTGTCCAGTGAAGGGAAATGGAAAGGGCAGGTCGACGGAAGTCCATTTTGGCTCAAGTGAACCATCCATTGAGTATCTGAGCCTCCAGGACTTTGAGGCTATGGAGCAGATATTTTTCACTTGGGTTGTTGGCATGGACAACGTCGACGAGCTCGAGGGGTATGGTCATGGATTGTACGCGTACTACCTCGAGTACGTCCGCCGGTTCGTTACGGGCAGTAACGAGCTCACTCCCGTGGAACACGGTACGCTGGGAAACCACCCTCTTCTTTTCTTCGACTGGATGTTCGGGAACCCAGGCAACATCATGGCCTACGAGAGTGACGACGAGGACACCACTATAGAGGCTTCGCCTTCCGAGGTTCAACGGAACCTCGAACCTCCGCCTGAAATCCCGCCTGGAAACAGGCCGTCTTTGATGGGAGAATATCCCCAGACCACTGAAGACTTAATTGAAATGGAGTCTCAGGCATTTGTTCGGGCCTTCATTGCAGGCGGACCAGATACTCTGTTCATACCTCCTGGTTCGCTTGCTCCAGGCGAATATGGACCGCGCACCCTTTTGCAGACCCTCATGAGGATGCATGAGATACTTGTTACTGGTTATCCTGAGAGTCAATAACATATCGAAGCTGACATTATGACAGAACAGGATACTGATGCTTGCGGTAGCTCAGAGCTGTTGTTGGCAGCTCTGACTCTCATTGACAGCGTGCATCCTCAGGACGTGCAGAGACGCTTGATATGCTCCCGTGGTAGATGGCGTAATGCTCTAGAAATGGCTATTGCTATGCGCGGTCATGATCTTCCTCCGCCAGGATGGGGTCTCCAGGCGGTGGGAATGAGGCCAAACCATACGGCCATGCGCAACATTGCTGGGCAGCCTGTGCTCGGCAACGAGCCTGAGCCGACAACAGTGCCTCCTACACCGGGACAGCCGAGCGACGCACAGACGCCGGCTATGCAGGGAAACCTGCCTGTATCAGATACGCCAATGGCCATCATCATTGGTAGTTCGACATCAGAAGAAGTAGAAGGCGATGGTTGCGGGTTAGATGAGGATGACGTCACCATCCTCATGATGGACGTGAAATGGTGAGGAAGAGGTTGACTTCGATCCTGATGAGTCTGAATCATCATCACCATCGGCACACGCGCCATTTGCGCCGAGCTCCACCCAGCAGGGAGACCTGCCTCCATCGGACGATCCATCTGGGATCGCACAGGAGCCTCCTCAGGCACCTCCACCGGGTGCCGCTCCTGCTGCTTCGGCAGCTTCCTCTGATGAGAACACCAGAAGATCTCGTCCCCATACGCGCGTCAGAGAAGAGCCACATCCACAGGCTCGACTTCCTCGTGAGTGGAGGCAGGCTGGCCCAAAAGAACACGCTCTCAGGAGAGGTGGCCAGCTACTTCCGCACAACGACCCAAGACGCCGAAAAGGGGAACACTCGGCCTTCGGCAAGGGCAACCCTGCCTATAGGGACAGTGATGGCAAGGCCATCCGCGGAGGCTATCAGCTTGCAACAAATATCCGCCGCCCTGAATTTCAAGAAGCGCGGACTCAGTTGCGAGATATTATCGCGGCGCGCAAGCAGTATAGGCCTCACGCAGCATGCGGACCTTGTTCCCAGCCGTTCCAGAACCACGGGCCAGGATGCCCCGTTGGCAACAACGAAGGCCTGAGCCCCAACAGGGGCAAAACCCCTCATAAAGAGGGCCATCCGCAACTTATCCCGATGACACAAGAAGAGATTGCAGAAGTGAATCGTCGTCTCTGGATCTTGAGCCACTTGGATCCGAAAGAAGAAGAAAAGCCTACCCCGGTTCCAAGGGGACTGGTAGCCATGACCCAGGAAGAGAAAGACGCGCTCTTCAGTCTTCCTAGTATGCGAGGAAACTCGCCTGGCGTCTCTAGCCAGTCCCAACAACCAGAACCGACAATCAAGGATGAGGAAAAGGCTCAACGTGTGGCGGAGGACGAGGAGCGTATGCGGACAGCAGAAGACCGCACTCGCGAGGCAACTCGCAAGATGTTGGAGGATTCTAGTAAGATCTACATGAAGAGGGCTACGAGGCCCCCACTCCCACTAACTTCGAAGGCCAAGAGTGGACCCCCGACACCTAAGCCGTCCTCGGTGCCGAAACCGAAGACGAGCCCTCAGGACCCTGGGCCAGACGTGCAGATGGAGGTGCCTCGAACTGAAACTCCGAGGCCGCCGATTGGCGCAACTCCTACACAAGCGTCTGTGCCCAAGCAGCAACCTCAGGACCCTATGGAGGAACGAAGACGCCCGCCTAGTCGCAGCAGTTCCATTGCGAAAAGGGCGGCAGCTTTCGAGCGCAGTGGGTATGCACCTGCGCCAGCTTCGCCTGTGGCGGCTCGTTCCAGGAGGTCCGATGAAGGTGCTATGTCGAGGGGTACCTGGGTGCCGAAGATCAGGGGCAGCGCCAGTCGCGCATCTCCGCGGGGAAACCCGCCAGGCGCTGCCGCCGCAGCTTCCTCCTCTTCTGGAGCCGCAGCCTCTTCAGCAACAGAGGTTCCGATGCGGGGAAACCCGCCAGTGGTTCAGCTGCACCACCCAGGTGACACGTCCTTCACTAGTGGGACTCCAAATGTGATCAGGGATAGACTTGCGCTTCGGAAGCTCCCACCGATACGCTCGGTGGATGAGACATTCATGAAGGAATGCAGGAAAGCTGGAATCCTTCCCACATCCAATGATATTCTCAAACAGCTGAGCAAAGCTCTCAGCAGGATATGCAGACATGCGCCAGACAAGCAACACAATCCTGTGTGGCGCTTGGAATCTTTCGATGATCATGATGGTTGGGTTAACCTAGTGGAACTCGTGGACCGTTATCCGTGGAACACAGGTCAATCAAGACACGCTGGGTATAATCCAAGATATGACGAGGCCAAGATCATCAACGAGCATCTATGTAGGCGCTCGGTTGACCAACTAGCAGCCATCATGATGGCAGTTGTTCATGTCCGTGAACCAGACGGAGAAGAAAAACAGCGCCTACAGTTCAAGGTGTTGATGCGGGACTCCGGAGAGCCCGCTATCTTCGTCCGCGCCTCTCAGGGGCATTCATGGGAATTGAAAGCTCCATGGTCGCTGTACAGCTACATTGTGCTGTGCGACCAACCTGCCGGGAGACCGGCCCCATACCCCGATGTTGCTATGCATGGCACTCGATGGCACGCCTTCGAAGGGATTATGTGGCACGGCCTGTCCTGTAGACCTGAGCATAACACGAAGAAAAAGGGGACAGGCCGGTCGCGCATTCACTTCGTGCCGACAGTTCGCCGCCGTGCCGTGAACAGTGGGTGGGACCCAGACTCAGACATCATCATCTTCGTAGATTGGCGTGAGGCCATACAAGATGGTATGAAGTTCTGTTGGTCCGATAACGGAGTCCTCTTGTCCGAGGGAGATAACGGTATCATTGAACCATATTACATCTCTCATGTAGAGGACCTGTCCACAGGAAGGCAATGGCGTAATCCAGAGTATCTGGGGAGCCGCCATGCGCGAGTCTCTGTCGCAACGATGTCTGCTCCTGACAGGTGGGCTGAAGTTGGTACTTCCAGCGTTAAGTACCAGTGGTCCCGAGACCAAGGGGGCGTTGACCCCCCTATGGGCTACCTCCACAGGGAAGTTGGGGACCACTACAGCCCTACCCAGCTGGGAAACCAGCCTGAGATCCATCGGATCTTCATGATTACCGAGAGTGAGGCCGGGAGCGCGGCTCCAAGCCGTGCCCCAAGCCAAGGGCCTAGTGCCGTGTCTTGGCAGGCCATCAGTACCTCGGACCTGGATCAGATCGCAGCCGCGCTGAACCCTGACCAGGTAGAACAGCTGGCGGACAGGTTATACCAGCAGGATCCCTGGGCCGCAGGCCAGGGAGCAATGTCCGCTATGGCTGCGAGAAATCGTCAGGCCATGCAGGGAAACCTGCCTACAAGCGGACCTGCTCGGTTTGAACCAATGCATGGAAGCCCTACTCAGAGCATGCACACTCCAAGGGGCATGACTCCATTGGGCACACCACCGGCACAATCCCCATTCGGGACACCTGTCCGCCCTGCCACAAACGGCGCTCTCATGGAGAGGAAAGCTGCGGCTAGGGCTGAACACAGCACAGCCCTCCTCAACATGATGCCGCCCGGCACGCCAACGAGTCAGCAGGGAAACCTGCCTGGCACACCAAGCCACCACAGGGCGGGTGTACCTGACGACTATCGCTCAAGAGTGGCGGCCGCGGTGCAGCAGGTGCAGAGCCATAATCTGCCTCACCCAAGTGGGCAGAGGTGGAGGCCAGCCTGGTCCTGGGAGCCTGAGGGTCCCAACCCACGGGATCCTGCTCGGCAACGAGCCTTTATCCCGGCGTTCAATGCCCATCCGAGCATGTCTCAGGGCCAGAGGCCACCACCAGCGCAGATGAACCCGCCATTATACCCTGATGGGTCAAGGGTTCCGAACAAATTTGTTCGTGAATTGGCGGATCAGATGCATAACCTCACTAATGTGCGCTGCAGTGACCATTCCATGTACCCGCACATGGCCTTCATGCCTTCACCGACATCACCAGAGGTGGTTGTCCAGCCCACTGCCCATTCAATATCGTCTGGCAGTAGGGGCGTGCCTGACTACATCAGGCAGACGCACCACACTCAGCAGGCATGCTTCAGGAGAAGGCAGGCGGTGCAAAGCGTACGGGATCAGTCACGTGCAGCTGCACTTGATGTGGTGAGGAACAGGGGCTCACCTTTGCGAGGAAACTCGCCCGCCGTGACTCCTACCACTTCCATGCCAAATGTCGAAGTGCAGGAGGTGCTGAATCCAACGGGGACACCCCCATCAGCCTTCATGCCCTCCGAGACGGTACTGGAGAGGCAACGGCGGGTATATCCCAGGGCAGCAGACGTAGAGGTCTTTACTGGGATGGAAGATACCTGCGCGGTATGCCTCGAAGAATTTCAGCCCAGGGATAGTGTTTACCGCCTGAGGTGCAATCACCTATTCCACGAGGGATGCTGGAATTCTAATGTGGTGGGCCACGTTGCAAATCAGCGTGAGGGAGATCCCCAGCAGCCACCATGTGCTATCTGTCGAGCACCTGGCATTATAGCATCATCCTTCCCATGGACCGGCTCCTTTAGTCAGACTCCTGAGCAGTCAGCGAGAGAGCTGCGGGAGCTGAGGAGCATGGTGGAGGAGATGACGTCTAGGATGCTAGCTATGCAGACAGCTCCGTCACAACAGCAGGGATACCTGCCTGAAGAGGTAAGGCCGCCTATGGAAACGGGATATTTTGATCAGCTTATCCCGATGACGGCGCCTCAGCAGGGAAACCTGCATGATACTCCTCAGATGTCTCCCCAGAGTGGAGGCGAGGCTGAGATGTCACTGGGCCCTGATCAGCTGCGTGAATTGCGTGTACGACATTTTCAGAATCAGATGGATAATACGCACACAACATTTATGCTGGATGCCAACAATCCTGAAACTGATAGTCCGTCGCTAGACTTATCAGAATCCTCAGTGGCGTCAGCAGCAACAGCAGCCAGGGCCGTCAATATCTCAGCGACGAACGAGGAGTTCGAAGAGTGGCTGCGGTACCGGGATCACATCACGAACGAGGGGCTGCAAGACATCGCCCTTCACTCGTACCTAACGTTGATAAGGCGCACGACCCGCGAGCAGTATATGAGCATACGTGATGAGTATGCCAACTGGCGGGAGGAGCGTGGCGATCACGCCCAGCACGTGTCGCACTTCCAGTACATTGACCTGGCACGCATGGCCGAGAGCGAGTCGCATGCCAGTGTCATGCGGGGTAACCCGCCAGGGAGTACGACTGTGCCGCGGGGAAACCCGCCTACCGACACAGCCGACACTTCAGAAACTGTGCACATCAAGCAGCCGAGTAAGACGTTCTTGGATGATGGTGGAAATTCCATACTCATCGACGTCGGTTCGAAGATCAACATCATGGGCGAGAACACGAGCCGTAAGTTCGTCCAGGCTGCCGAGGCACATGGCCGTACTTGTACGTTCGAGCCCCGCTCTCGTTTGAATATCAACGGAGTGGGAGAAGGGTCGGCCCCAGCGGATACCGTAGGCACATTCAGTATTGCCTGCGAGTACCAGGGGTCGGCCCAACTCGATTCATACAAGACGAACATTGTGTCAGGCTGTGGCAAGGACCTGCCAGCCATCCTAGGTCTCGATAGTATGCAGGACAAACGCACGATCATCGTGCTTGAACGAGGCCAGGAGAAGCTGATATTCCCTGGTAAGGGGCAGGTCAAAATGGAGCTCCCAGAAGGCTCCAAAATCATGCCGACGACAAAGTTGCCGTCAGGGCATCTGTCGATCAGGTGTGATTGTTTTGGAGCTGCGGGGCAACCCGCCTCGAGCTCAAGCAGCACGTCCTTCCAGACAGTGCTGACAGGCGAGCCGACCCCGGCGCAGGAGCGCAAGCAATTGCAGGGAAACCTGCCCCAGGGGTTGATGGAGACGCTCGCCAAGGCCACCATGCGAGGCGACAACATCGACGATCTCGAGACGTTCGATTGTTTTGTTGCCAGGACACTGGCCCTGCATGGTGGTAGTGTACCCATGGACGCTGTACAGTCCCGCCGTAAGATAGTGATGGGATACACTAACCGTGAATTGCATACGGTCAGCGACGCTAGGTCCAAAGGCGTGCTGAAACAGCTGATGGATAATCCATCGATGCTGACAGCATTTGCGGAGCAATCCGCCTCTGAGGCCACGGCGCGCTGCAGTGCTGAGCTCCAGCATCTGAGGGAAGCCCAGATGCTGGCAGATATTGTAGGCACATCTTCTTCATCTTGAAGATGGCAGGGCGACGTCGCCCCCTCGTCGTCTTGCCTGTTGGCTGAAAAGCCGGGGGGTAACAAGGACAGCGGGGTAACCTGCCTTAGTAAGAGGGCTTTTGTCATTGAAGATACGAGGGAGGCATGTGCCGACCTCCGCACGCGAGGTTATATTTGTGATCGTATTTCCCACAACGAACTTATGACAAGCGTGGGCACAAACTACATAGGTGCGGTGATCAGTGGAGATTACACTCTCATATGGATCAGTACTCCGGGTGACTGGTACGTAAGAATTCCAGGAAAGAGAGTGGCCCCACATTGGTCACGTATCCAGAACCAATTAACAAAAGCCAAGAAACCCCGTATGAAGATCATAATATTTGGTCCCCCAGGATATGTTTGGAAGTTATCTCCAGTACGTGATACTCTGGAAGATCTAAAGTTGTCAGTAATACGGATGCGTTTGTGTCATTTCGGTATTCGGTTCAATATGCAAGACAGTACACCAAGTGGTACTTATATGCAGGTAGCATCATCAATACCGATTAGCTCGAAGCTGTGGGCATGTACCTGTAAGCAGGCAATACCACAACATGTGTTGGATTGGTACGGCCATACAGTGCGGCGTGCTGAATGGCGAGCTCAGACACGTACTACACTCATCCGTCACTTGAACGACAACATCCTGGGGAGCACCACCGCGCACGGAAACGTGCCCGTATACCTAAATACGTATGCACGCACAGACCAGAACACCCGTCACTACGTGACGACTAATAAGGGAGGACCAAAATGGTCTGAAGTCATCCGACGTGTAACAATCAACCTGGATACCAATGCGGTTATTCAGGATATCTCGGTTACCGATCAACCAACAGGATATGATTGGCATGCACCATTACCTACAGGGGTTGCCAACATCAGTACTCGGTTGCATTGGCAACCCGAGACTGGTCTTGCTCGGAAGCGAGCCGACTCAATCACCACAGAAACATCGACGCGTCATCATTGATGACTGTTCTCTCCCCCTCCCGACTCTGGCGATTGACGCATGTACCCATTCAACCATGACAATGAGTACACAGACCGACGAACAAGACGAGCAAGCTTTACCCGCTGAGTCGCGTATAAAACAGAAGAAGAGGCTCAAAGCCGAAAAGGAAGCAGGCATCAAGCCTCGCCGCATTAAAAAGCACGTTGAAGACGGAAACGATGATTGCGGCGACGAATTGTCAGGACTCGGACAGGATCTTATGGCAACCTGGAGTACTGACGTCCCTGTTGAGCTGATAAGCTCCGACGAGGACGATGACCTGTTCCTTACCCTCCCCACATCTATGCCCGACACACACGCTAACATATACAGCATAGTTGCTACACTATGCTATGGTCATAACAACTGCGTGGATATGTTGGAGCTTTGTGGCGGTGAGGGTGGCATCTCAGAGCTTGCCTTCTCAAGGGGACTTTCCTCAGGCGGCAACTTGGACAATACTACATATGTCGACCTGGGAGACCCCTCGGTGCAGCAGGTTATAGACCATTACTTTGCTATATGCTACGTACGAGTTGCCATACTGCAACCCAGCTGTCGCACCACAGGACCACCATCCTATTACAACCACAAAGTCAACTACAACACTTGGGAACAGCACCATAAAGAAGACTTACCACACATAACTTATTGTGGTAAAATTGCTGCAACCCAAGATGACTCTCAGAGGTGGTTTATACGCGAACAACCTACAGGAACATGGGTAGATGATATTTCTCCATGGAAAAAGCTTGCCAACCGACCACGCATTACAACCGTGCGCATTGACCAATGCGCTACGGGACTTAGAGACACGACTGGTGAATATATTAAGAAGTCGACAAATATCACCAGCAACGACGAGACAATTCTTAAACCATTTGAGCGACTCAAGTGCAACGGTCAGCATGTGCACGCACAACCGTGCAATACCGAGCTTTCACTGGCACAAAAATACACCCGACGACTGCAGTCTGCCTTCGTGGAAGCTGTATATCTGGCGAAAGCCATTGACACCACGCGCGGAAACGCGCCTATAAGTACCGCACATGCTTATCCTACAGACCTTCCCGATCAAGCTGAACCAGGCGAAGGTATGAGACGCATCGGTGATCGTATCATCCCAAAGGTGGCTACTTGCCCGGCATGCATCGACAACGTCCGAAAGGACAGTCCCAGCCATAACAGAGACCCTACGCAGTGTAAATATCATGATTCCATCTCTGTATATTGGCCATGTCCAGCATGTCAGAGGGATCTTACGAGAAGCAAGGGTGTTAAGAACCACCTCGATACCGAACCTGGTAAACGTCGTTTTGCTGAACCATTTAAATTACCAGACGACCACGACCCCGAAGGCAGAACCGTGCCAGCTTGGTGGAAACCCTTACCTAAACCTGGTGAGGGCCAAGCCTCAGCTTCAGGTGGCCGTCAAGGCGCACACGCCAGGCCACCACAACCACGATCCTTCGGCAACGTCGATCCGACATCCGGTGCCAGCAGCTACGACATGCTACGAGACGCCCCCGAGCGTGGAAACACGCCTTCTGCGTCTTCTAGCGAAGTGCCACAGGTAGCGGCCCGCCGCGGCCGTCTACAAGGCGTACCACCACCTCCAGACGCAGTTAACACAGGGGACCAACTACGGAGAGCTACAAGGAACCCTCTTGCCTCCACCGGCTCTGGGGCTCCACGACTACCCGACTGGGCGAGATTCGACATCCAACACAGTCTACAGAGTCTCCGTAGTCACGAACCTCATGTCGTGAAAAAGGAACTCCGAAAACTGCATCTGCGATGGCATCATGCGAAGGAGCCAAAGATGAGGCTAATCCTCGAAAAGGTGGGGCTTGATAACGTTCGGCTGAACATGATCAAGGAAGTCTGTGATACCTGTCGGGAATGTAGAGCATGGGAACGTCCAGGAAACTCAACACTACCATCGGTAAGCCTTCCTGGTAACTGGCTCGATGAAGGGGAAATGGGCCTCATGTTTTACAAGAAACGGACCATATTTCATATTATGGATCGTTGTATTCGCCTGGCAGCAGGCCTAGAAATTTCCGACAGAGAACGTGACGCTATCATCGACGCCTACCACTATTGCTGGATTGCCTATCACGGACCCTTCATAGTTTTATTCTCAGACGGAGAAGGCGCCCTGAATAACGATACCGCTAAAACCATGATAGCCAATAAGGGCACGGAACTTCGTATCCGAGCACCTGGCCAACACGCGACTTCAATTGAGTCACGAAGCGGCATTCTCAGAGGCGTCCTCCACATGATTGAGGAAGAATTGAATAGACACAACATCCCTGTTGTATTCACTAGAGTATTGGCGGAAGGCATCTTCGTTACCAATGCGTTTACGTTTTATAACGGAGTAGTGCCATATCAGGCACACACAGGACGTCAGCCCTCCTTCCTTCCTGATCTCGATACCCTTGACTTTCCCAAGGGACCCGAGACTTCAGGACACGAACGAGAACGTCGTGTAAGGGAAGTCAGCCTAGAAGCTATAACTCAGGCTACTGCTGTGGCCAAGACAAATCGGGCTCTTAGGGCTAAGACGACTCCTGATGGTGCTCGCCTCTACTCATCAGGGGATTTGGTCGACTACCACCGACCTACTGCCACCAAGGACGACCATGGAGGCTGGAATGGCCCATTCCCGGTGATCCGAAATGTGCCTGAAAGAGGACATATTGTTGTCAAGGCAGGATCTCGTGAGGTAATTGTGATGTATCCTGATGCTCGTCACACACTATACATCGAATGTCTCCTCACACGGGAACTTGGCATGGATAATATGGCCATGCAAGCCGTCCTTGCTTATGTGGCACACCTCAGCGCAGGGAAACCTGCCAAAGTTTTCGGGTATATTCCCGATTACAAGGGAAACCTTAATCTGTCAGACGACAGCAAGTTCCACCCGCGCGTGCACTTAGCACTACAGTATCTCGTACGAAATTACTTCCGAGTAGAACATGTAGTAGCAGTTCGATTGGCTAAGAGTGTGTCAAGCCTATCTGCAGTAAAGTACGCCACCGGGTCTACGCTGATCCACTATGACAACGACATCAGCCCGGCGTTCCACTATTACGAATGTGTGGGCACTGGCTTAAACATTTCTCAGATCACTGGTAGCACTCACTCCAGACTGATTCAATGCTTGACTTCACGTGTCCCTTCCTTAGGATTTCACGACGATTTGGCTAAATATCAGCATCCAAGCAACACGTCTGGAGAATACGTGTCGCCTGGAAACAGGCCTTCTCCAGACACACCAGATGCTTCATCGCCGCGCGAAGGCCGTCTGTCGACAATCTATGAGGAAAATGAGGAACACCATATCGAAGCTATGATGCTGGAAGAGTGGTACGACGAGCTACGTATGGACCTTCATCCTACGACGATTACCGATGATTATCTTTATTGCGTCCCAACAACTATGCTGCCCGACCAATGTGTTTTGGTTTCAGCATTTGTGGACGAAGATGATATTACATCATCAGATATGCTCGGAGACGAGCCGAAATCATGTGAGTCCTGTCTAGTATCTCTTTGTTCAAACACAACCGACGAGAGCTACTCTCTAGACAGTGATGAATACGGTCCTTACGTTGAACTATGCTTTACATCAGAAATGTCAAAAATAGTGTTGGATCAGACTCAACTTGCACAGCTCGATACCGATATGGTCGCAACGATGAGAGTATATGTACCCTCTGCTGCTAAACGTGCTGTGGTTGTCAAAGAAGATGATCTACTGACCAAAGCCGACATAGCAGCACATCCAAAGGAGGTTAGTGAAGCCTTATATACTGAGCTCAAAATCTGGATTGATAACCGATGCTTTGAGATGTACGATTTGTCCAAAGCTTCCAACATCATGACGTCCAGATACGTATACAAGTGGAAGTTCGTAAAGATGGGTACCGAGAGCGTTAAAACCATTCGTCTCAGACTGGTCCTTTGTGGATTTATGGATACTGAGGCTTTTGGTGTGGAAACATTCTCGGGAACCGCCCGAAGGCAGCCCCAACGACTCCTGGCAAGTGAAGCGGCATGTCATCCAGAGTGGATCTTAGCATCCATGGATATCGATAAGGCGTTCTTAAAGGGTTTGACCTATGAGGAACTTGCCCATGCCACCGGCGAGGAAACTCGCATGGTTTGCTTTACTCTTCCACCAGGAAGCGCTCAGGTACTTCGTACCTTACCCGGCTTCTCATCCTACGACGAAAGTCGACACTGTCTTAGATGCCTCAAACCAGGAACGGGTACTAAGGACGCTCCAAGAGCGTTCTCTCTCAAACTTGGTACGACCACACGAGCTATAGGACTTACACCGACCAGCTACGACCCTGAATTTGAATTCAGCCAAGACCTTCTGACGGCCAAACATGTCGATGACATTAACATGACAGGTCTAGAGAAAAATATAGACGACTATGTACAACGTGTCGAAAAGGTATTTGGCAAATGCAAGCTCAACAAGCACACATATACGAACTGCGCCGTTCGCTACACTAAGAGTGATCAGGGAGATGTGATCATGGACCAGGACGAGTATATTAAACAACTACGTCCTATCACACACCCAGAACTCACAGGAGCGGCGGCCGACGCCAAAGCCACGAAACTCATTACCGACATGTTCGTCAGCCTGCGAGGAGCCCTCGCCTATGCCCTTCTTACCCAAATCTGGCTTATGGTATATGTGGTCTCTCCTCAGAAAATTCAAGAGCCCACCAATTTGCAAGTCAGACGTTTGAACGCTGTGACGCGAAAGCTGATCAGCAGTCCGAAACGCATCACCTTCCCTCGGATGAAGCCGACGAATGAAGTTGACATCCATAGCGATTCGGGGTATCGGAAGCTTACCGGGGAGGAGGATGACGAGACCAAGGGCTACGGCATACGCGGGGCCAACGTACTACGGCGAGGAAACTCGCCCCAAGGCAAGTCCGTCGTTCACCTCTGTGACGGACTATGCAAATCACACCGATTACAGGTGAGGTCCAGTTATGCTGCGGAGGCACTTGCAGCCGCACATAACCTTGATGAGTGTTACCCTACGCTCATTACTCTCCACGAGCTTAAGGCAGGGGCTTTGACTCCACGACAACTACGAGACATGCGTGAAGTTGGAGGCCTTGCTATCAAAGTCTCTCTTACCATAGACGCCGAGTCCGTCTACAAGTCTTTATCAAGCAGGGATCTCAAAATACCTACAGAACGGACTCTGCTTGGACATATCAGCTGGATACGTGAGCTCATGGATATAGGTATAGTACATAATGTGCAATGGTGTGATACTAGGGATATGACCGCAGATGGGCATACAAAGGGAAGCATCGATCGGGAGCTGCTTCTGGAAGTGATGTCAGGCACTCAGTCATTTAAGTATGACGTGAAGCAATTTGTTCCCTTTCGGGGTCCCGAGGACAGAGACAAACCTAAGTCTAATCAATTTTAGTCTGTCCTTGTTGCCCTCGCGGTCCAGTTTGCCAGCACGGGCGCCTACTATAAAGGCGCCCCTCTAGCTGCTCGGAAACGAGCCTTATATTTCACGCCTGGCAACGAGCCGGCTTCGTACAACTCAGGCTCTTTGCCTTAATACACATTTGCTTGGTGAGGTATGGCCTAATTTTGGCTTACCTCTAACTGAGCCGATAGCCCTTCATTGTTTGAAGGGGCTGTCCTGTATTTGCGTGAAATACTTTGCGAGGAAACTCGCCTTACAGTCTGGTGTTTGACCAGACTGTACGCACTGTTTTCTTTTCTTTGCAAACAGTCGTGCGCGCGATCTTTGCGTGCGACTATGCTCTCCGTCTCCTCCCCTCCCGACTTTAAGGGTAGCTCTTTGGGAGATGTTACAGTATCGGGAGCATAGCTCGCGCG
>CAUYUJ010000184.1:112500-117093 GCA_963575745.1 Prorocentrum cordatum
TGCCCCTGCCCCCTTGGCATCGCTCGGACGTGTGAATTTTTCCTTCGGCGAGGGCCATCGAGGAGCATCCTTGATCATTTGGCGAAGCAACCGCGCACGAAACCCAAAAAAACACAGGAAATGGACGTCCGAGCGATGGCGAGCCTCTGCCCTCCCCTCGTTCTCCTCTTTTTGTGGCCTCCTGGGCCTCTGTCGTCGCCACCGCCGGCTTCGCCTCGAGCTCCTGGTCAGCACGCACCCCGGGAGGGGTCCGGGGAGCAGCGGTGTCTCGGTACCCTTTGGCCTCCCGTAGACCAGGCACGGCGAAACACCTCGGGGCCCGCTTCCCTCGGGTCCCCGTGCGTTTCGTGCCAGGAGGGCAAGAGGGAAGGGACGGTGGGGCCTTCTGAGAGCCCCCCCACACACCCACCCACCCACCCACCCACACCACACACCACACACCACACACCACACACCACACACCACACACCACACACCACACACCACACACCACACACCACACACCACACACCACACACCACACACCACACACCACACACCCACACACCAGACACCAGACACCAGACACCAGACACCACACACCACACACCACACACCAGACACCACACACCACACACAACACTCAACACTCAACACTCAACCCTCAACACTCAACACTCAACACTCAACACACACACACACACACATCTCGTGCCCTCCTGCATTCTCCGACTTGTTTCGATACCTTCCAAGAAGAGGGCCGATCCCATCCGCGAAGCCAGCCCTGCCCTCTTCGACCACATACACGTAAGAGTGACCCTCTGCTGAAGTTATATTTTGAAAAGGGTCCGCTGGTTCTCCCGATCACTGAACGCGATGCGATATCAGCTGCTCGCCCGCTTGGGTCTGCCCCCCCCGCGCCTACCAAAGAGCCGCGCAAGGTCACTCTGACCCAGTGTCACTCTTGCGTGCAGCTGACTTCTTGGAGTCGCCCCCCCCCAGCCGCACCACACCACCTTGCGCGCGGCGCCATTCCAGACTGTTTAATGATCGGCGCTGACCTGTTTGACAATCGGACCCCTCGTCAGCCTCCTCCTCCTCCTCCTCGTCCTTCTTTTTCTTCTCCTCCTCCTCCTCCTCCTCCTCCTCCTCCTCCTCCTCCTCCCTCTTCCTCCTCCTCCTCCTCCTTCTCCTCCTCCTCTTGATCGTTCGCCTTGCATCACCTGCCTGTGGCTGCCGAGACCAGGGTCATTGCATCCTGTCCTCGCGTTGGCGAGCGTGTCGTTGCCGGCCTCCGCGAAGCAGGCATCCCAGCTCCCCTGGCGGCCCGGGCCGTGGATCCTGCCTGCGACACGGGCGGGGGGGAGGAGGAGGAGGAGGAGGAGGAGGAGGAGGAGGAGGAGGAGGAGGAGGAGGAGGAGGAGGAGGAGGAGGAGGAGGAGTGGCGAAGCCGCCCACGGACCGTCGGAGGACGGCCAGGCCACTAGCCCAGCGCACCAGGCACGGTGCGTCGGCACGCTCGGCGCGGCCGAGGTTTCTCGGGGGCTGTGGCTCCAGGGTGCCCCTCCCCAAGCCGTGCACAGCCATCAGGCCAGTGGGGCTCGCGCCGTCTTCCGTTCGGCTTGTGAGAGGTCAGGCTGCTCGGCCGGTTGTCAGTAGAGCTCCAGGTCGTTGCTTCACCACCGCTCTGTCTCTTTCTCTCTCTATCTCTCTTTCATGGGGATCGTGAGCCCTTGATCGCCCTCAGGGCTCAGGTCCTTCTCACGCGGTCTGACATGTGGGAGCGATTTCCTGAGATGCACGCACGGATCGCGCGAGCGTGGCATCACATCCGAGGCTGGCTCGATTGGATGGCCTCTCTGCGTTGGCGTCGGGCTCGAGGTCCGGGCGGTGCCGCCGTTGCCACATTGCTGGACGCCGGCCGGAAACCTCTGTCTCCTGTGGTGTGGCACAGGCCCTTCGAGGGCCACTTCGAAGTTTGGCACATTCCTGATGTTGACCGCATCGAGCGCCTTGGGGGCGACTTTGATGTCTCGGAGCTCGTTGCTGATTTCACGAACGACTTGCGAGCCGCGCTCTGGGCCCAGGCCTCTCGCCACCCCCGGGGCGAGGACCTCGTTGGTGGGGCCGACCTCCATCCCGTCCGCCAAGAAGTCCGCAGGCTGGAGCAGCGTGACGAGCACGACCAGGTGGGGCTCCTGGTCTCGGTCGCGTCAGGAGGGCAGTGGACCCATTCCCAGCAACACGAAGCGGGATACGAGGTCCCACCCGTATGTCGTAGATGCGGGCTTGCGCCCGAAATCCTGTTTCATCGCATCTGGGAGTGCCCCAAGAATAGCGTTCATAAGGCGTTCGACCAACCGGCCTCCCTCGGCCACCAGGCCCGTGTCGGGCTCGAGGCGAATCGAGCTTTGTGGCTGAGGGGTGTCTCTCCCGCCTCTCTAACTGACCCTGCGTTAATGGACGAGGGGGTGGATGTGTCGTGGGAAGTGGGGTCGTCTTCGAGTTTTGATTTCGCCGACGTGTCGGCGCGGCCGCAGTGTTGGTGGTCTTGGATGGTAGTGCATGGTCTCGCCTTCAGGGCTGGGCTTTTTATTTCGACGGGCCGACCCCAGACGGTGCCGAGGGCCGAGATGCTGGTGTATGAGCTTGCCCTGCGCAACCACCCAGGTCACACCGAGTAAGCCCCAGTTGGAAGGTTGGCGCCGCCGACATTTTCATTGCGACGGTGTCAATTTCGAAGTATGGTTTCGAATTCGTTAAATTGTTAAGGTCGCCAGGATGGGACTCTGTTGACGTGGGCCACTTCCCAAGTTTATCCCTTGGACCCCTCACTTTCGGAGGAGGTGGCTCTCCTCGCGGCTGGCAACGATGTAGCTGATCAGCTCGCGTCCCAAGCTGCCCAGGAGTCGTGTAACATCACCACCAGAGGCCAGCGCGAGCCTGACAGTGACCGTTGGGACGCCCCTGACAGTGACCGTTGGGCGCGGCGGGAGAATCTCTAGATAATCACAACGGGCTTACCCGAGCTACGGGCCGCTCAATCGCAACAAGTTTATGGGCCTGTCGAGGGTGGACTTGGGCTATGGGCCGCTTCGGATGAAGGACTCGGGCATGCAGGAGCGGTCCCCGCCAGGCTACAAGAGCCCAGCGGCCCCCCCGTTGGACACCGCCACCTGCCGTGCTCGGCACAACCAGGCGCGTCGGATGGCTCCAGGTGCCCTGTAGGGTCTGCGGTCAGGTGCCCTGTAGGGTCTTCGGCCACATGGATTGTGGCGCCCAGGACAGTCCAGGATCCTCCTCCTCTTCCTCCTCCTCCTCCTCCTCCTCGTCCCCGTCCTCCTCCTCCTCCTCCTCCTCCTCCTCCTCCTCCTCCTTCTCCTCCTCCTCCTCCTCCTCCTCCTCCTCCTACTTCTTCGCGCCCTCCGCTACCGCGGTGTCGGCGCCGAAGTGGCGCGCGGCGCGCCGTGGGCCAGCCAGAGGCCGGGGGCGGCGCCGCCGCCTCAGGCTTGCCCGCCATCCCGCCGCCCGCAGCGCGGATGCCGCCCCGCCACCGCGGCGGCCGCGCGTGCCCCGCGGGCGGCGGCGCGCCGGAACAGCCGCCATCGCCATGGCGGCCGCGGCGGTCGCACGTGCCGAGGCGCCGCGCGCGGCGCCGTGGTCCGAGGATGCCGCGGTCGGCGACGCCCCGCCTGCCTGTGCGCGGCGGGCGAGGGGGCGATCCTGGGTCGGCCAGGGGGGGCGGAGGCCTCGGGAGGCCAGCCCGCAGGTGGGGGGGGGGGGGGCTGGACGAGCAAACGGCAGCCACCCCGTGAGCGATGGCCACCGCCGCGGCGGGCGCGGCCGCCCGCGGCCAGGAGGGCGCGCCAGACCCAGCGGCAGCACCTGCGGCAGTCCCCGCGGCAGGATGTTCAGCCCCTCCCCCGGCCAGGAGGTGGCGCGCGCCAGCCCCGGCGGCAGAGGGCCCTGCCCCAGCGCAGCCGCCACTGCAGCCTGAGTGGCGCGGCCGCGGGTGACGGGCGACGCCGTGTTCAGCAGCGGGTGCGGCGCTATCGCGAGGTCGGTGCGACTGCCGCAGCCCTTGGATGCGCGCAGCGAGACGCCGAAAACAAACCGCGTCGAGGGTTGCCTGGGGCGGCTGATGCGTGGGCAGAACCCCGACGGAGGCGGCGCGGCCTGCGCGCCCATCCCGCCGGCACAGCGGTGGCCCCACCCAGGGCAGATCCAGGGGGCGAGGTCGCTTTCGCCGAGGGCGGACGTGGCCGAGGGACCACGCCCGCGGGGCAGGGTGAGGCGCGATCCCCGCTGGCAGGCACCCGCTGGTCGAGCTCCGAGGGGCGCGGCGGGGTGCGAGGCATTGGCGCCCCTCACGCCGCGGGCCGAGGCGCCCCCGACTACCGGCGGCGCCGCCGTCAAGCGGGCGCGCCCGAGGGCGCAGAACGCGCGGGGAGGGGAGGGGCGCGGCCCCCCGTTGGCCGAGGCGGCCGCGCCGCGGCGGCGCCGCCGTCATGTGGGCATCGGCGGGGTGGCGAAGTCTTAGGGCGCGTCGCCCTGCCCGCTCCAGATCTCGGGTGGCCGAGGCGTCCGCGCCGCGGCGGCGCCGCCGTCGCGTCG
>CAUYUJ010000185.1:0-22500 GCA_963575745.1 Prorocentrum cordatum
CTCCTCCTCCTCCTCCTCCTCATCCCTCCGCCTCACCCTTCCTCCTCCCCCTCCTCCTCCTCCTCCTCCTCCTCCTCCGCTTATTATTATTATTATTGTTCGTATCCTTCTTATGATTCTTAGTATTCTTCGTATTATTCTTATTATTAGTATTCGTATTGTTCGTCTTATTATTGTTCTTCTTAGTATGCTTCTTAGTATGCTTGTTCTTAGTAGTATTCTTCGTTTTCTTCTTATTATTATTATCCTTCTCCTTATTATTATTAGTATCATTATTATTGGTATGATTCGTATTATTCTTATTCGTCTGCTTCTTCTTATTCGTATTATTATTCTTACTATTATTATTCCTCCTCCTCCTCCTCTTCTTATTATTCTTCTTCTTATTATTCTTATTCTTCTTATTAGTATTCTTCTTCTTCGTCTTATGCTTATTCTTATTATTCTTTTTATTATTCTTATTATTATTATTCTTATTATTATTCTTATTCGTCTTCTTCTTATTCTTATTATTATGTTTCTTCTGTTTCTTCTTCTTCTTATTCTTATTCTTATTATTATTCTTCTTCTTCTTCTTCCTCCTCCTCCTCCTCCTCCTCCTCCTCCTCCTCCTCATCATCATCATCATCATCATCATCATCATCCCTCCGCCTCACCCCTTCCTCCTCCCCCCTCCTCCTCCTCCTCCTCCTCTCCCCTCCTCCTCCCTCCTCCTCGTCCTCGTCCTCCTCCTCCTCCTCCTCCTCCTCCTCCTCATCCCTCCGCCACACCCTTCTCCTCTTCCTCCTCCTCCCTCCTCCTCCTCCTCTCCTCCTCCTCTCCTCCTCTTTCCTCCTCCTCCTCCTCCTCCTCATCAGCATCTTCATCCCTCCGCCTCACCCTTCCTCCTCCCCTCCTCCTCCTCCTCCTCCCTCCTCCTCCTCCTCCTCCTCCGCCTCCTCCTCCGCCTCCGCCTCCGCCTCCGCCTCCGCCTCCTCCTCCTCCTCCTCCTCATCCTCCTCCTCCTCCTCCTCCTCCTCCTCCTCCTCATCCCCCAAAAAAACATGAGACCCTCCGCCACTCCAAAGCACACAGAGCATCCGAGGGGGCCCTCCCCAGGATGCGCAAGAGCGTCCGACAAGCGAGCACGAAGAACCTCAGGGAGCACCCTCCGCGAGCCGATCTCTCAACCTTCGACCTCGGCCCGACGGTAAGCCGACGTGCCCGGCCGCAGCGCGGCCAGGTCAGGTCAGGTCAGCTGTGCATCCGCAGGGCGCGCCGGCAGAAGGCCGAGGGCTCGCCAGGGAGGCCCCTGCTGGGCGGCGTGCCTCCCCGTGGGATTCAGGACCCTCCGAATGGCGAGCGTGCGAGGCCGCAAGAAAGGGTCGCACCACGACTGCTGGGGGCGCGCAGACATGGATTAGCGAGACCATGGACTTGGCGCGCGGTCGCCAAATCCATGGATCGGGGGAGGTGCCCTCCCCAACATGCGGCCGGTGCCGCCTCGTTCGGCGGCGGAAATCCGCGAATTCGCATGGAAACGGGATCCGTCGGTAATCTACGCCCCCTTGATCCATGTTTGCGATCGCCGAATTATTAGGGCCACGGAGCGCATCACGACTTTGAAACATAAAAAAACGAAGCGCCCCATACGCGCGGAAAAGAAGACGTTACACTCCCGTCATCCTCTTGCTCCTAATACCTGAACCCCTCCTCCTTCCTCCTGCCCCTGGCGCTCCTCCCCATCACCCCCGCCCCTGCCCCCTCACCCTCCTCCTCCCTCCTCACTCCTCCTGCCTCCCTCGCTCGCTCTCCCCCTCACTCCATGATGGGCCGGTTTTCCACCACCACTACCACAGTAGGAGAGAGAAGAGGAGGAGGAGGAGGAGGAGGAGGAGGAGGAGGAGGAGGTGGGGAGGTGGAAACGGAGGAGGAGGAGGAGGAGGAGAGGGAGGAGGAAGAGGACCTTCCCATTCTCCCTCCTCCACCGTCCTGCCTACTTGCAGTGGTGGAAAATTGGCCCGTCACTCCATACTTCCTCGGCCCCCCGAGCTCCTCCCTAGAACCCTCCGTCCACCTCCTCCCCCTCCTTTTTGATGTCCTCCTCCTCCCCCTCCTCCTACTCCTGCTCTTCCTCCTCCTCATCATCATTGTCATCCTCCTCCCATTCTTGCTTCTCTCGTCGACGAAAAGAGGAAGATAACAGAGGAAGGTCAGCGAATCAGCCGCATGCAGCTGGCTTTCCCAGCGCTGGGCAACGCTGGGAAATGAACCTGAATAGAATAATGCGCCCAACTGCGGGGCCGAAACCAGATGCGTGCGAATAGATTTCGCACCGCCACCTCTGATTCCCCATACCCCCCCCCCACACACCCAATCCTGCATGCCGGCACGCATGTTATCCGCATGCTTGATCTGTCTGCCGATGCGCCGTCATCGAGCGCAAGATAGCATGGACTTACGGAAGCGTGGATCTGGCGCGTGGGCACCAGATCCACGGATAAGGGGGAAGTACCCCCCGAAGCATGAGGCAGGTGCCGCATCATCTTGCGGCGCATCGCGCCGATTCCTCTTGGAAACGGGACCGTCCTTGGACGCTCGAGTCATCCCGGGGAACTCTGGCTCAGGGTAACTCCGGCTTGAGCCTCCGACGCACGAACACAGGGAGTTGTCCCTGAGCACCCCCCGCCCCGATGATTGGGGAGTACAGGTCAACCCGTACAAGGATGCACGATAAGGATGCAAGGGCACTTGAAGGCCATGTCGACACTTTGCGAGAAGGGCGCGGCCAGCGAACGCGGCCAAGGATGGGCCGAAGGGAAAAAGAGGTGGCGAAAGGCGAAGGCGAGGCGGCCAACCTGCAGATCCACTCGTCACACTGTGCACCGCGGGCTCCAGGAATGGAGCACGGAGCGGTACGAACTAACCTTAGGTCGGGTATGTCGTCCTACAGGCGGATTTTGGAGGAGGAATTGAAAATATTCCAAGATATTCACAATTGTCAAAAATACCAGAAAATCGTCCCCTGACTACTTTTGACTATTTTTGCAGATGCCTCCTTTAGAGGAACCGCTCGTCTTAAAACTGCCCCCCAAGAGCGTAAATCAGCGCCACGGGCGAGGAGGAGGACGAGCAGGCGCCGGGAAGGGGAGCGGCCAAGGCTGTGTATGCCTTCTCTCCAGGAAGCGCAAGCATGGCCTATCGACGCGTGGATTGGCGACGGAACCCGCTTCCGTACAGCATCGGTGCGCTGCGTCGCCAAATCGGGCAGCATCGGCCTCGTGCTTCGGAAGGACCTTCCCCGACCCATGGATACTGCGCAAGCGCGCCAGATCCACGGATCACTCATCCATCTGAGGGCGTGCCCAATTTGAAGGCGCCCAGGGACAAACAACCAAATAGACACAAATCCAAGGATCCCCAATATTTTCCAACAACTAAAAAACACACATCCAAGGATTTCCAATGTTTGTCAATCTTTTCTTGAGCTTCGCCTTCTCCACCCCTCCCAACGTTTCCCATGTTCTCCTGGGGATCGACACGTGTTTGGGCGCCTGTATGTTAAAGTGAGCGTTTCCTTACAAAAGCATTTTCGAAAAACAAAAACAATGTTCTTAGAACTTATAGCCGACATATTGATACTGGACGGTCTCGGCCAGAGATGTCCCTGGAACATTTCCAAACCACAAAAAATGATCTCTAAACGTTATTTGGTGGGCCTGTAGGTGAGCCGGGAAGCTTCGCCACACCTTGACGGTGGACTGGCCAAAAACTATGAAAACCTCCGGCTTAAATTGTCCTAGTACTGGAATAGGGAATCGACTACAGTATTGCTTTACCTCAAAGTTGTTTTGTTCGTCAAATATTCAGAGTAAAAGAAAGAACCACGCAGAAGGTTAGCGCATCCACAGGGCATGCGATGCATCTGCTCGCAGATGCGACGGAACATGACCTTTGGGGTAGATCCGCTCTGGAGTCGACCACCCACTCGAAAGACGCTGGATGATGTCTGGGCTTCGATCCCCCCCCCAAAAAAAAAACGGGGGACGCGCCGTCGTCGTCTCGTCGTCGTCGTCGTCGCCGTCGTCGTCGTCGTCGTCGCCGTCGCCGTCGTCGTCGTCGTCGTCGTCGTCGTCGTCGTCGTCGTCGTCTCGTCGTCGTCGTCGTCGCCTCGTCACCGTCGTCTCGTCGTCGTCGTTGTCTCGTCGTCGTCGTCGTCGGCGTCGTCGTCGTCGCCGTCTTCGTCGGCGTCGTCGTCGCCGTCGCCGCCGCCGCGGCGCCGCTCTGCCGGGCCGCGCCGCGCGGGCCTCTTGGGCGAGGAGCCGGCGGACACCGACTGGGAGCGCCACTGCTTCCCGCCGCCCTGCGCTCGCCGCCGGGCCCCCCGGCGCGAGAGCCTCGCCGCGAGCCGTCGACCCGAGGA
This sequence comes from Prorocentrum cordatum, assembly GCA_963575745.1. Taxonomy (NCBI): domain Eukaryota; class Dinophyceae; order Prorocentrales; family Prorocentraceae; genus Prorocentrum; species Prorocentrum cordatum. The sequence continues at coordinate 4,403 of CAUYUJ010000185.1, forward strand.
TCGAGGACCGACCTCTGAGGATAAGGACGAGCAGCGGCTTCGAGGACGGTGGACCGATTCGAGGACGAGGTTAAAGCGAGGAGTCGAGGACGGAGACTCGGCTCGAGGAATCGAGGGGGAGACTGAATTCCTCGAGGACCGACCTCCACGACGAAGCCAGGGGGAGACTATAGTGACTAAAGTCTTCGGTGGCAATTCGTGGGAGCCTCCCATGCCCTCTTGCTGGCTCTTGCGAGTCGACGCTCATCGATGCTCAATCGACGCTCAATCGAGGCTCAGCGACGCTCACTGACGCCAACTCGGCGCTATCTCATCGACCCCCCGACGCTACTCGACGCTAAAAGCGGAATGAACAGGGCTCGCCAGGCTCCCATGATCTGCTACCGAATAAGACGAAGCCAGGACGAGGACAATTCGGATGAGGGCACATCGAGAATCTCTGAGATCTGGCGGCGGCTCTGGAGGATGCATCGGGCGCCCGGGCCTTCGCGTTCCGGAACGCTCCGAGAGCGTTCCGGAACGCTCTCTGGAACGGATGGATCCTCACCCCAGCCCCATCCGAGCCTCGAGAATCGAGGGTGAGGAGATCCGGATTGAGCTCAGCGATCGAGGATCGCGGTTGTTGGTCAGGAGGCAACTCCTGTAAGGTCTTCGCAAGAGCGCTTTTGCATGGCGATTGAGCCCGAGTCAGGAAGCACTGAGCCCGACTGGCCCAGAGTGAGGTCAGAATCAAGCCAAGCTAAGCCCAGATCAAGCGAGATGAAGCAGGATTGAGAGAGACGGAACTGGATTAGGCCAGGTTCCAACCTGCGCCGATGCTGAATTGGACGCCCCAGGAGTGGCATCCTGAGGAGCGGGACTGGCCTCGAGGATCGAGGCCCAAATTGGGAGGCCTCTCGTCACCACTGCCGGGTGCCCCACCTAGACGAGCTCGTCAAGCCGCACCGCGGGAGAGGGAGAGGTCTTGGAGGTCGGGTCGAAGCTCGCGCATCGAGCTGTTCGGGCGCGGCCGAAGCAGCTTTTGACCTACAGTCGACCCGTACCATAAGGATGCGCGATAGGGATGCAAGGGCCTCGGACGCCCATTCCGAAGCTTCTCGAGCGGGGCGCGGCCAACGAAAGTGGCCAGGATGGACCGAAGAGGCAAGGATGCAAAGGCATCCTTGGGAAAATTGTCCATCCTTACCATGCGGGTCGACTGTACGGGGGGCCTCCCGTGTGAGCGCCCTCCTTGCGCCCTGCAAAGTTATCCCGAAATCCCATACAGGGTCCCCCGAGCGCCCCTAGGTAGTTCCTTCGATGCCATCGAGGTGTCGGACGATGAGTTATGAGGCTCCCATTGGACCCTATGAGAACAGTCACGGGATCTGCGACATATGATGTTTTTTGCGCAGTGTCAGCTTTATCGCGCACAGGAGTGAGCATGATCTCGCAGCAGAAGGGGGTCATGTACGTATATGTCCGCAGCGTTCCTTACACGCCCTAGTTTGCATCGGCGAAAGCCCACTATCCAGCCACTTGCTAAAGCGTATAACAGAGGAGGAAGTGGAGGGAATGGGGAGAGGAGGAGTAGCAGGAGGAGGGAGCGAAAGGTTGAGGAGCATTTAGGGGGAGAGAAGGTGTCCCCCGCCTCCTCCTCCTCCTCCTCCTCCTCCTCCTCCTCCTCGTTTTACTTGTTCCCGACACCCCTGCTTCTATTCATCCTGCCTCTCCCCGTCCTGTTCCTCTCCCTCCGCCTACATCCCTCGGTGGCCCACTCCTATTCCTCCGCCTCTTGCTCCTCCTCCCCTCCCTCCCTCCCCTCTCCCCCTTCCCCGTGGTCCCTCCCCCTCCCACCAATTCTTCCATACCCCCAGTGACGTGATCTTGGGAACTTGGACCCGCTTGTTTCATCCAGAATCGTTGTCTGAAAGCCATGGGGCCTGATGAGAGGCTCTTTCACAACGCGACAAGAGCTGGGCTGCCCATCCACAAAATCGATCTCCCGACACAGCCAGGTGTGCTTCCTGAAAAGAAGCGGCGAGGGGAATTCACGATTGACGATTGGGAGCCTCCTTGAGGCCTGGACGACCTACCAGCAATCAGCATCCGCAGTTCGAGAGTGGAACGACCCCCCTTTGGCAAAACACCCTGTTGTGGGAACGGCAAGGGACCAAAACCGGCGGGTGCAGGTCCGCAGAAATGCGGCAGCGACACCCTCTCGAGAACCGAAGGAGGGCAATCCGCTCACCGACTTGGCAGGGCGGGGGTATCTAGGAACCTCCGATCAATTCTCGAGCCCTGCTTCGTGAACGATCCCCCCTCCACCCGTCTAACTGGAAGAAGCGCACAGAGGAAGGTCTCTGAGCAACCGTCGAGGCAGGTCCATGGGAGAAGACCAGCAAAAGCTCCGTCCTGAACATGGTCAGCCCTCCACGCGTGTGGCTGCGGCACAATGTCCAAGTCGGATCGTAACGTGTGAGGGCGTCTCGAGCGAGTCCCAGTTTGGCAGGAGCCGCCCTCCGCCCGCGGCAACCGTTGCACAGGTCGGAACCGTGGGTCATGGCTGCAGATCAGTGCGAGTGTCGCACAAGGTCTACCCTGGGGCATCGAATATGGAGGACGTCCCAAGCGATAGCCACATCTTGGAGACCCTCGTAGCTGGTGAGAACTCTCAGACGAGGGCCCACGAAGCTGTTGCAAAATTTGTGAAACCGATATGCTCGGCGCAAGAGCGAGGGCCACAGTTTGAAAAACACATTACATCAGTCGACGCAGCTGCTGAATGTGTTAAAACGAGTGGGCGCATCGCTGATGCGAGACCCGCATGTTGAAAATGAGCTGGCCTCCATCCATGTAGCTGGTGGAATGGTTTCAGCTTCAGAGTGATTCTAAGCGAAACGCGAAACGCCCGCCCCACCCTACGAGACACGTCTTTTCTTGGAACAGGGGCACATGAAACAGAAAAATGAACGATGAAGAGGAGACGAGAGACGGGGGGAACAGGAGAAGGGGGAAAAGGGATAAGCGAGGAGGGGGAGGAGGAGGGGGAGGAGGAGAGAGGAGGAGGAGGAGGAGGAGGAGGAGGAGGAGGGAGAAGGAGATAGGATGAAGAAGAGAGATGAGATCAGCAAGAGCGTTCAGACGCGGCGATTGCTTCGATCAACGTCGGGGCATCGAAAGGAGAACGAGAACAGAGAGGAGGAGTTCGCTGAAGGCCAACGCAATTACGAAAAGCGTAAACACAATCCTCAAACTTCGGCCTCTGCCCTCCTCTACTCCCCCTAGGTCCCTGCAAGGGCCTCTCTGGATGCCGAAAGAGGCCCAGAACCGCTCGTCCCGATTTTCCCATGCGAGGAAGCCTGGTGTTTTCATCCTCCCTCCCCTCCCTCCCTCCCTCCGCTTTCCTGGCGGAATTGCACGTTCCTGAGCGGGGATGGCTGCCAGGCCCGATGAATAGGCGATTGGGGATCGATGCCTGCCCCCTCCGGGCAAGCCGCCCCCTGATTTGGGGACACGCTCGCGTAGACTGCGGATCCGTGGATCTGGCGCGTGGTCGCCAAATCCACGGATCGGATCGAAGCTGCACGTGAAGCCAGCGCCGCCTGATGTGGCGACGGAATGCGTCGAAAACGCATGCAAACGGGGCCAGTCGCTGACCCCCGCGCCTTACTCCACGTCTGCGCTTCCTCGACTGACGTCGCCCCTGATCCCTGCACCTCCCCCTCCCCCCCAGGTGGCAAAGAAGACGATGACGATGACCAAGACTGAACGTGGAAGCGTCGGCGCCGAAACCTGGACACCGCCCATCCTGGTCAGAATCAGCTCGTGGATCACCCTGGCGACTCGGCGACTGGCAGCAAGGACCAGGTCGGCGTCGGCACGATCCCGCGGTATCTTGGTCATGGTCCCAGTTTTTCTTACTTCGACATACCTGCAAACGTCGCATGCTCGGGCGCGACGTGCAGCGTTCCGCGCCGCCGCGCTGACGTGTATGCCTCTAGAATGTCCCGGTGCAGTTAGGGATCACCATTTTGTCATTACAGCTGACCCTTTGCACAGTCCCTCGCATTGCTGGGCCTGTTAGTTGTCCACTCGACATTTTACCTCGAGGAGGGGACAATCGCCGACTCCTTTATCTCTGCGGCGTGGCTGAGCAACATTTCACAAGGTGCGCTCTTGTGAAGCATAGGCCGCGTTGGCTCTAACGGGCCTTGTGAACAAGTTCACCAAAGGAGCAAATTGTTGCACAAGTCTACTCTTGCGAACTGCACATCCCATGTAGCATCATTGTGCCCGTAGGGGGCACTTCGTCCCACCTGGCCTGCCCTGTGCAGTTTCGCACTCCAGGTAATCAGTGCGCTCTGAGGGCGACAATAGCGTCCGCCCTGAGCAGTTCACCATGTCCCTAAGGGATTCGATGCGTCTCCTCGGGCACAGAGGACAGGTAGCCCCTGTTAACTGTCATTCTACGCCGCCGCGCTTCCACACGCGCGCGTTTCCGTCCCCCACCGCACCCTCGAGGAAAGGCCCATTGTGCACGTGCGTGGTGCGGGATGGAGGGCCTCTTGGATGGTTCGTGGGCTATCCTTCCAGTACGAGATCAACTACATCATTCATTTACCCCGGAATGTGTTCTCGTCGAATCAGCGACAAAAAACGTCGAATGTTCCGTATGTCTCCGGAGCATTCTACGCATTTGTTGTAGATTCGGCGGAAAAGCGAATTCTGAGTCAATCAATGCTGAAGTCGATATACTGCTCGAATCTCAGGAGCCTACTGTATCCTTTTTCGGCGGTCTTCACACTCTCTTGGCGACATCCTGATCATGGTCACCGTGCTTCCCTCGACTCCACCCCCTGGGCCCCTGTGATGCTCAAGCCTCGGATGTTGGAGGCTCAGGCATGTGCACGGGTGCTCTAACACCTCTGAGTCGCCCCATCGTCGGGCGAGGCTAGCGAAAAAGCCCCTCCCCCCGACACTGGGTGTCGCTGGAAATGGCTGTGGCCCCAGATACCCCAGGATTTCCAAGGAAGCCCCAGGTTCCCTGAGACCCGACGTCTCGACCAAATTGAAATAGGATGAAAAATCACGACCAGAGCCCTTCCAAATCCGCCGGAACAGTATATATATATATATATATTATGCCTAACAGCCCCAGGGGGCGAGCCCAGGTCCTGGTCGTGGCTCTGGTATACAAGAGTCCCCCACTGGGGGCGTGGTGGTCCTTGTATACTGGAAGTGGCCCCGGAAGTGGCCCACGGCGGTGGCACTCGACTGGGGCGGGGAGGGCGCGGTATACGACAAAAAACTCGTGAGGATCTGGCAGCTCTCCCCCCGGACGGGGGCCGCGCATAGGCCGAGACCCGCCGCGGGCGCCTGGGGCCGGATGCTGGGCGTGGGCAGCACGCCAGCGCCGCGGTCCTCGCGCACGGGAGGGGGCCCCCCGCGCCGCCGATGAGGCGAGGGCAGCAGACTCCCCCTCCTCCTCCTCCTCCTCCTCCTCCTCCTCCTCCTCCTCCTCCTCCTCCTCCTCCTCCTCCTCCTTGTTGTCCTCCTCGTCTTCATCCTCCTCCTCATCATCATCAGCAGCAGCATCAGCATTAGCATCATCATCAGCAGCAGCATCATCACCATCCTCATCCGCATCCTCCTCCTCCTCCTCCTCCTCCTCCTCCTCCTCCCCTCCTCCTCCTCCTCCTCCTCCTCCTCCTCCTCTTGCTCCTCCCCCCTCCTCATTTTCCTCCTCCTTCTCCTCCGCCTCCTCCTCCTCCCTCTCCCGATGCTTCCCCTCCTCCCCCAGCGGCTGGGGGCGCCCTTTTCCACGTCGCGGCGCGGCAGAGGCGATCCGCTCGGGCGCCCGAGCGAGCCGCACGGCGTCGCGAACTAGCTCGCACGCAGGAGGAAGAGGGGGGGGGGAGGCCAGGGGGGCGGCCGCGGAGGGGGGAGCCGGGCGCGGGGGCACTCTCTCGCAGCGGGGCAGCAGCAAGCGCGCGGGGGCGGCAGGGCTGAAGGGCAGCCCCTGGCGGCTGTCGCGGGGCGGCATCGCGATGCACCAGGACGGGGCGCACAGGGACATAGCCATGCGGCCACCCTTCGGGTGATACAATCGGACCTAGGCCAGACGAACATCCTTCAAGAACATGAGGCCCTCCGCCGTCCAAAGCACACGGAAGATCCAAGGGTGCCCTCCCCAGGGTGCACAAGAACACACGACAAGCACGAAGAACAATAGGGTACCCTCCCCGAACCGACCTCGATCTCCCACCCTGGTCCGACTGACGGGACACCATCGGGACACCAATCAGTCAAAACAGTGCCACCGCCACTGCGCTGTCATGGATGCTTGCTGACTGTGGTGGTTGCGTCTGATCGGTTGAGTGAGATCGGTCGATCTGATTGGACCGATCTCTCTATCGATTTCACATTCGATCTCTGAAGCGATCTTGCAATCGATCTCACAATCAAGCTCAAAATCGATCCCCACTATCGATCGAACCATCGATCTCGAAATCGATCGCACTATCGACGTCACTATCGATTGCGCTTTCGATGCAAGTATCGATCGCACATCGATCTCACTGCCGCTCGCTCGATCGATGCACCTACCGATCTCACTATCGACCTCACTATCGATCCAACTATCGATCTCACTACCGATGTTACCACGTCTCGGTCGTTATCGATCTCACATTAGATCGGGACACCATCGGGACACTTCGGCGGGATACCGCGGGACACCATCGGGACATCACGGGACACCGCGGGACACCACTGGGACACCGCGGGACACCACTGGACACCATCGTGACACCACGGCGGGACACCATCGGAACAACGCAGGACACCCCCAGCCCCCGCGCGCCCACAGGAGAGCCGGCCTTTTGTATCCGAATCGCCCTGGCGACGGCGGGATCATTCCTCTCGCGCGCCCGCGGCGAGACACCGCGGGACACCATCGGGACACCTCGAGACACCACAGCGGGACGCCCCCAGCCACCGCGCGCCCACCGGAGAGCCGCACTTTTGCATCCGAATCGCCCCAGCGACGGCGGGGTCATTTACTCTCGCGCGCTCGCGCAGCTTCGCGTCGCCCGCGCGCGCGACACGAACACGTTCACGATGCCCGGTGGGGAGCCCTCCGTTCCACTGTGATCTCCCCCCCCTGCCTCCGACGAGTACTACGACGAAGCCAGGACGAAGATCAAATCTGCTCAGAGCGTTCCGGACCGCTCTGAGAGCGTTCCAGAACGCTCTGGAACGGATTTATCCTCGTCCCAGCCCCATCCGAAGTACTATGTGTCCTCCTTGGAGGCGTCCGTCCAACCCAAGCATACAGTATAACCATCGCGTAGAACAAATATCGTTTCCTGGGCGGTATGGCCAGAAAGCGCCCGCCGCAAAGCATGATGAGGACGGTTGAAGATACGGTCGAAACCTTTTGCTTGTCGTGTCACCGCGGCGGCCCCGGCTACACGCCGTGCCCTGCGAGCGGACAGCGTGTCTCTCCGCTCTGCAGGTCGGGAGGTCGGGAACAGCTCGGGACGTTGACGCCCGGGGACCGCGGAGTGGATGGCGCGTCTTGCGGACGCCATGACAGTGGAAGCCCTAACACTCCTATCATTGGAACCGAACATGTGTTCAAACTGTTTGAAACATGTTCTCGAAATGCTCAAAACGTATGTTTTACATGCTTAAAACATGCTCAAACCATGCCTCAGACATCTGGAAAGTCGTTGGCAACACGCTTCCGCTCCATTGGTCGTCGTCCACCAGGCGTGTCGCGCCGAGGCGTGGCGTGGTGGGCCAAAGCCGGCGGTGCGACACGCGCCGCCGCGGCGCCTGACCGCAGGTCGGAATCTCTGAGAGCTGGCGGGCCTGGAGGACGCGGCCTCTTCCTCCTCCTCCTCCTCCTCCTCCTCCCTCCTCCTCCTCCTCCTCCTCCTCCTCCTCCTCCTCCTCCTCCTCCTCTTCCTCCTCGTTCTCCTCCTCCTCTTTTTCCTTCTCCTCCTCCTCCTCCCCCTGACATCCGACGATGTGACCGTTTCAATGCGAGGCCTCGGGCTGAGGGGCAACGAGAGGGGGGGGGGCCTGGCAACTGGCACACGGGGGGGGAAACATCGACCCGGAATCGGCGATACGACGCCGATAGATCGGCGGCAGGCCTCCGACAGCGAATCCGCACCTTCCTGGGCGGGATGTGGTGGCTATCGGAGCCCTGTCGGCGATCAATGGGCGATTGGGGGTCGATGCAGCCCCCCCTATGCTTATCTCCCCCTTATCGTTGCCCCTGACGTGTCGCCCGACCCCTTCCCCAGCGTAAGCGTTCGTCCCGGATCCGCTTCGGATGGCCCTGGGGCCAGAGTTAGGTCGGGCATGTCCTCCTACAGGCGGATTTTGGACGAAAGCCAAAACATATTTTAAAAAATCAAAATGGCCAAAAATAGTCGATAAATCGCCACCAGGCTATTTTTGGACTGTTTTTTGAACGTTCCTCTTGCAAGGGGGACGTGCCTAACGTAAGGCCAGAGAAAGAGCACGGCTGGGAGACCCACCCGCTTTGCCAGTAGCGTGCGCCACCCGCACGCCGCAGCACAGAGCGCAGCCCACTTTCCCGAGCGGAGAGCGCGCGACCCTGCCCCCGCGGCCCAGACGCCACGCTGCTACGCCGCGCCAGCACCTCACGCCAGATGCGCCACGCTGCCACGACGCGCTGCTACGCCAGACTGGCACATCACGCTTCTCCCGCGGCTCGCCGCCCAGTCGCACGAACGCGTCGCTCAGCTGTGAAACGAAAACTACCGTATGTCCAGAATGACCCCCTGCTCGGCCGTGAGAGGGGGGCATGAAGAGGGGAAGGAGGAGGAGGAGGAGGAGGAGGAGGAGGATAATCAGGAGGAGGAGGAGGATAATCAGGAGGAGGAGGGAGGAGGATAATCAGGAGGAGGAGGAGGAGGAGAGAGAGGAGGAGAGAGAGGAGGAGAGGAGGAGGAGGGAGGAGGAGGAGGAGGTAATCAGGAGGGAGGAGGAGGGAGTGAGAGGAGGAGGAGGGAGGGAGGAGGAGGAGAGAGGATACCTTCCTCCGTCGTGAGCAGAGCCTTCCGCTCCGGGAGGGGGACGACCCCTCGCCGTCCTCGGCGCTGGCGCCGTCGCCTCCGGCGTCGGCCAGCCCGGACTCGTCGATGGCCTGCCGCAGCGCCGCGGGGCACGGCTAGGGGGCACCCTCGCGGCCCTCCTCCCTCACTCCCATTCCCTGCTCCTCTCGTCTCCCTCCTCCGCCCATTCCCTCCTTCCTCCAACGCCTCCTGCGCCATCCACCCTCCTCTTGCTCATCCTGCTCCTCCCCCCCCCATCCCCCCCTCCTCCTCCTCCTCCTCCTCCTCCTCCTCCTCCTCCTCCTCATTATCCTCCCCCCTGTTCCTCCTCATCCTCTTCCTCATCATAATTCCCCTCCTCCTTCTCCCCTTCCATCCTCCTCCCTCCCTCCCTCACTCCTCCCCTCATCCGACTTTCCTACCCCTCCTCTTCCTTATCCTGCTCATCCCCTCCACATGTTGCCCTCTTCTTCCCTCCCTCCCTTCATCCCTCCCTCGTCCTCCATTCCTCCTCCGTATAAACAACTCCCCCTTGTCACACCACCAGACGTGTCCGTGGGCTGGACTGTGCATGTCGCTAGATATTACTTTGGGCCTACTGTCATGACGCTAACAAGCTCCAACAGCTGCAAGGATTGAAGCCGGGTCGAATTCGAAATGCGGCTCCGCATTAGCACCATGCACATTCGTTTGAACTCGTCCAACAGTTACACGGATGGAGGGCCGAGTGTGTTTCAACATGCGGCAATCGCCTTGGCGCAGCGCGCATTCGTTGTCGTAGTTTGAAACCGGATGGAGACTGATACGATTTCAAAATGAGGTTCCTGCTTGATACTTCCCCACTTCCTACCACGTGATGCCCCAGAGTGTCCAGGGATTACACACCTGGAGGGCGGTTCCTTCTTTTGAATATGGGATATCGAGTGAGGCGTTCGCTAATGCTGGTCAGGCGGGTCGAGGGCTGATCCATTAAAAAACGTATGTATAATTATTCACTGCGTGGAGCTCCCCATATGTGCATCTATTCGCATGGACCTGTCCGCCGTGAATGTCTAGGCGCAAGAGCGTTCGAATGTACACGGGCTTCAGTTGTGACGGTCTGGACATAAATCTAACTGCGAATGAATTGGACTGTGAATAAGCCTCAGTAGTACGAGCGCGTCTTCGTGCATGAGCCTGGGGCCTCCTGGGGCCTCCTGAAACCTACTGGGGCTTCCTGGGGTCTCCAGGAGCCTCTTGGGGCCTCCTGGGACCTCCTAGGGAGGTTTCGTGCCCCAGGAGAGGCGCAATCTATAGCAACAGACGTACATAAAACATTGCGGATTAGAGCCACAGGAGAAGGGCAATCTATAGGAACACGCGTAAAACACCAAGGACTCGTGCCCCAGGAGAGGCCCAATCTATAGGAACATAAGTAAAACATGTAGGATTGTGTACACAGGAGAAGGGCAATATATAGAAACATACGTACAACATCAAAGACTCGTGCTCCAGGTGAGGCCCAATCGATAGGAGCATACGTAAAACACATGGGATTGGAGCCACTCCTGCTGCCTGATGAGGCCTCCTGCTCAAGGGCCTCTCGGGGCCTCCTGTTGCCTTCCGAGGCCTCCTGGCGCTTCCTGTTGCCTCCTGGGGCCTCCTGTGGTTTCCTGAGGCCATCTGGAGCTTCCTGGGGCCTCCTGGAGCCTCTTGGGACATCCTGTGGCCTCTTGAATCTTTCTGTGGCCTCCTGATGCCTCCTGGGACCTCATGTGGTCTCCTGGGGCCTCCTGGAGCCTGTTGGAGCCTCCTATGGCATCCTGAGAAGAATCTGCGCCCACGAGCCTGGCCACCAAAACAAGCAAACCGATCGAGACATCCTCAACATCTGGCCGTTAGGAACGTGAAAATGAGCGCCTCGCTCGAGACATCCTCCAAATCTGCTCCGAAAGCGAAGGATGCTGGCACAGAGAACAAGCAAACCGCTCGAGACATCCCAACAAAATCCCGCGAAAGGGGTCGAGTGCAATACCCCCCCGCCGCTCCCCTTAGGAACGTGAAAATGAGCGCCTCGCTCGAGACATCCTCCAAATCTGCTCCGAAAGCGAAGGATGTTGGGACAGAAAACAAGCAAACCGCTCGAGACATCCCCACACAATCCCGCGAAAGGTGCCGAGTGCAATACCCCCCCGCCGCTCCCCTTAGGAGTGCTGAAGCCACAGAATCGCCTGAGACATCCTCAACATCAGTGTGTGTGAGTCATCCGATGAGTGGACCTGAGTGAGTGTAGTGAATGTACGAGTACAAGTACGAGTGAGTCTGAGTGATGAGTGAGTCTGAGTGCTGAGTGAGTCTGAGTGATGAGTGAGTCTGGGTGATGAGTGATGAGTCTGAGTCTGATGACTGAGCCCGAGTGATGAGTGAGTCTGAGTGATGAGTGAGTCTGAGTGATGAGTGGGTCTGAGTGATGAGTGAGTCTGAGTGATGAGTGAGTGGGGTGGAGGGGGAGGAGGTGAGGAGGAGGAGGTTCCTCCGGCGCGGTCGGCCAATCACAAGAACCCCATACTTAGGATATGGGGGAAACACCCAAAGTAGCGGGGCGGTCGCTGGACACTGTCTTGTACGTTATCATCCCACCTGTTGGCACTTCTGCTGGCCAGCAGCGCTGACGCATCCCGAGTTTACTCTGGTCAACCTCCTCCGCCTCCTCCTCCTCCTCCTCCTCCTCCTCCTCATCCTCCTCCTCCCTCCCCTCCAACTCCCTCCATCGGCTCCTCCCTCCTCCCTCCTCCTCCCTCCTCTCCCTCCTTCTCCTGCTCCTCCTCCTGTTCCTGCTCCTCCTCCTCCTCCTCCTCCTCCTCCCTCGCCTCCTCCTCCTCCTCCCTCCATCGGCTCCTCCCTCCTCCTCCTCCTCCCTCCTGTAGCCAACGTGCACCACCACCACCACCTCCTCCCTCCTCACTCCATCCTCCTCCTGCTCTATCCCTCTTCATCCATCCTCCCTCCCTCCTCCTCCTCCTCCTCCTCCTCCTCCTCCTCCTCCTCCTCCTCCTCCTCCTCCTCCTCCTCCTCCTCCTCCCTCACGCTCTTCTGCCCCTCCTTCGCACTGAGGGAGACAGGGGGACGAGGAGCAAGCGCAGAGGGAGGGGGGAAGGACGAGGGGAGGGAGGGAGGAAAGCGGAGGAGGAGGAGGAGGGAGGACGGAGGAGAGGATTTTCGGGGCTTCTCGGGGCCCACCACTGCGTTTCAGGGGCTGTCGCCCTCCTCCCCTGTCTCTCTCCTCTCTCCTCTCTCCTCTGTCCTTTCTCTCCTCTCCACAACTGAAGAATACGAATACAGGTCTCCCTCCTCGTGCTGTTTTTTCTTGAACACAGGATTTCAAACAGTATGCCTCTTATGGTTGTGTTGCAATCCTATTGTGCTCGGTGTTTCAGAATATGGTGCTGTTTCGGATGGGCGCCTTGCTCCCGTCGTTCAGAATGGCGCTATCGCCCCAGCGCGGGACACGTTGTCAGATCAGAGTCTTGCTTTATTGTGGTCCCCCTCATTTCCCCTCCTCCGCCTTCCCCTGGTCCTCCTGCTCCTCCCGCTCCTTCCACTCCAGCTCCTGCTGCTGTTCGTCTCGCCCCTGAGCGGGCCACTTCCATGCATCAAAACCTTTCTTCATCGTTGTCGCCCCCCTCGTTTCCTCTCCTCCGCCGTTCCGTGGTCCTCCGCTTTTGTTTCTTCCGCGTTGTTCCTGCTGCTGCTGCTGCTGCTGTTCGTCTTTCCCCTATCAGTGCTTGCACTGAAGGGGTCCTAGCGGATCTTGCAGGATCTGGCGAACATGGGCGGCCGATTTCGGTAGGCCGCTGGGCTCCCAATTGCTGGGGCTGGGCCGATCTCGGTGGTCGCCGGGGTTCCCGGGCTTGCGGGTTCGCGGGTTCCTGGCTGATCTCGTTACCGATCGGTCTCACCCCATCGATCTCACGACCCACCTCTCTATCGATCTCACGATCGATCTCACAATCGATTTCACTATGGATCACACGCGCGACTTCACGATCGATGTTACTTTCGATCTCACTGGATCGACTTCACTATCGGGCACACGATCGACCTTACTATCATCCTCACTACCGATTCCACGATCGATCTCACTCAATATCACAATCGATCTCAATAACCATACCACAAATGTTCAAACCATGCATTGGTTGGGGCTTTCTCTTACGAAGTGGTCTTTCTGTGGGAGTCACAGGAAGGCTGTAACACGCGTCCGCAGATAGAGAACAATCAGCGGCATGTAAAGGGATGGGAGGGAGGGATAGGACATCAGATAGGGCTCGAACGCACATAGCTTGCCTCTCTCCTCTCTCATCTCTCCTCTCTCCTCCTCGTTCTCCTCCTCCTCCTCCTCCTCCTCCTCCTCCTCCTCCTCCTCCTCCTCCTCCTCCTTCTCCTGATTATCCTCCTCCTCCTCCCTCCTCCTCTCCTCCTCCTCCTCCTCCTCCTCCTCCTCCTCCTCCTCCTCCTCCTCCTCCTCCTCCTCCTCATCCTGCTCCAGCTCCAGCTCCTCTGGCTCCTCATGACAAGCGTTTCCCCTTCATGTCCACTTCATCCGCCACCGTGCCGCCACCTCCCCCCCATTCGCATCGCCTGGAGGTCGCCCAGCTTCGGCCCCGCGCCGCCCTTGTTCGGCCTGGGGCGCCGCGCGACTCGCGCGCGGGCGGGCACGGGCGCTCTCGCCAGGTCGCGGGGCGCCAGCCAAGGGCTCCTCCGAGGGGGGGGGGGGGGGGGGGGGGGGCGAATGCCTCCTCCAGTCCTCCCATCCCTCTCCCCATCCCTCCTCCCATCCCTCCTCCCATCCCTCCCTCCTCCCTTCTCCATCCTCCTCCTCCCCATACCTCCTCTCCTCTCCCCATCCCTCCTCCCGTCCCTCTCAGGCCCACCGCTCTAGGGGGGCAAGACGGCGGTGAGCTCCTTGTTCCTAAAGGGGGGGGCCCGTCGCTGGCCCACGGCGCGCAGCCGCCGATTGAGGAGAGCCGCAGCGTGGCGACGAGAAGGTATTCTCCGATGCCCCCCCCCCGCCGCCGGGGTTTGCGTTCGTGCCTGAGCCGTAGGGCTCTCTCGCTCTCGCCCTCCGTTTCCCCCTCGGCGGCGCGCAATCCTCCAGCATCAAGACGAGGCCACGACGAGGATCAAACCGGGCGAGGACAAATCGAGAACCTCTGAGATCTGGCGAGTCTGAGGGATGTCCCGGGCGTCGCGGCCTTCGTGCAGCGCTCCAGAACGCTCTGAGAGCGTTGAGGACCGCTCTGGAACGGATTTATCCACGTCATAGCCCCGTCCATTCCATCCCTCTTCCCTACCAAACCAGGTCGGACAAGGACGGCAAAATCGCCGAGTTTGAACGTGGGGCTCGCTGAGCGGATGCCGAGGTCAGCGTGGAGGGCGAGGCGCCCCATCCCTCCGCCAGCCCTCTCCTTTGTCAAGCTCCCCGGCACTACGGGCCACAAGCGCGACAGAACCTCTGGCAAAATATCCAGGGCATCTAAAACCGCCATCATGCAGATCGTTCGATGTAGGCCGAGATCCCAAGCCTGAAAGCCTCCCAAAAGGCCAAGGAAGAGAGGGCGGGAGGGGGGGGAAACTCCGCAACCCCTTGAGGACACGGCCCCTCCCTGGACAGAGACCTCCCAGATGGGGTCGGAGCAGTTGGGGTCGGAGGATCGCACCGTAGCGTCGATGTCACCGCTGTATCGGCGATGCATCGGCGACGTCAGAGTGGAGAACATCATGCTCCACACTGAGACGCATCGCCAATGCGTCGGCGATGCGGCGCGATCCTCCGCTCCCATCTACTCCGCCCCCATCTAGGAGGCCTAGATTGTAAGCCGACTCCAGAAGACTGGCGGGGATCATCCTTGAACGCCCGCGCTGGGGTCGCCGCCGCGTCAACAGGGCGCGAACCTCACGTAGCATCGTCTCTGTCAGGAGGGTTGGACTAGTCACCGAAGCTGTGTCCGAAATTCTGCCCGAGCGTGACCGAAACCAGCGCCCAAATTCGTCCGAATGCGCCCGAATGTGACCGATTGCTTGGTTCGGAACCAATGCACTGCTCAACTTTGGTCACCCGTTCGGTCACACTGCGTTTCCGGCCACACAACTTCTGGCACGTCTTCGGCCACCGACTTGTTTCGGTCAGACACCTTTGGGCCGACAGGGCGCAATGACGAATCTGCCGTGATCCCGGAAGGGTGGCGGTTAGAGACGGCTGGGGTGTCTGAACTGGTTCGGTTCTTAAAAAATCAGCCAGGAGGAGGGATGAAGCCAAATCCGATCAAAATCAATCCCCGGACCCCTCCAGGGGTCCATCTGGCGAAGTTGTCCCCCCGTGATTCGTTTCTGACGGTCCCAGGGCCTGAAAACGGCCCCTGGAGGCCAATAAGTAAGAACCTTCCCAAACCCAAAAAACCTCGGACCTGGTCCCCTTCCTCCTCGCCGGAACCAGCGCTGGGCCACCTCAGACCCCAGCCGGCTCCAACACCAGGCTGTCGGACGAAAACGAATGATTGACGCAAAAGAACCATAACCCGAGGAAACCCAAGTTAGGAGGGCCAGGAACATTAGGGACAGAAGGGTTTTTTTCTGCAGGTGTGTCTCGAACCAAACCGCCCAGAATCAATGGCCCCATTGCGAAGACGGGGACCTCAGTGAGGCTGCGCCTTCCTCGTGCTGTTAGGGTTAGGGGCTCTTCTTAGGGAATCGAACTCTATACACCGACGCTTCTTCCAGCCCTGCATTGGAATTTGCACTGGAGAGCGGATCCTGGTGTATACGGGACCCTGATGTATACATGTTTCGTTGTTTCCCCGGGACATCGGGGAACAAAATACACACCACACCACCCCAGCGTCGGCCTCGACCCTCGAGAAGTCCTGGGATCGAAAAACGGCCCGCCACTGGTAACGTATACGTTCCAGTGTCCGACTTCTATCCCCCCATGAACGGCAGAGAGCTACGCGGACGGCATCCCAACTGCGGCGTGCCATGGCTGCTCGCCTTCCCTCCCGGCATGCTCCTCGCAACCCCCCGCGGGGGCGGCTCCCGGGCGGCCGCTCGGGACGACGGTGGCACCCCCTGGGATGCCCTCGGCGCGGCGCAGCCGCTGGAGCGCATCCCGAGGCCAGGAAACCGCACGAGAGCCGACGAGCTCGACCGACCACCTCGAGCCTCGAGCCTCGGAGCCGAGGCCTCCCTGGGCCATGACCTCCGCCTCCTCCCGCTGCCCCCCGGCTCCCGGCCCCTCCTGGGCTCCATGGTGGCGGAGGGGGGGGGGGGAGCACCCGTGCGAGCGGAAAATCCGGCTCGGGTGAGCTGGCCCGAAGGCGCTTCACGGTGCATCGGCAGCGGAAGCCGAAGCCAAAACTGAAGCGCACAGCGAAACGAAGAGGGCCCACCCTGCAGGTTCGGCTGAAACCACATCGTTGAGCAGTGCTGCAGCCCCCCCTGAGCACAGGACCCCCCCCCCGAGCAGCAGCCAGACAAGTGGGGTTTGCACCCTCATGCCTTGCCCGACTCGGGGCGCGCTTCGGTACTGCAAGGTGGCTGAGGTGGGGGGGGGGGGAGGGGCCGCGGCGGCCGCGGGCGCGCCGCCAGGCCGCCGGGCGGTTGCGCCTGTGGCCGTCGAGCAGCCGCTTCAGGGACGCGCGGCGCGAGGTGAAGAACTCCTGCGCGGCGGGCCGCGGAAGCGGCGCGGCGCGGCGCGGCGCGGCGCTCGCGGCGCGACGCTCGCGGCGCGGCGCGGCGCGCCCTACCAGAGCACCCCAACCCGACCCGGAGTCCCAGGCTTCGGGTTGAGGGGGGCACGGGCTCCACATGTCCACTGTTCCCCGAAGCATCCCCGACTGGGAATGGAGGGCACACTGGAGCCCTCGGGTTGGGTTGGGGATGGCCTGGTGCGTGGTGATCCTTCGGCTCACCCTGACATCCTCGCGGCGTGGGGGGATTCCCATAGGTGTTTGGGCACGTTCGGCCTCCCGAGGGCCTCGCTGGCGTCATTGTCGTCGTCGTCGTCGTCGCCGTCGCCGTCGCCGTCGTCGTCGTCGTCGTCGTCGCCGTCGCCGTCCCCCTACAAGTGTCATGTGCTCTCGTGTCCCTCCCAAGCAATGTTTGCCCTTGTGGGCTCCTCTTGCCGTTCCAAGGGGCTGGCCCTGTGGGCCGCGCACGGCCGCTGATTGGCGTGGACCAGGCTACGGCCCTGCCTGGGACCGCTACGGTGAGGGGCAACGTCAGTGGGGGACGTGCTCAAGGGGGGGAAACATCGACCTGGAATCGGCGCCACGTCGCCGATAGATCGGCGATAAGCGATGTGTACTATTATATATATATATATATATATATATTAGCGAATGCCGAAGTTCCGGGGCGGGGTGGGCTATTGGGCCCCCCATCACGATCCATGGGAGTTTAGGGGTCGACGCATCCCCCCCTGGAGGAGCCCATCCTCCTCCTCCTCCTCCTCCTCCTCCTCCTCATCCTCCCTCCTCTTCCTCATCCTTCTGCTCCTCCTCCTCCTCCTCCTGACCTGCCTGGACAGCTGTGGCTCCCCGACCCGTGCATGGTCGCGCGGGCCTCGGGGGGGGTTCTGCACTCACTCGGGGGGCCAGGAGGACACGAGGCCCCGCGTGCTACCCGTCGCCTCGCCCAGGGTGATGGGACCGCCGTGGGCAAGAGGAGGCAGAGCGGGGGGAAGTGGAGGGAGGAGCGAGGGGGGGAAGGAATCGAAGGGAGGGAATGAATAAGGAAAGACGGGGGGGAGGAATGAGGGGGCGGAGGGATGAGCGGGGAGAGGTGGAGGGAGGAGCGAGGGGGGGAAGGAACTGAAGGGATGAGGGGGGAGGGAGGTCAGAAGGACTGGCAGCAGGCTGGGCAGCGGAAGGGGCAGGCGAGGGGGGGGGGCGAAGAGGGCAGGCGAGCGGGCAGGAGGAGGAGGATGGGATCGACGAGGAGGAGACGACGAACGAGGGCGAGGGGGAGGACGAGGGAGAGGGACTGGGA
>CAUYUJ010000185.1:27500-56416 GCA_963575745.1 Prorocentrum cordatum
GGGGCCCTGGGAGGCGGTACTCGAACGACACTGTTTCGCTACTTTGCTGGGTGCTCGAAATGGTTTCTGGGATGGGCACCTGAAGCACGATGGGAGCAACAGAACCCAGTGGTGTTTTGTTCGCCCAAGGTCCGTTTCTGGTGGCCCACCGGTCCGAAAACGACCCCCCAAAGGCCGGCATCCAAATAAAGAACGCCCGGACTGACGGCCTGCAACAACAAGTCGGATCGTCGGAGAGCAGGGTCCCCGAAGGGCCCTCCTCGACGATCCCCGAAGGGCCCTCCGACTCTGCGCACAGCACGAGAAGGGCCCCCACGCATCCGACGACGACGACGACGACGACGACGACGACGACGACGACGGCGACGACGGCGACGACGACGACGGCGGCGGCGACGACGACGACGGCGACTATGACGACGGCGACGACGACGGCGACGGCGACCGCGACGACGACGACGACGACGACGACGACGCCGACGACGCCGACGACGCCGATGACGACGACGACGACGGGGGACAAAGAGCACCGATCCCGCCACTCCACAGAGCCTTTTCTGGGGTGCGTCCTGACCAGAATGCCGATCAGAATCCAGCCGCAACGGCGCGGCACCTCCTGGGCGAGCGGCGGCATCGGCATCTTGTCTTAGGTCGGGCATGTCCCGCTACAGGCGGATTTTAGACGAAAGATAAGGAATACCCAAAACATGTTCAAGAATAGCCAGAAATACAACAAAAATCGTCCCCGTGCGACTGTTTACTGTTTTTGAATCTCCCTCCTGTAGAGGGGCACGCCCGACTTACATCTGGCCTCCTCATCTTACCCAAAAACTATTCAAAAATGATCAAAAAAGTAGTCGAAAAATCGTCCCCCGACCTATTTTTTGACTACTTCTAGAACTTCCTCATGTAGAGGGACGCGCCCGACTCAAACCTTGGCCTCCTCGGGCCTCCGACCCTCCGACCCCCTGCCAGCCGAGCCTCGCGCGCGGCGCACACTCGGCGGTGAACAAACCTCCCTTTAGTGAACCTCCCCTTAGTGAAAACGGCCCGGGACCGAAACCGACGGACCCGGACCCGCAACAAAAAGACGGCCGCGGCGCTCCCTCTCGAACCGAAAACGGCCAATTCCTTAATCGACGTGTCAGGGTAGGAGGTCGATCCACCTCCGAAGCACATGCCCGCGGCTGCGCCCTCGCAGGCCTGGGCTCCCCGGGGGCGCGCTCTAACCCGCGGCGCTGCGCGGAGCCGCGCGAGGCGCTCCGCGCGGGGGGCGGCCGGCAACAAAAAAACGCACGCCCCACACGTCCGCAGCACTGCGGCCCTGCGGGCCCGGCCAGCACGGCTGTGGCTGATTATTACAGGATGTGCTTCAAACCTAAACCCTAAACCCACGGGAATCCCCTCTCCAGCCACGCACCAAGCCCCTCCGACCCTAGCCCGAAGTCGCCGCTGGGCCAGCCCATGTCCGGGGGGGGGGACGTTACGGAACATCGAGAAGCACGCCGTGGAGCCCCTATATAGTCCTTCCAACCCGACACGCGGGGGCGGGGGGGGGGGCGTGGGACCTTCAGGTTGGGCTGGATATGGTTCGGTATATACCGTGGCTCTCCACGAGAAGTGCGAGAACGGCGCCCGTGCACCGTACCATGCCTGGACTCCGTCCAGGCCCCGCTCCATCGCGGTACGGTGCATAGCTTGTTCGTCCCCGGAGGTCGAAAGGTTATGCACCGTACCATTCCCGGGCCGAGAATCGACGACGCCACGAGAGGCGCCACCGCGGTACGGTGCACACACACACACACACACACACACACATCGTCCGCGGAAGAAAGGGCCCTCCTCGTCGATCCGCCGCAGCTTCTCGTTCCGCACCTCCTCCACCTGGGCGCGGCGGCGGCGCGCCGGCGCTCGGCACAACCCAGGGAGAGCCGGTGCGCCGGCGGCGGCGGCTCCTCGAGCTGCCCCAGGTCAGCGGACCGATCGGTGTCGCAATAATCCAGAACGAAAAACAATAAAATTAAAAACAAAAAACAAAAAACAAAAACAAAAAACAAACAAACAAACAAAAAAAACAGCGAATAATAAAAACAACGATGGCGCCCCGGAGTTGCCCGCGGCCCTCGCACCTCGCGAGGCGAAGAACAGCGAGGCAGCGGCGGCACCGCTGAGGCAGCGGCGCTGAGCCGCGTTAGAAGTCCAGACACTACATTCATTAAGCCAGGTCACCCCAAACAAGGGTCGGCCAGGGCTTTGGCGCGAAGCCTTCCTCCAGGGCCAGAATGTTCTGGTCGCGACTCGCATGATCGCCGCTTCCGACCTTGCCTCAATTCGGGGGTCGGTCGCGGCCGGGGTGTTTCAACAACGGCCGCGACCGATCGGTCGCGACCGATCGGTCGCGACCGGCTGCGACCGATTTGGGGTGCCGACCGGTCGTTACCTACCACGACCGGGAAGATCCGAATCCGATTCTCTGGAAGACCGGCCGCTCAGTAGCTCCCAAGCCCAGGTCGGCGGGGGGCGGGCAGAGCGCATCTTCCCCACGGGGCTCCCGAAGCCTGGTTGGCCAGAGAGAGAGGGGGAGGAGGAGGAGGAGGAGGAGGAGGAGGAGGAGGAGGAGGAGGAGGAGGAGGAGGAGGAGGAAGGAGGAGGAGGCGGAGGCGGAGGAGGAGGAGGGGGAGGAGGGGGAGGAGGGTGTCGTACCCAATCCCTTGGGCACGCGAGGCGGCCATTTATTTCAGTGAACTGCTTGCGCATAAGAACACGTGCGGGACACGCAGAGCTGGGGAAGGAGTCGCGAAACAATTTGCCAGGCCACGTGCCACACCTCTGCGCGACATGTGTAAAACGGGGGACATGAGTGGAGGAGGAGGACGAAGGAAGAGGGGTGGGGACAAGGATAGGGGAACGAACACTGGCATAAACATATAAGCTCGGAGGTCCGCACGGATTTTTCGTCGGATCGGCGCTGGACCCCCCTTCCTGGCGCGCGGAGCGCGCCGGGGGCGGCGCTGGAGGCGCCGCCAGGGTGGGTCAGGCGCGGATCCCAGAAATCCGCGCGGACCTTCGAGTTCTTATGTTTATGTCATTGTTCGTTCCCCTAGGACAAGGAGGATGGATATCGAAGGGGAAACTCTCAGAGTGTGCGCCCAACGCTCAGACTGAGTCTTCTCATATGCTTCGTCCCCAGCACGTGCTTGAAATGCAAGGTCACCCCCAGCATGCGAGGAGTGCTTTCTCGAATCGCGGGCTTCCTACTCTATCCACTGCTGTCGCTTGTCTGCCGGCCCCGAGTGATGCTCGACAAGCTTGGGACTGTTTTGCGGGGAAGAGCTTGCCAGACGGAGCCGATAAGGAGTCTATGGGGGCCAGCGGGCCGAATGGTGGAGACTCAGAACATGTGGTTGGGCTATGGTGAGTCTTAATTAGCATAGTGTTGATTCAGACCTTGCTGTGACGCCATCCTGTTAGGAACCTTGCCTACGGAGTCCCATTCCAGGCCCAGGGCCGAGCTTTTCGCACAAATCATGCTGCTGACGTTTACTGATGGAGAGTGATTGCGTATTCCGATTGTATGCCCCTGCTTCGGGGTCGCAGCAGTCCAGCCAACCCCATGCTCGACCTCTGGCTCAGGATCTGGAACCTCCTGGACTCGCGTGAGGGGCCTCTGAAGTTGATCTAGACGAAGACCCATTCGACGGCTTCGACTCGTGAGTCCTGGGACATCTCGGAGCCTGCAACGTCCTTGAATAGTTGCGACGATTATGTTGCCGGGAAGGCCGGCGCCATCGCTGAGACTCCCCAGGAGCACGTTGAGGTGCTCGAGGAGGCAGGTGACGTGACCGAGCAGGCCCTTCGCCGTTTCTTCGAGGTGAATCGCGCGAAGTCGCGTGAACCTGCAGGCGCCTGGCCCCAGGCAGGGGGGTGCAGAGACCCGCGCCCCGCCCGAAGGCCTTGCTCCCTCAGGTCACCAGGGGGCGGAGGCTCCAGACTGTAACTCTTGTGTATGCAGGTCTATGGTTACGCGAGTCTGGACAGCATGGGGCGGAGGGCCTCCCGCAGATTCCACATTGTCCAGGAATGCCTTGGCGCCTGGGCTACTCGGTCGAGACGTCTGGCACCAGGCTTGAGTGTGTGGGTGCCGTGCTGTCGCCCCTTTGAAGCGACTCGTGGCGCGGTTCCCGAGTGCTGCCGCGGTCAGTGCTTCGGGGCGCGGGGGGTGAGATCCTCGGTCCTCGGGGGAGGGGCGTGAAGCTGCTGCGCTCGCGCACTCTGGGGCCCCCCGCGCGCACTCCTCCCGCGACCGCGATGTCTTGCGGGGCGCTCTGCATTGCCAAGTGCATGTGGAAAAGGTTCAGGGTCCAGAGCCCCCAGCTCCTCGCCGAGGCGTGCCCGCCCGGAGGCACTCCCTCCAGGGCGGGCGCCAATGTACTGTGGTGTCGCACCTCCGCCGACATGAATTTTCCCGAGCAGTGCTGTGCAGTGCCGGTCAGGTCGCTCGCGTCTGCCGCGGCCGCCGTGCAGAGGCTCACTGCTGGTGATCGCGCCCTGGCCAGACCAGGTCCCCGCCACCCGCCCAAGCGACCATCCTCCCCCTCCTCCTCCTCCTCCTCCTCCTCCTCCTCCTCCTCATCATCATCATCATCAGCATCATCATCATCATCATCAGCAGCAGCAGCATCATCATCAGCATCATCATCATCCTCATCATCCTCATCATCCTCATCGACATCATCACCATCATCATCATCAGCATCATCATCGTCATCATCATCAGCAGCATAATCATCATCATCATCATCATCATCATCATCATCATCATCATCAGCAGCAGCAGCAGCAGCAGCATCATCATCCCCTCTTTCCTCCTCCCCACCTTCTGGGAGATGAGCTCCTGGAGGGGAGCCGCTGGGGCGCGAGGGGGAGTCTTTGGCGCTCTTGTTGTGGTCGTGGACGCGGCGCTCTGCTTCTCTTCCGTCGGCACTCTACTCTTGACCTTCAATCGCGCTGCACCGCCCGCTGGGCCGCGGGCTCCCGACTTCGGCTGGAGCGTCGTTTCGATCGCAGTCCTTGCGTTCCTCGCGTTCCAGCTCCGCCTCCTCCTCCTCCTCCTCCTCCTCCTCCTCCTCCTCCTCCTGCTCCTCCCTCCTCCTCCTCCTCCTCCGCCTCCTCCTCCTCATCCTCCTCCATTCCCGTTCCTGCTAAACGACCCGTCTCTGTCACACCCCGAGCCGCGTCGGCAGGACGGGCTGGGCGTTTCGCCCGGGAGCCCTTCACGACTCATGCTCCGCAAGCTGAAAGTATTGCACGAGGTGCCCGGGTGGAGGGCGAGCGGCTCCAAAATGTGGCTCGCGCCGCAGCGCCGCGCACATTCCTCTGAAAAGGCTGCAAGAGATGCAGAGCGGACGGTGCTTGTTTATGCGGCCCTCGCCTTAGCGCCGCGCGCATTCGCTAGCAAGGTCCGCGAGAGCTTCACGGATGGAGGGCGGCTCCTTTTCAATATGTGGTTCTCGCCTAGTGCCGCGCACATTCGCCCTAAAAGCTTGCACGAGCTTCACGGATGGAGGGCATCTCCTTTTCAAAATGTGGCCCTCGCCTTAGCGCCGCGCGAATGCGTCTTAAGCATTTGCAGCAGGTTGAGTGACTCTTATGGTGAGCGTCCCAGAATTCTCGTGTGTTGGCGCGATGTGGGATGATCAGGGCGCACAGTTACACTGATCCGCGTGTGAAAGTCCCAGACATGGTGTTATGACAAGGTCCGGGATCGCCCGGACGCAACTATACCGTTTTCGCGGCGTTGAAGTCCCAAGAATGATGTTCTGGCGCGGCTCAGGATTCTCAGACGGTTGCCGTCCAACGGGACACTTCCCTCCAGTGAAAATGATCCGTGTAGGACCTATGAAGTGGAATGTGGAGCGAGGGTTTATTGCAGCATTGCTGGCGAGTCATGGATGTACACTGGTCCTCCTCCTCCTCCTCCTCCTCCTCCTCCACCTCCTCCTCCTCCTCCTCCTCCTCCTCCTCCTCCTCCTCCTCCTGGCCCTCCTCCTCCTCCTCCTCCTCTTCCTCACCACCACCACCACCACCACCAGCGCGCCAGCACCATCACCATCATAACCATAATCACCCTCATCATCATCATCATCATCATCATCAGCAGCAGCAGCAGCATCAGCATCAGCATCATCATCAGCATCAGCATCAGCATCATCATCATCATCATCATCAGCAGCACCATCATCAGCATCATCATCGTCAGCATCATCATCAGCATCATCAGCATCATCAGCAGCAGCAGCATGATCCGCATCCGCAACCTCCTCGTTTAACCCCTTGTTCGACGGCCTCCCTCTCGCGATGGGCATGGTGGTGATGCGTGTCGTGGGTACGCTCTCGCTGCCGCTGCTGTACTAAGTCTCTGAGCCCACCCGTCTCTCTCTCTCTCTCTCTCTTTCTCTCTCTCTCTCTCTCTCTCTCTCTCTCTCTCTATCTCCCTCTATATATATATGTACGACAAGGCGCGCCCGTTGCTCCCGATTGCCTCCTTCATTGTTCCTTCCGGCTTGACGACCTCCCCCGAACCCTGGGTCCATGGCCTGCCTACGGGGCCCGAGAGTGACTACCTACCAGACCACCCCAACCCAACCCGAAGACCCCAATTCCGGGTTGGGGCGGGGTACGGGTTCCATACGTGTGTTTCCCATGTTCCCCGACCCCCCCCCCCTCCAACTGGAAATGGAGGGCAAATTGAGGCCTTCGGGTTGGGTTGGGGTGGTTTGGTGGGTAGTGAGACAGCCAGGGGACGGGCCGAGGGGGAGGGGGCGGGCCGTCGAACCGCGCGAGCACCCGTGGACGCGTCGGAAGCCCTTCCTGGCCCTTGCCGTGCCGTCGGGCGTCGGCCTCCAGAGGCCAGAGGGGTGCCCCCCCCCACGCCCCCCCACAGGGGAGGAGGAGGAGGAGGAGGAGGAGGAGGAGGAGGAGGAGGAGGAGGAGGAGGAGGAGGGGGAGGAGGGGGAGGAGGGGGAGGAGGAGGAGGAAGAGGAGGAGGAGGAGGAGGAGGAGGAGGAGAGACGAGGGATGAAGAGGGACCCCCCCAGCCCGCGAGCACTCGTGTCCTTGCGTGCAGCCTAGTAAAACGCTGGTGACGAAGGCTGCACGGCGCGCGGTACCCGCAACCTTGTACGGTAGATATGCGATCGTTTGAGGCGGTAGCTTGCACGAGTATCACACGGTGCGTTCAGCTGCAGATCACTCCCCACAAAGCAATGCCGAGGACGTCCATCCATACATGCATCATACATATCCTCGGCATCCTCCTCATCGCCATCAGCACCAGCATCATACTCACCATCAGCATCAGCATCATCAGCATCAGCAGCATCATCGTCATCATCAGCAGCATCAGCATCAGCATCAGCATCATCATCATCATGATCGGCATCTGCATCATCATCATCACCATCATCATCACCATCACAATCAACAGCATCATCATCATCAGCAGCATCATCAGCATCATCAGTCTCATCATCGTCATCATCGGCACCCGCATCAACCTCATCATCGTCATCAGCATAGTCAGCACCACATTTAGCGTTATTTGCATCATAATCACTATCATCAGCATCAGCATGGCCAGCATCAGCACCATCATCATCAGCATCATCATAGTCAGCAGCAGCAGCAGCATCAGCATCAACATCATCACCATGATCATCGGCATCACCATCGCCACCATCATCATCAACATCCTCAAAATCCTCCACTGGTTGCTCCTCATCATCATCCTTATCCTCCTCATCATCATCAGCAGCAGCATCAACAACAGCATCATCATCAGCATCATCCACGCGATAACCCTTAGCACCATCAATCATCATAAGCATCACCAGCATCAGCAGCACCATCATCATCAGCATCATCAGCACCATGATCATCAACATCATCACCATCACAATCACCATCATCATAAGAATCGTCTGCAGCATCAGCATCAGCATCAGCATGGCAAGCATCAACATCAACATCAGCATCAACACCAGCATCATCATCAACATCATCAGCATCAGCATCAGCATCAGCATCATCACCATCACCATCATCAGCAGCATCCGCATCAGCAGCATAATCAGCATCAGCATCCGCATCAGCATCAGCATCAGCATCATCAGCATCGTCAGCATCATCATCATCAGCATCATCATCATCATCATCATCAGCATCATCAACATCAACATCATCATCATCACCACCATCATCATCATCATCATCATCGTCATCATCATCATCATCATCATCATCATCATCATCATCATCATCATCATCATCCCTCCTCCTGGACTGGCAGCAGGGCGGCGGGTCCTGCCTTGCGGTCGACGTGCTTCCTGGTTGCCGTCACCTCCCCCGCCATGCGGGGCGGAGGTCGGCGAGGAGAAGAGGTCGGCGAGCCCAGGCGCTCTGCCAAGACCAAAATCTTCGACGACATGTGTGTGTTTCAATCCCGGCGTGTTTCCTCCTCCTCCTTCTCATCCTCCTCCTCCTCCTCTTTCCTCCTCCTCCTCCCTCCTCCTCTTTCCTCCTCATCATCCTCCTCCTTCTCATCCTCCTCCTCCTCCTCCTCCCTCCTCCTCCTCCTGCTCCTGCTCCTCCTGCTCCTCCTGCTCCTCCTCCTCCTCCTCCTCCTCCTCCTCCTCCTCCTCCTCCTCCTCCTCCCTCCTCCTCCTCCTCCTCCTCCTCCTCCCTCCTCCTCCCCCCCCCTCCCCCTCCCTCCCCCAACGACCATGGGCACGTTATCGGGTCCTGGGACCATCAGAAGTGCATCCAGGGCGACAGAAGTACCACTGAGGAGGCGGCCAGGACCTCTGGGGCCGCGACTTGAACAGATCAGATCGGCGGGTGTCAAAGAACCTATGTTGTCCTCACGGCCAGCACCGCCACAGTCACCAGAAATATCATGAAAATCGTCGCCATCCTCGTAGTTATTGTCATCATCGCCGCGGTTGCCACCGCATCACCACCTCACGATGATGATCATCACCAACACCACCATCATCGTCAACAGCATAAACAACCTCAACAGCACAGTCATCCACCACGCTCCGCATCTACATGAGCTGCATTACCACGTATCATCCGCATCACGCAGCAGCAGGCATTGTCTAAATCCTCGTCTCCATCACCACCAGCACTCTATGCGCAAGCGGTTTCGGGATTTTCGTTTCCAGCTCACTCCTTCCCTTCGGGGACGGGCTTGCCCCTCGGCTGTGAACTGGAGATCGCTGGCACCCTGGCGCGGCGGCTGCACCTGGCCAACCGCGGAGAGAAGGAGGAGCCACGGATGAAAGCCCTGGTCGAGCGCAGCCTCCGACTTGACAATCGGGGGTGCCTCTTGTGACCTGTTTGGATCTCTCCTGTGGTGGCCTCTGGGCCCTGCTGAGGCCCTCTGGAGGCGCCCGCTGGGTCTTCTTGGGGCCTTGGAGGCCGACCCGGGGCCGCGATGGGGCGGGTGCGAAAATCCCAGATAGGTCCGGCCTCTGCTCGACTCTTAGGGTGGCGAAGAGGGCCCTCCAGAAGCCCAGACAAGACGAAAACTACAAAGCCTCCTCCTCCTCCTCCTCCACCTACTCTTCCTCCTCACCCTCCTCCTCCTCGTCCTCCTCCTCCTCCTCCTCCCTCCTCCTCCTCTTCCTCCTCCTCCTCGTCCTCGTCCTCGTCATCCTCCTCCTCCCTCCTCCTCACCACCTCCTCCTCCCTCCTCCTCCTCCTCGTCCTCACCCTCCTCCTCCTCCTCCTCCTCCTCGTCCTCCTCCTCCCTCCTCCTCCTCGTCCTCCTCCTCCTCCTTCTCCTTCTCCTTCTCCTCCTCCGTGTTATGTGTTGTGTCATCGTTCTCTGCCTCATCAGTATTATCATGTGGCCCTTCTCCTTGATCCTCATTATCATTAGTTTCCTTATTATCATCCTGATTAGCATGACTGTTTGTATGGTGTTCCTTGTCAGTATCCTTGTATCCTCCTTCCCCTCCTACGTCTCCTCCTCCTCCTCCCTCTCCTCCTCCTCTTCCTCCTCCTCCTCCGTCTCAACCTCCTCCTCCTCCACCTCATCCACCTCCGCCTCCTATGCCGCCTCCACCTTCTCATATCACTAGGTTTACTGCTTGTAGGATGTGTAGTTGTAGGACTAATGATACTGCTCCTATACAAATGTGGTTCACGTTATTAGTGTTACGTTTACTCTTGAATAGCACTAGGCTGAGGATTATTAATTTCCGTTGTGGGACTAATGAAAAATGTCAAGAATACTCATGTTGTGACAGGGATAGTAGTCGTAAGGTTGTTATTATTGTTCATATTCGTAGTACTGTTCCCGGAATCTGGGTTAGTCTTAGTCGTACTAGTCATGTTAGTATTAGTAACCGTCGTCATCGTGTTATTCCTACTCATAATGTGATCCCCCTTCCCTGTGCAGTGGTCTTAGTGCTAGTCCTATTATTCGCACTAGTGTCCTTACAACTACGATTACGTTTATTATGATTACGGCTCGTACTAATAGTCGTATTAGTATTCCCATCATTGGTATTACTAGTATATAAACACATACAAACGCATGGTCGTTACGAATGCAAGCTCTAATTATAGTATGATTAATGATGGTAGTAGTGTTACCAACAGTCGTTCGCACTATTATTCTTATTACTAGTAAGGAAACTATGGATGACACTATGGAAAATCCTCCTCCTCCTCCTCCTCGGCCTCCTCCTCCCCCTCATCATCCTCCTCCGCCTCCTCGTCCTCTTCCTGGGCCTCCTCCTCCGCCTCCTTTTCCTCCTACTCCTCCGCCTCTTCCTCCCTTCCCCTTTCTCCTCCTCCTCCTCCTCCTCTGTCTCCTCCTCCTCCTCCTCCTCATCCTCCTCCTCGTTCCTTCTGTCCGTCCTTCCTTCACTCATTTCTCCGCCTCCTCCTCCTCCTCCTCCTCCTCCTCCTCCTCTGTCCTTCCTCCTTCCACCTCCTCCTCCTCCTCCTCCCTCCTCCCCCCCTCGTGCGGCTGGAGGTGTGGCAGAAACGCACGCCGTGTTCTTGCCCACGGCGCCTGGATCTGAGGGAATTCGGCAGCCCCCGACCTGAGGGGCAACGGTAGGAGAGGGAGACTGGCGTAGGGGCAGAGGACACCGACCTGGAGTCGGCGATACATCGCCGATAGAGCGGCGATGGGCCCCTGTTGCGAATCCGCACCTTCCTGAGCGGGGTGGGACTACCAGAACCCTGTTAGTGAAGGGGCCCCAGGACACACAAATAAATACACACAAATAACAAGATTCCCCATAGTTTCCCATATGTTCTGGGTTTTCGTCTTCCCCCCCACTTCCCATATTTCCCCTATTTGGGGGGGAATCGACGATTAATTGTATCTGTGTGTTTCTTCCCCTCCTGAGTTAGGCCCCATCGGCGATCCATGGGCGACGGGGGGTCGATGCGCTCCCCCTGAGCCGATTCCCCCCCCCAGCGCTGCTCCTGACGACCGGACACCGCCGACCCCCCTGGGCCTCCAGCCGGGAGGACGGCCGCGCGCAGGAGTGCCCTTTGGCGCGCAGCTCGAGGGAGGGCCCAGGTGAGCGTTTTCTCATTCGGCGGTTCGGCATTGGGCTGAGGGGGGGAGGGGAAGGGGGTTCTGGCTCCAGGTCCCTGCTTAGTGCGACTGTTTGCAAGAGTGCGTCCTATGGAGGAGAGACTCCACCTGCTTGAAACAGGCGCCAGAAACAGCCAAGATCCACTCCAGGAGGGAGGAGGGGGGTCGGGGGGGGGCGAGGGCCCGCGCCGATCGGCAGAACAATGAATAAGGAAACGATCACCAGGAGGGGGGCCAAACACTTTTGCCAGCGGCGTCAGGGAGAACGACCTTAGGGGGTACCAACACCACCAAAGAACGCAGGTGCGAGCGCGACCAGTGCCCAGGCCTTGAGTGGGGTTTGGGGGGGGCACGCACACCTGTCCTGTGAGAACTGCGCGGCTGCTGGATGCCATCTTCGTTGAAGGAAGGAGCCCTGGGACACACAAATAAATAGACACAAATAACATGATTCCCCATACTTTCTCATATTTTCTGGGTTTTTGTCTTCCACCCCAATGCCCATATTTTCCCATATTTTCTGGGGAATCGACGATTAATTGTGTCTGCGTGTTTTTTCTCCTCCTGATTCGTGCGCCGCACCCAGCGGCGTGCGACGCGCGACTGTCTTCGCGGCCTCGCGCCCTCGCGCCGACCCCCCGGAGAAGGGCCACCGCTCCGGCCCAGACCGCGACGCGCGAAGCGCGCTCAGCTTTGCGCCCCCGTGAGGGGACCCGTGCCTTCGATTTCAAAGAGCCTGAGAGAGACCTGCGCGCTGTGGAAGCCGACATCGCTTTTACGGACATCAGCGACGCGCCCAGGGGGGGAAGGCAGAGGGGGCGAGCGTCCTCCGAAGACTCTCAAGGCCTGCGCCCGGCCTGCTGCGAAGCTTGCGCAGCTTTCCCCGAAGACACAGCGAAATGGCTCAGAAGGCGCGAGGGCTTCTCGGAAGCCCCGCCGCCTTCTGAGAAGGCCTGCCCCCTCTGGCTTCCCCCTCGGCGCGCCGCCGAAGCTCTGCGTGCGTGCGTGCGTGTCGGCCGCTTGCCTTTTGAAGTCGAACTCGGCTTCCAAGACAAGAGCACGCAGGTGATGGGGAAACCAAAAGATGGCCATACCGCCGCTCCCCCGGACCTCTCCCGAAGTGCGTTCTGACAAGAACTTCGAGGCCGGGCCTCCTGGGAGGCCCTCGCCTCGCAGGAGGCCCAGAAGAGGCGAGAGCGAGGCCAGGACAGAGCGGCATCGGAACCTCGGCTCCCTCGGCCTCCCCTGAGCGCAGGCTGACCACCCCGTCAGGATGCTGACCGAAGGAGGGAAGAGGGAGAGGCCCGAGACATCACAAGGAGGAGCAGGAGGATGAGGAGGAGGTGGAGGAGGAGGGGGAGGAGAAGGGGAGGAGGAGGAGGAGGAGGAGAAGGAGGAGGACGAGGAGGAGGAGGAGGAGGAGAATGGGAGGAGGAGGAAGAGGAGGAGGCAAGGACGAGGGCCTCCCCTGAGCCCCAGCCTCGGCTCCTGCGAGAGGTCCACCCCCCCCTAGCGGCAGCGCGGCCCCGAAGTGCCGCCCGACCCGCGGCCCCTCCCCGCCTTCTTGTGGGCGTTGCGTATCACCTCCGCGGGCAGCGCTTCGGCGTCCTGCAGGGAGAGGGGCGACGGGGAGGGGGCGGCGGGAGGAGGGCGGGGAGGAGGGAGGGGAGGAGGGAGAAGAGGAGGGGAGGGAGCAGAGGCGAGGGGGGAGCGGGAGGAGGGAGGGCAGGAGGAGAGGGAGGGGAGGAGAGGAGGAGAAGGATGGAGGGGAAGGAGGAGGGAGGAGGGCGGGGGGGCTGCGGTCCGAGCACGCAAAGCAAGATGTGCTGGAAGTCACCGTTGTGCCAACATAAGCGGATGTGAGCATACATATGCAACAGAGGAGAGACGCGGGTAAATCATGCCCCCTCTCTTGTTTGTTCTCTCTCATCTATCTTGGAGGAGGAGGAGAGGAGCAGGAAGTGAAGAAGGAAGATGAGGAGACCGAGGAGGAGAAGTAATAATAAAAATGATAATAATAATAATAATGATAATAATAATAATAATAATAACAATAGTAATAATACTAATAATAATAATAATCATAATAATCATAATAATAATCATAACCATGATAATAACAGTGATACGGAGACAAATCATACAAAAAGAAGAGGAGGAGGAGGAGGAGGAGGAGATCCTGGATCGAGTTGCGAGTGTGTGACGTGCGATTTTCGCAAGAACGCGACGAAGACCCAGGTCCGCTCCGGAAAGGCCGCTCCTCGACAGAGCGGGCAGGCGTGAACCGAGACTGGAGCCCGCTCCCGAAGCAGCCTCACGCCAAGACCACCCCTCGGAGCGAACGCGGGCACCACCGCAAACGGCAGCGTGCGCACACCACGGCACGCAGGCCGCGCGACGCGTGCACGCGCGCGCCCCCTCACCGACTCGAGCGGCCTGGGCACGCGGAGCCGCCCGCCGAATCGATGGGGCATCTCTTGAGCAGGGACCGACCGTGCCAGCATTCCTATGGGCCTACCACGACATGTTCTCAGAACCCAAAGATGTTAGAATAACAAAGACAAGGTTCTTAGAACAGAAGCCCGACGTGCCAAAACAGGGCAGACTCAGCCAGACACCTTGCAAGAACATGTCGTGCAGACCACCAGAGGTCCCTAGAGCACTCTGTGGTTCGGGGCCTATAGGCAAGCCAGGACGCTTCGCCACTGCTCGAATCTCTGCGAGACGGCAGGCAGCACCATTGAGGAACGACGTCGGTGTGGCCGTCGGCTTCCGACAGAACTTGGCCAAACCCTCGGCGGCCATCGCCCCCCGGCGGGCACCTGGCTGGAACGGACCGGCGGAAGGATCGCTCCTCCGAATATTGGCGAACGACTTACCAGAGCCTCTTGTAGATAGGCGGCGTTAGGGGATGGCAGGTGGGAGAATCGTCATTGTTGTCTTCCTGCAGGTCGCTTGGGCTCCAGGCTCCAGCTCGCAGGGCTAGCAACAAGCCAGTCCCGACTCCCAAGGCCGAGGGAGCACACATCAGATAGATCCGCGTGGCCACAAAACCAGGATGGGCGACGCATCCAGCACAAATATTTTCTCTGCCGGAAAAAAGAGCGGCTTGCTCCACCCGAAGCAAGCGGGGATTTGCAACCCATCACGCTGCACACATGACATCGAGGCTGGTCCAGTAAGACTTTCAGATAGCTGCTGCAATGAAGTACACGGCGTCGATGGCTGCGGTCGCAATGCAAGGCTCTCACGCCAGGTTGATGCGAACTACTCTGGGAGCGCGAACTCAGCGACCTTCCATCGACGCCCCCTGGACGGCATCTCCAACACCACCTTATCGGCCAGCACCCCCGCATAACCCACTTGTGTGCGGAGACCCTCGGCGTTCGCCAACTCGCAGACGACAACAAAAGTCGAGGGGTGACCCTGGTCGAGCAGCGCAAGAGCGATCTTGACGCCGCTGTCGCTTGCCTTGTGAACGCACTCGGGCATCCGTGCATACTGCGACGGTCGGCCCAGATCGACCGCCCGAAGCCGATGGTGCACATTAGCTTCTGGCGGCGGTCGCAGACGATGATCCTCTCGTCCGTCCTGAGAGCAATGAGCGCCAGCTGGCCGGTCAGAACCCTGCGGGCGCGGCACCGGCAGGGTCCGTCGGCGCCGCCGTGAAACGTCCCTCTGCTGCGGCACAGCTCGCGCGAGAAAGGAATGCCCCCAAGAGGGCCCCAAAAGGCCTTCAAGAGGCTCCCCCAAAAGGCCCAGAAGGAGGCTTCCGGGCCTCTTGGGGCGTCTTGGGGGGCGAGGAGGAGCAGGAGGAGGAGGAGGAGGAGGAGGAGGAGGAGGAGGAGGATGGAGGAGGATGGAGGAGGAGGAGGAGGAGGAGGAGGGGAGGAGGAGGAGGAGGGAGGAGGAGGAGGAGAGGAGGAGGAGGAGGAGGAGGAGGAGGAGGACGAGGAGACACGACACGACGCTTCCGGGCGGGTGCGACCGTCCGAGCTCGCGGCGCGCCACGGAGCCAGCGGACATACGTCTGCCGTGCGCGTGGCGTGCCCGAGGAGGGCACCAGCTGATAGACCTACTTCCGATCCTGGCCAGGCGCAGCCTGGGCCCGGGATCGGTGTGTACTTAGGTCGGGCATGTCCCCCTACAGGCGGATCTTGGACGATTTTTGTTAATACATATATATATATATATATACACACATACATACATGTACATATAAACATATGTGTATATGTCTGTCTATATATATATGGATTCAAAACATGCTCAAACAGAATCGAAAAAACTTTAAACAAATCGTTCCCGGACTATTGTTTGGCTATTCCTGAACATTCCTCCAGCAGAGGGACAGGCCCGACTTGAGTGTGTAGGCCCTCCTGGCTGGGGCAGGAAGGTATATTGCACCGATCCCGGGCCCCAGATCGACCTGGCCAGGATCGGTGCAGGCGTAGACTCGGAGCCCTCCGACCTCTGCCACCCCCAACGCCGTCATACGTGCTGGGGAGACGAGGGTCCCCCACAACCAACACCCCCAGGGCCTCAATCTCCCACACACCGACACACACACACAACACGCAAACGACACACACACACACACACACAACACACAACACACACACACAACACACACACATACCACAAACACACACACACACACACACCACACACACACACACACACACGCGCACGCGCGCACGCTTTGGACGTGTCTGGAGGTCTCTGGAGATCTCCTGACTCCCCGAAGGTCGATCGAATTCCCCAAGAGGGGACCCAAGGAGGGCACGGGATATCTGGCTGGAGGCCCACCCGACAAAAAACAGCCAATGAGAGCAGAAGAAAACGCTCTCCTGCCCTTCTCCCTCTCTCCGAAGAGAAACAGCGAGGTGGGAAACATCCGCAAGACGACTCACGCCACGATGCCTGGTGGCTTCTATAGCGGTCTTCGACCTCGCACTGTCCACAATAGCGGACAATATTATGTTGTACCGTTATTCGTCCGCTAGCTTGGCTCTGGGGTGCCCTTCTTGGCGTGAGGCTCGTGCTTCCAGAGGCGCACCGCTTGATAATCGCCGACGTGCTGGTGGAGGACCTCTGCTTTCACGGCTGGGCTTCATTCACATTTGCGATACGCCAAGAAAAATCAAACTCCTTCACACCCTTCTCCTACCCCTTGCGTCCTCCTCCTTCTCCACTCCTTATCCTTATGAAGAACTCCTCCCTGTCGCACCCCGAGGCGTGTCGGTAGGGCGGGCTGGGCGTTTCGCCTGAGACTTCTACGCCGTGTCTGGTTCCTAAGGTGAAAAGTTGCAAAGCGTCCCGGATGGATGGCGGGCGGATTTCAAAATGATGTTCTCGCCTTAGCGCCGCGCGCATTCGTCTTAAAAGTATGCAAGAGCTTCAAGAATGGAGGGCGGGAGGGTTTCAAAATGAGGCTCTCGCCGTAAGGCCGCGCACAGTCGTCTGAAACGCATGCAAAAGCATCACGGATGGAGAGCGGGCCGCTGTCAAAATGTGACACTCGCCTGGGCGCCGCGCATATTCTTCAAAGCTTGCAAGAGCTTCACGGATGGAGGGCGGTTCCTTTCCCAAATGTGGCTCTCGCCTCAGCGCCGCGCACGTTCGTTTTAAGAGTCCACAACAGTGTCAAGGCTTCCCCTGGCCATCGCCCCAGAGATTGCGTTCCGGCGCGATGTAAGACCGTCAGGGCGCAACAGTTACGTTGACTCCCGGTGTGGAAGACCCCGGGATGGTGTTGTGGCACGATGCAGGGTCGCCAAGACGCAGCAGTCACGGAGACTCGCCGCGTGGAAGTCCCAGGAATGGTGTTCTGGCACAGTTCGTGGTTTTCAAACGGTGGTCTTCCAACGGGGCACTTCCCTCAGTGAAAACGGTGCATCCGCGCAGGGGCCTGCGGAGAGGCAACTTGGAGGGAGGGTGTATTGCAATATCGTAAATGAATATTGGGTTTACACTGGTCATCCTCTTCCTCCTCCTCCTCCTCCTCTACCTCCCGCCCTACCTGATGTCCTCCTTCTCTCCCTCTTTCCCGTCCTCCCTCCCTCCCTCACTGCCCCCTCCTCTACATTATCCGTCCCTTCCTGCCCATGTTCTTCCTCAGTTTCCTTCCTGCCTACGTGTCCTCTCTTCGTGCCTCCTCCTCCTCCTCCTCCTCCTCCTCCTCCTCCTCCTCCTCCTCCTCATCATCATCATCATCATCATCATCATCATCATCATCATCATCATCATCATCATCATCATCATCATCATCATCATCATCATCATCATCATCATCATCACATCATCATCATCATGATCATCATCATCATCACCATCATCACCATCACCATCACCATCATCATCAGCATCATCATCATCATCATCCTCATCATCATCATCATCATCATCATCATCAGCAGCAGCAGCAGCAGCAGCAGCATCATCATCATCATCATCATCATCATCATCAGCAGCAGCAGCAGCAGCAGCAGCATCATCATCATCATCATCATCATCCCAGTGTTCCGCATATTTCTCCGCCTTATCCTCTCCTCCTCCTCCTCCTCCTCCTCCTCCTCCTCCTCGTCCTCCCCGTCCTCCCCGTCCTCTACTCTCAAAAATCGACCCCCCGACCTCTAAAGGGGTTTGTTCTGGCAAGAATCTCCAGACGAAACAAGCCGTGGCCACGGGGGGTGGCCC
Organism: Prorocentrum cordatum; assembly: GCA_963575745.1. Classification (NCBI taxonomy): domain Eukaryota; class Dinophyceae; order Prorocentrales; family Prorocentraceae; genus Prorocentrum; species Prorocentrum cordatum. Next base: position 45,823 of record CAUYUJ010000185.1, read on the forward strand.
CAGGTGGTCTCAGAAAGAAAAAAAAAAAAAAAAAAACGAAAGACCTCGACCGTAGAGCATCGAACCCCGACCGCTCTTCGCCCACTTCCCCCTCCTGAGCGAAGAATATGGAGGAACAAAAAAAAATGGCATACGTGGACATAAACGTCTGACGGTCCGCGCGGACTCCTTGGATCCGCGCTGGGACCCCCCTCCCTGGCGCAGGGGTCCCAGAAAGGATCCAAGGAACCCGCGCGGAGCGCCAAGTGTTTAACTAACATGGCATTTTTGTGCTTTCGAGAAGAAGACCCAGACATGCGACGTCCTGACTTTTTCAGGACGGGGTCCCTGGAAGTCCCGACCCGTCCCCGGGACCGGTTTCTGCGTCGTTTGTTGACGGTCCCGAGGCCCGGCGAGGGACCCCCGAGGCCGAAAATGGCCAAAAGCCTCCCGTCCTGATTTTCTTCAACAGCGCGAGCTTGTCTGGGGAAGCAGGACCCTCGGGGGCGCGCAAACATGGATTAGCGATCCATGGATTTGGCGCGCGGTCGCCAAATCCATGGATCGGGGGAGGTGCCCTCCCCAGAATGCGGCCGGTGCTGCCCCGCTCGGCGCCGGAACTCTGCGCTTCCCCGTGGAAACGGGACCCGTCGCTAATCCACGCCCCCTTGATCCATGTTTGCGATCGCCTGAGACCCGCAGAGGCCGAAGCCTTCGGAGGTCCCGCGCGGCTTCCGTGGGCCGTGGGGCTCGCACGTGGCCCCCCAGGCTGCACACCCCGCCCCGTGGGGCACGCAGAGAGCGCCTCTCCGGGCACCGAGGGCGCCTTAGGCGCGGCGCCGCCGGGGGGGGCGCGCGGCGCCGCTCGCCAGGGGCCCGCGGGGCACCTCGGACGGCTGCGCCGTCGGACCTATAGGACAGAGGGGCCTCCCTCCCAAACATGCTCGCGTCGCGACAAAAAAATCAGGAGGGGAGGTCGCGGGGCCTCGGGAGCGTCAACAAACGACGCAGGATGAAAAACCGGTCCCGGGGAACGGGTCGGGACTTCCAGGGACCCCGTATTGAAAAATTCAAGACGTCGCATGTCTGGGGTTGCACCGTCGGACCTGAGACAGACGCACATCCTTCAATTCGCGGCGAGCGAGGGGGGAAGCGAAAAGGGGCGGGCCTTCTCAGAAGGCTCGGAGGTCCACTGGCCTTCTGAGGAGTTGTTTCTGGGCCTTCCCCGAAAACCGAAAAAACTTCTCAGAAGGCGCGAGGGCTTCTGAGAAGCCCCGCCGCCTTCTAAGAGGGCCGTCTCTTCTCATTTCCTCCCCTCGCTCGCGGCCGATTCAAGAACATGATACCCTCCGCTGGCCAAAACACCCCCAAACCATAAGATCACCGAGGGTACCCCTCCCCAGGATGCATAAGAACAGACGACAAACACAAAGAACAATACGGTGCCCTCCCCGAGCCGACCTCGATCTTATACTTCGGTCCGACCGTACGGCACGTTCGTGTCGTGACGACCCCAGCGTTGGGTCCTGACACCGCGGGGATCGTTCAACCTTGAACGATCGGCCGTTCCCGCAACGTCGGATCGTGCAACGTCGACCGATTCTGGGTCGCCAGCAGCGCTCAACGTGGAACGCCGGCAGCGGGGTCGCCGCCGGTCGAACCGACGCGAACCTGCCGTACAGTGATTTGGCGTCCCGAAACGGTGCGGTGACAGCCCGTGCGGTGACCTCGAAATCCCCCAAGACCTCACCGCTCGGTCCGTCAACGCACGGTTTTGGGACCTCGGATGCCCCAGCCGCCCGAGGCGTCCTCGGAGAACGACCCGAGCCCCAAAACCGTGCGGTGACCCCGAGTGGCCCACCGACTCGCCACACGGTGTGGTCGCCGCCCCGTTTGGGGGCCCCCGAAGTCAGGAGGCCGAACTCGGGGCCGCTCTGGGCTCCGGAGGGGCTCCGTGAACCCGTCTGCGGCCCAGGCACGCCCCGCAGCCAGGAAGGACCCATCGTTCCTGAGCATGCGTTCCCTCGCCATCGCTCGGACGTCCATTCCCTGTGTTTTTCTCGGTTTCGCGCGTGGTTTTCGCCAAATGATCAAGGATGCTCCTCGATGGTCCTCGCCGAGGGAAAAACGCACACGTCCGAGCGATGCCAGGTCCCCGTGCTGGCGCGGTGGCCGTGTGCCGCACGTGCAGTGCTCTTTTTCTTTCTCCGGGCGCAGCGGCCGCCGCCTCCGTGGTGCGCGGAGGCGCTTCGTAGATGCCCGAGCATCATTGTGCCCAGAGCGCGCAACCCCCTCCTGCGGGCCGGACGAGGGGGGCTCGCAGGGGAGGGGGGGGGAAGGTAGCGAATCAGCTCACGCAAGCAACCGGTTCTCCTGGCACGTCCTGGCCCTACAGCTAGGTCGGGCACGTCCCGCTACAGGCGAATCTGGGACGAAAAATAAGGAATACCCAAACACGTGCTCAAACATACTCAGAAAAGTCAAAGAAAATCGGCCCCGCAAAATGTTTTCCTACTATTTGGAAGTTTTCCTCCTGTAGATGGACGTGCCCGACTGAATCCGAGTCGTAGCTTGGCGGCCCAGGGCCCAGCCGGGGGGCCCCAGAGGCCGAGACTGGTGGCACAGCCTCCGCCCTGGGCTCGCACAGGGCAGTTTTTAACACATAGGATGTTATAAAATATGGGATGCTTTTTTATACACGGTTTGTTTATGAATACATGTATGCATGAACTCATCGTTGTTTTTAATGCTAAATCCCTGCATTTTTTATACACGATCCGCACGCGGAGCATGTATTAAAAACGGCACTGTAGTCCCCCCCCCCCATGCGCTGTCCAAGACACGTCCCACGCCCTTTGATCTCTTTCACCACGTGGCCTCCCCGAGGTCTGGACCCCCTCCTCGGGGCCCGTGACGATTCCTCCCGGGCTGCTGTTCTGCGGCCCCCAGGGCCCAGGGAGGGCCGCGGGAGGCCGAAAAGACTACCAAACCGCTCACGCCGTCATTCGTTCACGACGCGGGGATGCCCAGGGTTTAAGTGGGTGTCCCTCTACAAGAGGAATATTCAAAAATGCTCTGGGCACGAGGTTTGTCTTACTTTTGAAGAAAAAACCTAGTTTGACTATGGTTTGATGTTTGTCTATCTGTCGTCCAAAATCCGCCCGTAAGAGAAAATGCCCGACCTAACCTGGGCCCCCTGCGGTTGAGAGCTCTTGCTTATGGTTGTGGATGCCACGACAATGGACACCCTAACAGTCCTACCATCGAATTAAGAATGTGTATAAGATGTCCGAAGAATGTTCTGGAAACGTTAAAATCATGTTTTGTACATGTTTAAGCAGTCTTGACGCATGTTCTAGACATCTGGAAATGATTTGGCAACGCGCTTCCTCTCCATTGATCGTCCTCCACAAGCTCGTGGCGTGCTGCGGCGGCGGCCCCGGCGACACGCTGTGCCATGCGAGCGGCCCGCGTGCCGCTCCGCTCCCCGGGGGGGGGGGGGGCAGGAGGCGTGGGATACCTCGGGACGCTGATGCCTACGTAGGAATCCCGAGGAGCCCCTAAGAATCCCCAAGAATCCCTAGGAATCCCGAGGGATCCCTAAGGATATCTCTAGGAATCCATAGGGATCCCTGGGAATCCCTGGGAATCCATAGGAATCCTTAGGAACCCCTAGAATCCCCAGGGAATCCAACCCATAGAAATCCCTAGGAATCCTTAGGAATCCCTCGGGCATGCATAGGAACCCTAGGAATCCCTGGGGACTGTGGCGTGAGCGGCGTGCCGCGCCGAAGCGTGGTGGGCCAGAACCGGCGGGCGCCATACGCTCAACCAACAATCCTCCCCGCGTGTCCCCAGACCAGGGCTGAACCTAAACGGTGTTTGTCGTTATCGTTTGTTTTCCCATCTTCCTCGTTTTCCTTCATTTTCCATCTTCTTGAGTGCAAAACAAAAAGAGAAACAAAACGGCCAACGAGATGACCAAAACACCGTTTAGGTCCAGCCCTGCCCCCCCAGACCCCCGACGATATCTTTTGTTGGTTCATAATGTCGACCAACAAAAAGTCGCGACCCCTCTCCCGGGGACTGGTTTCTCATCTCGAGCCGTTTGCAGACAGCCCCGAGGCCCTGTGATGCCCCCCAGAGGCTGGAAATAGCGCAAGGCCTTCCGAACCCAAACAAAAACGGAAGCTCCGAATCAAAAGCTCCGACCCCCCCCCCGAACAACAAAAAGTTCCGAACCACAAGCTCCGAACAGGGAGCTTCGGCACCCGAACGCCCGCGCGTCGCCTCGGAGGGCGCGGGGCGACGCGCTGAGCCAAAGTTCCCGACCGCATCCCTCTGAGATCCGACGTCGCAAAAATGCAGCATCGCAGACAAAAACACAACTGGATAAACACGAAGCCAAGACGAAGGTAAATTCGGGTGAACATAATCCGAGAATATGTGAGATCTGGCGGTTCTGGAGGATGTCTCGAGCGCCGCGGCCTTATCAGAGCGTTCCGGAAGGCTCCGAGAAAGCTCTGGAACGCTCTGGAACGGATTTGTCCTCGTCCTAGCCCCGTCCGACTGGAGCCCTGGAACCCATCCCTCTGCACCAAAGTTTCATGCTGGATCGATATCTGGGAGGGCTCGGGGGCACGAAACTTCGCGAAAACGCCCGGTGCAAAAAACCTGCATCGCCGGGGTCTCGGGGCACGCCAGGCCAAAGTCCCTGACGTGTGCCCCCCCTCGTCTTATGTCAGGCATGTCCTCCGACAGGCCAGGTTTGAACAAACTATTTCTTGAAATCACCTAAAAGATTCAAAAAAAAAATCCAAACATCGTCCCCAGACTGTCTTTTGACTACTTTTCAGTATTCCTCCTGTAGAGGGACACGCCCGAGTGAACGCCAGGCCAAAATTCCTGAAGTGTCCCACCCCTTGGGCAGGGACCGACCGTCCCGGCATTCCTGTAGGCCTACCACGACTTGTTCTTAGAACCCACACATGCTCGAAGAACAGAAGCCATGCTCTCAGAACATGAGCCCCATGGGTTAGAACAAGACCGTCCCAGCCTGAACTGTTCTAAAAACATGTCGTGCAGACCACGAAAGGTCCTTAGCACATGCTCTGGCAGACCTATAGAGACATGCCAGGACGCCTCGCCACTGCTTGACCCCCGCCTCGTCCGACCCCGCTCTTGCCGGCAGCGGCGGGCACGGCGCGCAGAGAGGCCCCGGCGCCCGCGGCCGAAAGCGCGGGGAGTGGCCGAATTTGCGGTCTGCTCCGCCCCCCCCCCGCCCTGGCGGGCCCCGCCTCGACGCCCCGAGCAGGCAGGGTGGGGGGGGGGGGGGGGCAAGTGCGAGTGCGAGGGGGGGGGGAGGGGGAAGGGGGGGCGAGGAGGCGGCGGACCAGGAGGGGGAAGAAGGAGGCGGGGGAGGAGCGGAGGAGGAGCAGGACGAGAGAGGGGCGCAACGGCGACGGCAAACCTCCCCGTCCTCCTCTCCTCCTCCTCCTCCTCCTCCTCTCCTCCTCCTCCTTCCTCCCCCCCCTCCTCCCTCCTCCTCCCCTCCTCCTCCTCCTCCTCCTTGTCCTCCTGGTCATCCCCCTCCGCTCCCTTCCCAAAAAACTACTCCAGAGGCCTCTGGAAGACCCCGAGGAGGCCTCCAGAGGCCCCCAAAGGCTCCTCGAGGCCCAAGATTGATTGGTGAGGCAGCAGGAGGAGGAGAGAGGAGGAGGAGGAGGAGGAGGAGGAGGGGGGGGGAGGAGGAGAGGTGGAGGGGAGGAGGAGGAGGAGGAGGAGGAGGAGGAGGAGGAGGAGGAGGAGGAGGAGGAGGAGGAGAAGTACAGGAGCACAGCTGGTCCTAGAACAGATGAATATCCTTCAAGAACATGAGATCCTTCGCCTGCCAAAAATAAAGAATAGTCGAGGGTCCCACCCACCCCCCAGGATGCACAAGAGCATACGACAAGCACGAAGAACACTAGAGTACCTTCCCCGAGCCGACCTCGATCTTATACGTGAGTGTTTTCTCATTCGGCGTTTCGACATTGGGCGGAAAGGGGGGGTCTGGCTCCAGACCTCTGCTCAGTGCGACTGTTTGCAACAGTGCGCCCCATGGGGGAGAGACTCCACCTGCTCGAAACGAGCGCCAAAAACAACCAAGATCTACTCCACGAGGCGGGGGTGAGGGGGGGGTGCGCGGGCCCGTGCCGATCGGAAAACCAATGACTAAAAAAATGATCACTACCTCGGTCCGACCGTAGAATAGGAGGAAGGAGGCAGAGACAGGGGAAGGCAGCGAGCAGGAGGCAGAGGCACGGGCAGGAAGCAAATCCATACCCACGGCCTCGCGGGCCAGTCCCCTCGGCCGAACCCCATGGATGCGGGTCGCTTTTTCGCGAATGGCCCGCGCGCGGAACGTGTCCACGCGACGGCGTGTCCACCGGATCGCGCCCCAGCATGCAAACCGCGAGGGCGGGGATCTTGTGGACACGATCGCCGCCCGTGAGCAGACGAGAAGAAGGTCTGGACCACCGGCTCTCCCCCGCAGAGGGCCCCAAGGCATTCGATGTCCGCGTCGTCACAAGACGGGGGCCCAAGAAGTCCCCCTTCCTCCACAAGGCCGGTTTCTCGTCCCGACGGCCCCTGGGCCCGGGAAGGGCCCCCCGGGCCGAAAAAGGGGCCAAAGCCTTGCGCTGTGACTCTGCTCACGACGCGAACCCAGACATGCGGCGCTCTGATTGGTCCGACGCGCAGGCCCCCCGGGGGGTCTGGACCGCTGCCCTGGGGCCGTCGCTTCGCCCTGGGCCGTTGCTGTTGCGGCCCCAGGGCCGGCAGAGGGCGCCCCCTGAGATGCGACGTTGCGAAAGGCTTGCAACATCGCGAAGGACCACCACCGGAACCCAGACCCCATCGTTCTGCGTCATGTTTCGAGCCGGGTCGATCTGTGAGAGGGTCCTGGGACCCCACACTGGGCGAAAACGCCCGGTGTGGAAAGATTGCAACGCCAGGATCTCAGGATTTCGGAACCGGCCGCTCCAAGTTTCTCAGAGCGTCGGATCTCTGGGAGCGCGTCTGGGGCCAGGGGGCGTCTAAGCTTAGGTCGGACATGTCCTCCTACAGGCGGTTTTTGGACGAACTGTAGTTTTGTTAATAGATGCATAAGCATACATATCTCTATATCTATATAAACATTCATTTTACTAAAAACAAAACCAACAACAACTACAGCAGCAGCAGCAACAACAACAACTACAACAGCAACAACAACAACAACAGCAGCAGCAACAACGACAACAACCACAACCACAACAACAACAGCAGCAGCAGCGACAATAACAACAACCACAGCAACAACAACAACATAACGTCCCCAGACTATTTCTGGCTATGTTTGAATATGCCTCCTGTAGAGGGACGTGCCCGACTCAAGTCTAAGCGTCGAGCTGGCCCCACGGGAGAGCAAAACCCTGGGCAAAGAAAGCGGCCTCTGGCGCGCGGCTTGCGGGGCGCCCGCGGAAGGCCCAGTGCCCAGCCGCAGGGCCAGCCGGTGCTCGGGAGACCGCCGTGGGCCCGCACCAACGGCCGCTCCGGCGAAGGGTCGCTTTCACGAATAGCCGATCGATGCGAGGAGGAGAGGAGGAGGAGGAGGAGGAGGAGGAGGAGGACGACGACGACGAGGAGGACGAGAAAGGGGGGAGGAGGAGGAGGAGGAGGAGGAGGAGGAGGAGGAGGAGGAGGAGGAGTCGAGGAGGAGTCGAGGAGGAGTCGAGGAGGAGTCGAGGAGGAGGAGGCGCAGGAGGAGAGCGAGGAGGCAGCAAGCGACCACAACCACATCGAGGATGCTCCCTGGGGAGAATGCCAAAACTGTCGGACCACCGACACCAGCATCGTGCTGGTTGTGGTCGACGTGGCGTCCCAGGACGGCCACATCCGCCACAACCACGGCCAACAAGGCTCAGATGCCGAGGCCCCCCGAGGGGGGGGTCCCCCCCCCCCCCGAGGGGCCCTCCCGAACAAAAAGTCCACCCCGCTGTGGCTGTGGCTCCCCGCTGTGCCCGGAGATCGAGCGGGGGCCCGCCACCAGACAGTGCGCAGACTGGCGGCGCGCCGCTCCCCGGGCCCGGCCTCTCGCTGGCCCCCCCTCAGGGGCCGTCTGTCCAAGGCAGGGGCCAGGGCCCCGCCCCGGCCGGGAGCCGCGGCCCACGGGGGCACGCATCGAGGACGGAGAGGAGGAGGAGGGGGAGGAGGAAGAGGAGGAGGAGGAGGAGGAGGAGGAGGAGGAGGAGGAGGAGGAGGAGGAGGAGGAGGAGGAGGAGGAGGAGGAGGGGGGAGGAGGAGTGAGGGAGGAGGAGGAGGAGAGGAGGAGGAGGAGGGAGGAGGGAGGAGGGGGAGGGGGAGGGGGAGGAAGAGAAGCAGGAGGAGGAGGAGGAGGAGGAGGAGGACCTGTGCAAACCCAAGGCCCAATGAACGATGTTGCAAGGACCCCTCCCTCGTTCCCTCTTCACAGGTCTCTACAAGGGTTCATGTTTACTGAAGGGAGTGCGCCGCCATCACATGATCCCGAATTGTGACAACCTGAATCGTGCCAGAACACACTTCCTGGGACATCAACACTGCGGATCAACGTGACTGTTGCGCCCTGGCAATCCTACGCCGTCGTGCCAAGACACCATTATTGGACCGTCGGCCGCAAGATCCTCGATACGGTGGTCAACTGTTCAAACGAATGCGTGCGGGCGAGAACCACATTTTGAAAAGGCACCGCCCTCCACCCGTGCAGCTTCTGCAAACGTTTGAGACGCTAAGGCGAAGTCCACATTTTGAAAACGACCCGCCGCCCTTCATCCCTGTAGCTCTTGGAAAATTGAAAAAACGAATGCGAGCGGCGCTAAGGCGAAAGCCATATTTTGAAAACCACCCGCCCTCCATCAGTGAAGCTCTTACAAACTTTGAAAACGAATGTGCGCGGCTCTGAAGCGAGAGCCACATTTTGAAAACGATCCGACCTCCATCCGTGAAACTATTGCCAATTCTGTTTACGGATCATAAGACGGTGGGGAGAAATCAAACGGAATGCCCGACCCGCCTTGCCGACAAGTCTCGGGGTGCGGGAGGGAGGCACGACTCATAAGGAGTGAGAAGGGATGGAGGATGAAGGGGGGGGGGGGGAGGGGGAGAAGGGAGGAGGAGAGGAGGAGGAGGAGGAGGAGGAGAGGAGGAGGACGGAGATGAGGAGGAGGAGGAGGAGGGGGAGGAGGGAGGAGGAGGAGGAGCAGGTGGAGGAGCAGGTGGAGGAGCAGAAGGACAGGGTTGTACCTGGGCCACCGTGCGGGAGCACAACGCCCGGCAGAGGCCCAGCATTCGGCACCGTAGCTGGCGCACAAAGATCATTCCACACCCCAGGCGCCACGAACGAGACGACAAGGTGGTCCAGAGAAGCCCACCCACGCCGCCGATTCCGAACTCCAATCTTTACCTCACTTCCCTGCTGGCAGGTGCGCGGACGCACAAAATTCTCGAACTGGGCGCCCCTCTTCGCAGCGTCTTCGTTCATTGGAATCGCGGGGGGGTGGGGGCATTTCAGGAGGAGGAAGAGGAGGAGGAGGAGGAGGAGGAGGAGGAGGAGGAGGAGGAGGAGGAGGAGGAGGAGGAGGAGGAGGAGGAGGGGGAGGAGGAGGAGGAGGAGGAGAGGGAGGATGAGGGAGGGAGGGAGGACCATGGGACGTGATAGGCAAACCCGCGGCACCAGCAGCACCGCCGCCACCACCAGCCGCCACCGACAGAGGTCGTCGCCGGAGCGCCGCCCAGGGCCGACGCGCGGCGGCCGCAGTGGGCGGGGCCGCGCGCCCCCTTCGGGGCCGCAACTCTCGCAGGACGTGCGGGCGACGCTGCAGACGCCATCGACACAGGAACGTGTTCGGCACGGCCCGCGCGTTCCAGGAATACCCCAGATTTCGTAATAAAGGGAGGGGGTCTCATTTCGGGGGGGGTCTCTTCCAGGCTATCTTGGAGGGCCTGGGGGGGTCTGGGGACGATGTTTTGGAGGGTTCTCCCAGGGGGGGAGGTCTAAAACTTTTCGTCTGGGAGGGTTGAGACCCCCTCCCTTTTATTACGAAATCTGGAGTACCCGTGCTTTCGCGTGGCCATCCCGAAAAACCTCACCACGGCACAGGGCAAGACGAGCATCCACCTGGCCAGAAGAAGGACGGGCGGACGGCCGCAATGATACCAGCAGCATCCAACTGACGATGTCGAACTCTACCTCGGGCCATCCGCTCGACACGGTCGACGGCGTCAACCTCCACGATCGAGCGTTTAGGACCACTGTGCGAGGTCACGTAAAAGAGCTCCCGCTCACGGCAGCCGGCTTGGACACCTAAGGAGGACAGCCCGTCTGCGAGAGCAACCACCAAGGAGCGGCAGCAAGGCATCTCTCCAGCGGCGGCTCCCATCCCTCGAAAATGGAGGCACGCGAGGAGCAGCGCGGCATTCCGCAGCATCGCAGAAGGCGCCACGCCCTGCAGTCCCGCTCCGCGGCGGGCAGCCGAACACATGAACGGGCCCCATCCGAGCGGCGCGGCCCTGTAACTCTTGAACAAACATAGCTACGGAGACGAGGAGGGGGAAG
>CAUYUJ010000185.1:56516-84016 GCA_963575745.1 Prorocentrum cordatum
AGGCCCGAGCCTGATGAGGGGAAGGGTGAAGTGATAGGGGAGCCGAAGACAGGGCAGAAGGAGGAGGGGTGGATGGAGGGAAGGATGGCTGGGTGACAGACGGCGACAAGACGGCAGAGATACTGAGGAGGGCAACCACCGTAGGGGAGGGCAGGGACACAGAAGGGATACGAGGGCGCGGGTGGACAGAGGGAGGAGAGCGCGTGAGATAGAGAGAGAGAGAGAGAGAGAGAGAGAGAGAGAGAGAGAGAGAGAGAGAGACAAAGAAATAGAGAGAGAGAGAGAGAGAGAGAAAGAGGAGAGAGAGGGAGAGTGAGAGCGAGAGAGAACTGTAACTCTGATGCAATACCCGAGGACATGGGCGGGCTAGGTGGAGTGGAATAGAGCTCGAGAGACGAGGATGGCAAAGCCGCGGCCTTGTCGTTGGTGTCGTTCTCGTTGTCGTTGTCGTTGTTGTCGTCCTGGGGGGCGGCATCGATGCGTCATCGATGACCTCATCGATGACGCATCGACGCTGTTACCCGCCGCTGCGAGGCGACCCCGCTGCCCAGCTGCGCGCGGAGCTCGCCGCGCAGGCGAGGCAGCTGGCTGAGGCGGCAACCGGTGACGCTGGAGGCGTCGTGGGATGGGCGTTGCAGACGAGTAGAGAGTCGATGATGAGGAGGATGAGGGGGAGGCGGGGGAGGCGGCAGTGGAGGTGGAGTAGGATGCGGTGGAGGAGGATGAGGGGGGGGATGTGGAGGAGGAGGCGTTGAAGATGGTGAAGGGGAGGTTGGATGGCGGCATTGCTGGCGACTGTGGCGGCCGCGACCACCTCGACAACGACGACGACGACTGCAAAGGTGTCGGCGTTTAACGATCGCAATGGCAATACTGATGGCGACGCGGATGGCGACTGCAAAGCCGACGACGTCGACAACGCCGACAACGATGACGACAACGCACCCGCGAGCGCTGCTGCAAGGCCCTGGCGCGGCTGCCGACGATGGACCAGAGCACGCGGCTGGGGGTGATGGTTCAGGCGGGGGCTGCCTTTCTCTGTGCTGCAATTCGACTCGCCGACGTCGTCGTCTCCTCCTCCTCCCCCTCCTCCTCCTCCTCCTCCTCCTCCTCCTCGTCCTCCTCTCCCTTCCTTCCCCTTGCGTCCCCCTGCTCCAGGATGGTGCAAGGAAACAAAAGCGGTGGTAGTTGAATGTGGGAAGGAGTGGGTTAAAGTTCGGAAGAGGAGGATGAGGCGTAGGTGGCGACGACGGTGGGGAGGGAGGGCGTGGAGGAGAACGATTGTGGTCAGAAAGCAGAGAGGAAACCGTGAGGATCGACGGGAAGGGGGATGAGGGAGGGTGAGGAGGAGGGGGAGAAATTGGGAGGAGGAGGAGGAGGAGGAGGAGGAAAAGGCGGATGATGAGCGGATGCTGAGCATAGTCAGCACGGGCAGGGTCCAGTTAGCACGCGACATGCTATTTGGCAGGCGGCGGCGAACCCGACGGCGCGCCCGACGCCGACGTGGAGACCGTGAACTCGAGCATCACGGGCGGCGAGACGCAACTCGATCAGGACACGCAGAGGGCACTTCTGCGCAGCGTGTGGCATCAGGAGGGTGCTGCATCACCTGGTGCTGCATCATCAGGGTACTACGAGCCCGAGGAGCTGGACCCCGACGCTGCAAGCGCGGACGGCGCCGCAGGCGAGGCGCGCGTCCGCATCAACATCTATGCTGCAGAGGAGGCAGGCTCTGATGAGGATGAGCTGGCTGAGGAGGCTGGGCCGCGCGAGGAGGCTGAGCCTGGCGACGACAAGGCGGTTGGCCGCGACATGGGCTGCACTTCCAGCGACGAGGTCCCGCTGAGCCAGAGCGCCGTTTCGCCCGCGCGTCCGGTCGCCAAGCGGCGCATGAAGGGCAAGGGCAAGAAGAAGGGCAAGGGCAAGGCCAAGGTCAAGCCCACTGGCAAGCCCACTGGCAAGCCCAAGCGCAAGACGAAGGTTGGAGTCGTCCGAACGTTTACCTGGATGCTCGTGAAGATCCCCTGCCAACGCGGCAGAGGATCTTGTAGAGAGCCAAGTAAACGCTCGCACGGACTCCTGAAGGCTGCCAGGATGCAATACGCTTTGGATGAGGGCTTGGACGATGCGATCTTATTTGGCGATGACGGCGCGGAGGAGGTTCCAGCAGGTGGGCCAGAACGCGCAGGCGCAGCTGATGAGCCAGAACGCCGAGTCGCACCTGAGCCAGAACCAGCAGTCGCAGAGGTTGCATCATCGCCCGCAGATTCACCGATGCCGAAGAGGAGGCTGAGGAAGAAAAGCCGCCAGCTTGATGATGACAGCGACAACGCTCCACTCAGCCAGTCCAGCAAAGCGGTGGCACCTGAGCCAAGCAGTGCAGCGCCTCCGACCCCATCGACCATCGCAGGGGAAATCCCTCGCGCCATGACCCGCAAGAGGTCAACTGGCACGCCGTCAGCCGCACCGTCAGCCGCGCAGTCACTCTGGAAGGATCACGGTGGCAGCCGTCAGCCATCCGTGGCCGCACCGTCAGCCGCGCCGTCGCTCTGGCAGGATCACGGTGGCAGCCGTCAGCCATCCGTGGCGCCATCGGTTGCAGGATCGTTCAGTCGCGATGTCAGCCGTGACCGCGTGGCGGTGCCAAGTTCGGCACGGGCGCCGTCGGCGCGGACGCCGTCGGCACGGGCCGCGCCGTTCACCCCCCAGGACCAGATCGACACGAGGACTTCTGCGGGGGCACCGAACCTAGAGACCTAGAGGAGTCAGATGAGACGATGACGATGACGACCACGACGACGACGACGATGAGAGCGACGACGACGACAACAAAGACGACTGGAAAGTAACCCTTGACGACGGAACAGGATGAATGCGAGGAGGTGGGATGGCGAAATACTGAAGATGACGTGGTGGATGGATGGGAAGTGTGGGGTGGGTAGAGGGCAGAGGTCTGGGGCCTAACCCCGATACCCCAACGCCTTGTCTCTAATTCCACCACAGCTCGCCCTTTATATCCCTGCGAACCTGCCAAGGTGTGATCGGGGCATATCGTGGGCGGTGTAGTGGCGGCGGGACAACGCGTCAACTTTTCAACGCCTCATCAGGAGGTGCACGCAGGGCGATGACGAGACACCAGAGAAAGGTTTGGCCGAGAAGATGCAGGACTTGCTGAAGTCCAAGGTGCACGAGCTCAGTCGGTCCGACAAGGAAAAGTTCCAGGCTGGCCACGCTGCCGCTCTCACTGGGAATATGACGCCGATGCAGAAAAAGTTCTACAAGGGTGACATGCAGTGTAAGGAGACGATCGAGAAAGGCGATGGGAACTTCATGATGCGGTCGGCATTGGGGCAACGGTTGCAGCGAGAGATCAGGCTCAAACAGTCAGTTGCGAAAGAGTACTCCGACGCCACGGACAAGGATGAGTACAAGAAACGGTGGGCCAAGAAGCAGTACCAAGGCGCCATCAAGCGGCTCAAGACGGTCACAGAATCGGTGGACGAGCAGTGGATCTCCAAGGGCATCGTGTGTTCCTTCCTCAAGATGTGCTACCACGAGGGGGGGCCCCGCGGACAGTACGACGAGGAGACGATCACCAACTGCCAGAAGCAAGCCAACAGGTGCATCGCACTCGGGTACCCCTTCGTTCGCTTGGACGACGTCGGCACCGTCAAGTACATGTGGTTCGAGCAACAGTGGGCGGAGCATTTCACCAAGCGCTGGGAGCTGAAGTCGGTGCAGGCGGAAAAGGATGATGACTCGTTCGTTGTCAAGAAGAGGCCAGCTGGCAAACCGCTCCCCGCGCCAGGCGAGTCTGATCCAGACGCTGGAGGTGACGACGGTGATGGAGATGGCGACGGTGATGGAGATGGCGATGGAGAGACCCCGAGGCCGAAACGGGCCAGGACAGATGCCGAGGTGCTGTTGACGGAGGCCCGCAAGACGATCGTCACTGTCCAATCGATTTTGTCGAGTGCGACAACGGTCTCGAACTGCATCAAGGAGAACCCCGACGATGCAGAGGCCGAGTGGGCGTGGGCTCGCACGCCCGCCGTCCAGGGGAAGATCACGAGCATGTACGACTCCATCAACGACAAGGTGATGCAGAACCCAGTCTGGCTGAAGCTCATGAACGGCTGCGCGCTCGCCAAGGCCATTGTTTGGCTAAATTCGCCGAGTGGGTGGTTAGTAGGGGCGATGGTCAGCTTGAGCAGTTGGGCGAAGTAGTGAGGAGGATGGGAGGAGGAGGACAGGAGGAGGACAGGATGAGGACGGGAAGGAGGGGGTCGACCACGGCAAGAAGGATGAGGACAGGGACGACGAGGAGAAGGAGAAGGATGACGATGACGACCAGGAGGGTACGAGAGAAGGATGCAGACGATGGGGACGACAATGGTAACGATGAGGACGACGAAGCGAACGCGGACGAACGTCTCTCGCACCACCCCCGACCTGCCCAGGTGAAAACATCGTTCGAAGACGCGGACATCATCCTGCACTGCAACACGGGCAAAGTGGACTCCTTGAAGGATCGTCGGCCTGCGGGGGGTGGAGCGCGCGACGACGGCCCCGTGACTTCGACAACGGCGGCAGCGAACACGGTCACGGCAGACGTGCGACGGTATTAGCGACGACGGCGGTGACGTCACCGACAGCAACGGCAATGTTGACGGCGACGGCGGCATTGACGGCGGAGATGACGACGACGACGACCAAAACAGCGACGACGACCGCGATGACGACGAGCACAACGACGACGACCACGACGGCGACGGCGACGTTGGACACGACATCGGCGGCGGGCGACGGCGACGACGCTGCAACATGGACGGCGACGAGACTGGTGAGTGGATTATATGCCGACTGTGCATCCCAGGTCCGAATCAAATCCGTGGAACGCTTGGGCCCGTCTGTTTGATTGGCGCGTGCTAGGGGGCTGCGTCTGTTCACGCGGCTGTGTGCAAGTCGGCGCGCCCGCAGGATGAGGCCGATAAGCTGAACACGACGCTCCAGAACACTCTGAGCTCGAACGAGAATATCCAGGGCGTCCAGAAGAAGGCCAACCCCGCCGCGCGCAAGAAGTCGAACAGGGCTCGCACGGTGACGTGATTTCGCCTGAACGCCACTGTGCGCTGTTGTTGTGTAGGGGCATCTTGGTGGCGTCTGTCGCGGTGCATCGGGCATGTGCGCGTCTCCTTCGGTCACCTTCCTTGTTTTAAATGTGTGTGTACGATCAATTCAATTTGTACACATCGAAACGGGGGTATCCTGGTGATTCTCTGGCAAACGAAATACGGATCTTGATGAAATGCGGGGGTGCGGTTTTCGAGAAGACATCTATGTCTTGCCACAATACCCTGGAGACGCTCAAGTGTCCTGGTTTGACGTGCCATCGTGTACGGCCCTTTTGAGAGCGGCGCCTGGACCCTGGGATGATTCAGCGCGGCACTGGCTGTACAGCGCTGAGCACGTGGCATGTCGACAGTCGCTGCTAGGGCGCGGCAATGGCCACCTGTACCATGTGCGGGGATATCGCGCATGGGGTGCAATGTTTCTCTTTTTAGGTCGAGCGGTTGCACCTAGGGACGACGACGGCGACGCCGAATGCGTGCACATGTGCTCACCTGACGACATGTCACCCCCAAACACCAACATTCCCACACATTCTGCAAAATTATCGTGCGCGTCGTGTCCGGACTGCGCGCGCTACCGATGACCCACCGATGACCTACCGATGACGCGTCATCGATGAGCTCATCGATGAGCTCATCGATGAGCTCATCGATGACCTGCCCCAAACCATATATATATATACGAAAAGTGCGATGTCGCATCGATGACTTACCGATGACCATCGATGTCCTACCGATGATCCACCGATGACCCACCGATGACCCACCGATGACCTACCGATGACACGCCGACAAGAGCTCCCAAACCGTGACACGATGCCCTCCTAAAGCATTATGATGTCGAAGGAATCGAGATAGTGTACGACCCGCCCATGTATTCTACATCATATTGCAGACATCGTCGTCGTCGTCAGTGTTATCATCATCATCACTGGTGTTTAAGCTATTCTGCACACGCGGTAGGCACTACGATCACGCCATCGTTGCTCACTTGTTTGCACCATCGTGTTCAGAGCCGCGTTTGGCTCGATTAATTGGACCATGGAGGTCCGTAGGCGGCGCACCTTGTCACCGCCCGTGGCACCAGCTGCGAGGGCCGAATCTGGAGAGGCCCTGCTCGCTGAGTTTCAACGTTTATTTTGTCTCGGCACCATCACAGCCAAAAGCTTTTGCGAGCTCGCGTACCACGCAGCCCGAGCTGGGGCCGTCGGGGAAATCAAGCAGTGGGGTCTAGCGCCTCAGCCGCAAGCGAACAGTGGAAACTACAACAAGCTCATCGAACGCAAGATCCGTGATGCTGGTGTCACTGTTGTACAACCCGTTAGCATAGATGTGCCATGCCAGGCACGGAAATCTCGCAGCAGAGCCATCATGCAAACTGGAGCGCGCCCATTCCACGAGCTTGTGAAATCTGAAGTTGCATCACCGTTGTCTGCATTGGTTATGCGAGAGCGCATCTCCGACCGATCGTGGCCCCCCGCGTTCAACGAACATCCTGTCAAGGTCGGTGCTGGCCCTGGTGTCCTAGTCATACCAGTCGGTTTGTTTGTGGATGCAGCGCAATATGGTGGCGCTGCTGGCGCTGGTCGGAGTAAATCTGTCTTGGTGTTTTCAATTATCAATTTGGCGACCCAGCGTCGCCATGTGGGGATCACGTTTCGGAAGCACCTTCATTGTAAATGCGGCTGTCGCGGCAATTGCTCATATGCCAGGCTGTTCACATTTGTACGCTGGTGCGCCGACGCAATGTCGACTGGTGAATACCCTCGGTCCGACTGGGACGGGCGGCGGTGGGCGGACGCCGATGCGGCGCGACGTGCGCTCGGTGGTACAAAGTTGGGCTTCAAATGTGCGCTGATTTACGTGATGGTAGACTGGGAAGCCCTGGTCAATCACCTTGGGCTGCCGCAGTGGAACTCGACTGTGGGATCCTGCCCGCTATGTGATTCAACGCTGGCGAACAGGCACAGTTACAGGTGAGCGTTTTTTTTTCCATTCATTCATGCCAGTCGCGAAGTCATCATCCTCACCCTTTGTTTCGTCGTCCTCCATTTCCTCCTACTCCTCCTTCCCCTCATCATCCTCCTAACCCACCCCCTTCTCGTCCCTCTCCCAACCCCTCCGCGACGGCGGAGGCGGCGACGACGTGCGTCCGGTTAGCATGAGTAATTCCAAACGCACGGTGCAACCAGCTCGACGCGCGCACGTGCATGCAACGAGACAATCCTTGCAGCAAGTGACGGGGGTATGTTGCAGCGCCTCGAGTAGGTCGCGTTTTTGATGTGTGGGCCCACATTAAAATTTAACCCCTGTGTACGCACATCATCCCTGGAGGATTGTCTCGTGACACGCTTGCTCCTGCTTGCAGCTTGGTAGAAGCATGCCGCTACCAGCCTTCTTCTTGAAGATGAGTCGCCCTGGGTAGATCACGATCAAGGTGACCACCTGGATGCGACGGCGCGCGCAACTGTGTGGGTCTTCATCGGATCAGAAACGGAACGAGCCGAGCTTTGGAGTTGTGCAGGCATGTATTTCGACAGGCGCAAGCGTGGTAGAGGCCTGACTGTCGGACGCCCCGTGCCCCCGATCAACGCTGCCAGTGCCGCTTTGGTTCCTGGGGACCGACTCTTCCCCCAGACTGGTTTGGAAGATGTGGCGACGTACGCCGTTGTTGATTTCCCTGGTTGGATTAAGTTCTGGCGGCCTTCCAGGGCGACAATCGTAACTCAACCAAATCCTATCTGGGAGACAGGGGCAGGACAAGTCAGCGTTGTTGGTTCATATGCTATAGACTTTCTGCACACCGTTGCCCTTGGGGTGATGGGATCGGTAGTATGCTCGACGGCGTGGGCGGTGCTCGCATCTGATGTGTTTGCTCCGAAGGGCTTGGACAAGTCAACTCGGCATTCTCTCGGGATTGGACGTTTGAATGCATTGCTGGATGCTTGGTATTCTGAAGAAGCCCGACAAGGTCGGACACCAAATCAAGTGGAAGGGCTTGTACCGACAATGTTCGGATCCCCAGGGAAACATGCAGTGAAAACGAAGGGGGCAGAAACGATAGACTTGTTTCGCTGGTGTGTCGAATCTATTTTGCCTGTCTATGCTGCTCGTATCCAGCATGGGGAGAACTTGTTATCGTGTGCGCAAGCTTTGTACGATTGGTATACATATCTCAAACAACAACCCGATTGTGTCCCAGATGATGCATGCGAGAATTTGAAAACGCTTGCCCTTCGACACCTCGTTCGGTTGCGAGCTGCACGAATTGTTTTACGTCCAAAGCACCACTTGTTCTGGCACCTGAATGCAAGGACCACATGCCTCTCCCTTGCGGTGATCGTTCAATGGGGGAGGGTAACATTTGACTCAGTGGTGAGGGTCAGGACGAACAGGAGGAGGAGGAAGAGTAACAGGAGGAGGAGGTGGGGGGTGATGAATGACGACTGCAACATTCAAAACACAAACATGGGGACGGCGCGACGAATGCAGCAACGGTGTGGTCCGTTTGTCCTACTTTCCACACGAGATCAGACCTCGTACCATTCGCATCGATGATGCATCGGTGGTGTGTCGATCGTGAATCATTGACGCATCGATGACGCATCGATGACGCATCGACGAGGCATCGATGATGCATCGATGATGCATCTGCGTCGAATCGGCGATGCATCGGTGGTGCATATGTGGCGATCGTCGTGCCGCAGTCGGTCGGACATAGCGTACACGCGTGAGTCCTTAGGTTGGTGGGGGGCTTGCGTTCTTGCTTACCAGAGCTGTACGTTAGTTTCGTCAGTGTGGACCCCGTGGGCCAAATAGATGCGGTGCCTCCCGAAACACGTGTTCTCCAATCACCAAAGACAGTGCATCCCCATCAATGCGTGAGTCGGGCAATCGACACACCTTTCTCTGGCCACTCGCCATGGGACATCCTCGCAACGCCACCTGGTAATAGCCAATATGATTCAATATCCTTATTCTGTTCTACTTCCCCTTCGGTCCCTCTTCATTGCTACTGTTGTCATTATACGCAGCTCCTCCCTCTCATAACCCTCCTCTCGCACATCTCCCACTGCTCAGCACGGGGCGAGGGGCCTTCACGAAGGCCGATCCGACGCCTCGCCGTCTGGTCAACGCCCCCCCCCCCCCCCAATCCACGTCTCCGTGCCCTCTCACTCGGGGCAGTCTCCCTCACATCACCCTCTGATCCTCCTCTCCCCTGACCCCCATCAAATCCATCCATCGCCTCCTGAGCCCGAGAGGATTTCAGTTTTCGGGCACCCGCGCCTCTATGCCACCTGGCGGGATGAAACGCTCAATGCTCTCATAGCAAATTTGGCTGAAGTGAGTCACAGTGCACAGTTTGAACGTGGTATATTCCAACGGCTTGATCTACAAGCCGCCTTGAACATCGGTGCGTCGCGACCACGCTTGCCCTGATTATCCTGATAGGTATTGCATCGCCTGGTATATCGTCTCCAGTTCCTACGTGGGTTTCGGAATTGGCCTCAGGCAATGATGACCAGTCGTATTGGGGACAAGTGCAGTATGTGGCTAGAACGGTGCCTTCTTTACTACACACAGGTGCACATGTGGCAAATGCTCGTGACGCACGTGACCCTACCCCCTCCCCAGTCCATCTTGCGCGTCGCCACGGCTGGAATCATATCGAATTCTAGCATGCTCACTACACGTCGGGGCGTGCGTTTGTTGCGAAGTGTCAGCCAGGTGCTATCGTACGGGACCTGGACTTCGCTCATATTTTCAGTGGGCGGGACTCACCTGGACGAGCCGCCCGCCGCAGGTCTTTGTCAGTTGACACCTTTGACATTCTAGATGACCCGAGTCTCGACATCGCAACGTGTGCTGGGATGCTGTGGGCGGCCATCATGTGTGCCAGAGTTCGCCGTTCTGGCATGGTGCATTTCGGCATTGATTGCAGAAGCTTTGCTTGGATCTCTCGTTGGCAGAGTGGCAGGACCAAATCAGATCCAGTTGGGGACGACGGTTACCATCTATCTGCTCTCGGTAACCTCATGACGCTGTTCGTGAGTTGGGTTGGAACGTACCTGCATCTGAACGGAGTGTACTTTGGAATCGAGCAGCCAGTGTGCTCGATCATGAAGCATCATCCTGCGTTTTTGAGCCTGTCGCGGCGAATTAAGATCAACACTCTGTGCACGTGGTTGGGTGCGTTTGACAGCAAGCTCCCAATCCACAAAGGCATCCATATCTTTTCCAGCGCTTCGCGCAACTCCGAACCACGCATGCATCGAGATCTAACCCCCTTGGCCCCAACGCACCACGCCGCGTTCTGTTACCACGCGCTTCTCGCTCTGATTGCAGAGCAACGGACACCACAGCGCCCTTAGACATCGTGAGTCGCTATTTGCGCAGGGCTAAGCCGAAGAAGGCGAAGTCGCGCAAGAGCCGTTCGTCTCACTGGACGCAGGTTGGAAATTGCGTCGTGGGTGGCCCAGCGCTGAAAGGTTCTGGTGCGTACCCTAGGGCGTTCGGAGAAAGCATGGCCAGGATGATCGTTCGTTTGCTCGCAGCTGATTCGCGCTGACTGTCATTAGCCGCTGTTGAGATTGAAGCGCGCATGTGCAAGTGCCGCAATTCGGAGTTATTTTATTCCAGCTGCTGTGTGGTACTGGTGCTGAGCATTCCTACGCACGTGTGGAAGCATGTGTGGGCGTGTGTGCTCTCGTGAACTTGTATTTCGCCTTCGGTTCCAGACTGCTAATTCGCATCGCCGTCCAATCATCTCTTTAAAGGGGGGGCGCTCTGATGTATCAGCGATGTACAACGCGCGAACATGCATCGGCGATGTCGTCGCTCCTGGGTCCTAACTTGCGCACCAAGCCCCCACCATCATCACCATCATTATCATCATCGTTGCTGCCGCCATCATCGTCACCGTCGCACTCACTCAATCACGATTCCCTCTCTCCTCCACCAACAGGGTAGCATTCTTGCGGTGCGCGTGGTCTCAGATCCCGACCAGATACTGGAATGCCTCCATCAACGATGCATCGGCAATGCGTCGGCGGCGGTGCATCGGCGAGCGGGGGTGCGTCCGGTAAAGATCTGGCACCGTTCAATTGGCAGGGCGGCGGGCGCCTGCCCCGTGACAGGATGAGCACGCGTGCCTGGCAGCGCGCGGCGTTGGATTGCCTCTGCTCCGACCCGAACTGTCGCAACACCGTCTCCCCGACTCCCCATCATAGCTATCACTTCTGTCTCTGCTACTCTTCTTCTCTGATTCTCAATTCCCTCCACCCTCGCCATCATGCGAACGCTGCGCGTGCCACACCTGCAGGGGTTGGAAGAGGAGGGAAGTAAATATGAGAGGGCGGAGGATGAGGAGGAGTTGGGTGCGGAGGGAGGGGAGGAGGAGGACGAGAACGATGATCCAGATAAAGATGAGAATGAGGCGGAGGCCTCGTCTTTCTGTCGCGGCCTTGGTCCGACCACCAAACTAACATTTGCATGGCCTACAATTCCACGCTACTTCGGCCCCCGCGCTCCTGTCCGTAGCACTTCATCTCAAGCCTTGCATTTGAGCGAGTTGAGTTTGTGTACGGTACTTCAGCCTTCAGTGGCTGCAGTGATGAGCGCTCAGCAGCAGTTCCTGCTGAAGGGCCAGAACGTGAACATTTCGAGAGTGGCCTGGATGCACGTGTACCTGGAGAATCTCCAGACGTGGGGCTTCTTCCCATTCTCTTGCGTGAACCAGGCCATGGGCGAGAAGAGTAACATGAGCGCAGCCGATGGCGAGCCTGAGGAGACTGCATTCGGAGTGTCGCCATCGGCTGTCAAGAACGAGCTCGGCATATACTTGTCGGAGTACACGGATCCCACCGTCATCAAGATCTACATTGCTTACGGCCTCAAAGACGGAACCATCCCGAGGAAGGGCGGCGCCGAATACGGTAGCCATGATATCATCAGGCCAGAAACGTGGTTGTACATCGAGACTTCAGTTGCGCCACAGACGCCAGATTCGTGGAAGGACGCAGCGTGGCCCGATGATGACTACAATAACACCTTGGCCGAGAGCGCAGACGGCGTCGGCTCCGTGACGGTGTTCATCCAGGAGAAGGACGACTGGGAAACGATCATGCCCCCGCCCAAGGAGGTTCGCACAATCAAGGGCACGGGCGTCGTGACGAACTACAACACGATTGTGCTCAAGAAGTGCGTGGCAAGCACGATGGGTATCGACGCCACTTCGAAAGGCGCCGTGAACCAGATCCGCGTCTACCGCACCGAGGAGAGCGGCCAGGCAACGGGCTCCCCGTTGAAGGGCAACGTCTTGATCAACACGAAGCTGTCGTACGTGGTCGCGATCGAACCAGACACTGTCGTGGAGGTGTTCGAGAAGAATGTGCTCAGCTGGGACATCGGCGACAACACGATGCTGGACGGGCCTCAGTGATCAAGCACGTCTTCAACGAGACGGTCATCTTTGCTCGCCATCGGACGAGCACGCCGCGACGCCGCTTGACGGCATAAGAGCTACAGCGCTCACCAACGGCACACCGACCTCAGCCGCCGTGGGTGCACCGCAAAAACGAGGCCAACAGTTGCATCAGCATCACCACACCTGTGCCATCATTGTTGCTACGCTTGTCTGCGTAATGTCTTAACAGATTCGTTCAGCCCGTGTCGTTGTTTACGCAGCTGCCACCGCGTCCGGTATCCCTCTCTGGATCCCCGTGCCTCGCTGGGGTCTGCTACGCTCGCAGAGCTCGACGTGATCGAGCGTGGGCCAGAGATGCATCGGCGAGCAAACGATCATCGATGCGTCATCGATGACCTCATCGATGACGCGATGATGCATCGGCGACGCATCTGCAACTACGGGACGACTACTGAACCTGGAACCTCGCAGCGTAGCAACGCCACCCTTATTCCGACAACTACCACTCCTCCCTCACTCGCCTCCCACTCTATCCATCCTACGTCGTCTGCACCCGTTTCTTTCCACGCTCAATCCCCTGTTCCCGAGTCGGCAATGCATCGGCGCGGCAACCATCGATGAACTCATCGATGTGTCCTTGACGAAATAGAGCAGTGCATCGGCGATGCATCGACGATCCGCTTGACTACCCCGACGGATGTGGGGCCCATCAATTACACGGATGGATGTTGGTGAGATCAATGGGCAGGTGCAGTTCAACACATATTGCGGATGGGGGCGGCTCGTTTGCAATTGTTTCAGACGTGAAACGAGTACGGGCCATCAAGGGTGATAAACATGATGATGATGATGATGTTGGTGACGATGGTGTAGCCGTTTTTGGGTTCGAGCTGCCGTTCGAGAGTTGCGATAGCTCCGATTGCAACGAGCGCGACGCGCCAGCTGTGCGCCTCAACATCGCGTCGCACCCAGCGGCGTCGCACGAAGCTCGCACGTGGGCGCAGTACGGGGTTCTTCGGGCTACTGCAGCACAGGTGGGCGACGTCGGCGACGTGCAGGTCAACGGGAACATCAGCAACGACAACGAGCATTTCGGGCCGACCGAATACGAGCTATTCGACCCTGACGACATGAGCCCGTCGGAAGGTGACGACGAACAGATGCCTGAAGCCGAAGGCGGCTCCAACGGGCCCGACGACACGGCGCAGCACGACAAGACGGAGAGCGGCACCGAGCAGCACGTGAAGCAGCATCATCAGCAGCAGCACGAGGATTCAGAGCTCGCCGTGACGAATGATGCCAACATGAAGGCGTTCGCTGAGGAAGTGGCCGCCTGGGATACGACGCTCGAGACGATGCGGGGCCACGTCGACGCCATCAAGGTACTGACCGAGAAGAACGAGCAGGCGGAGAAGAAGAAGCTCGATCGCCTGCTGAAGCAGGTGAGGCCGCCCGCTGGCCCACTCGCCGACCTCGTGGCGCCTGCTGGCGCGCTCAGCGGCCTGGTGGGCAACGCGGAGCTCACCACGGCTGCGCCGCCGCCGCCGATCGAGCCGCCCGCGATGGCCGAGCCGATCTCGTGGCCGTCGCCTACGTCGCCGACGGCAGACGAGCTCGCGTAGGTCGAGGATTGCGGCGGCATTCGAACAAACGAGTGGCGATGGAGAGGATGAGGAGGATGATGGTGGTGATGATGATGATGAGGAGGAGGAGGAGGAGGAGGAGGAAGAGGAAGGGGACGATGATGAGTAGGATGAGGAGGAGGCGGAGGAGGACGAGGAGGCTGAGGAGGCTGAGGAGGGGCAGGAGGAGGAGGAGGATGATGAGGAGGAGGAGGATGAGGATGAGGCGGAGGAGAAGGATGAGGGGGGGGAGGAGGAGGAGGAGGAGGAGGAGGAGGAGAAGGAGGAGGAGGAGGAAGAGGAGGAGGATTGTTGGGGTCGGTGGCACGTTGACGCATCATCGATGAGTCATCGATGAGTCATCGATGACGCATCGATGACGCGTCGATGCGCCGCCGACCGGTTCCCTGCTTCTCGCCCCCCTGCGCCCCAAAGGAGTGAGCTGCCGCGGAGCCTGCGCGCCGCGCGCGCTGCCCGTCGCCTGTCGCGGCGGAGGGTGTTTCCAGAGGGGAGGAGTGACACCGAAGGCGCTCCTCTTCCTCCTCCTCCTCCTCCTCCTCCTTCTCCTCCTTCTCCTTCTCCTCCCCCTCCCCTCCTCCTCCTCCTGCTCCTGCTCCTGCTGCTGCTGCTGCTGGTGATGCTGCTGCTGCTGCTGCTCCTCCTCCTTCTCCTCCTCATCCTCCTCCACCTCGTTCTCTTCATCCTGCTGCTGCTGCTGCTGCTGCTCCTCCTCCTCCTCCTCCTCCTCCTCATCATCATCCCACCGTTGAGGTCCCTGAGGCTGAGGAGGAGGAGGAGGAGGAGGACGAGGGGGAGGAAGAGGAGGATGAAGATGAGGAGCAGGATAATCAGGAGGAGGACGATCAGGAGAACGGGGGAGGGGGAGGGGAAGGTGGGGGGGCGAGGGGGGGGAGGAAAATGAGAAGGAGGAGGAGGAGGAGGAGGAGGAGGAGGACGAGGAGGAGGATGGATACGAGAACGGTGCAACCCACCGCAAACAGCGTATGGTAGCCATCACGTCTTCAATAGATATGGCCACCCACCACAAACAGTGGATGGTAGCCGTCGCGTGTTTCACTCCATATGGCAACCCACCGCAAACAGTGGATGGTAACCGTCACATGTTTCACTCTATCTGGCAACCCCGGCTTTGTAGTCTGAGGTGAAGTTCGATAACATCGTCGAATTTCCTGGGATTTCGCTTGTAAAAAAAACAGCCGTTTTGGACTGAGAACCACGCGATATCGCGGCGGAAGTAAGTACAGTGTTTGAGACTCGCCATTCGCGCTTTACTGAACAACATCTGCTTCTCCTCCTCCTCGTCCTCCTCTTCCTCCTGCTCCTCCTCCTGCTCCTCCTCCTGCTCCTCCTCCTGCTCCTCTTCCTGATCCACCAGCTCCTCCTCCTTCTTCCGTTCCTCCTCCTTCTCATCCTTCGCCTCATCCCTCTCCTCCTCCTCCTCCTCCTCCTCCTCCTCTCCTCCTCCTCCTCCTCCCCTCCCCTCCCCTCCCCTCCCCTCCCCTCCCCTCCCCGCCCCTCCCTCCATCTCGCTCTCGACTTCTCCTCCTCCTTCTCTTCGTCCTGCCCCTCCCTCCCTTCTTCGGAGCGGCGGGTGGCCTCGATCTCGTAGTGGAAGTGCTCGGTGAATAAGTACGGCGCCGCTCTGCGAAGACATGGCCAGGGGCAGGCGGCACAGACAACAGCCGATTATCATATTTTGGGAAGGACCAGAAGTCTTTTTCGACGCAAGCGTTTCGCCTGATGAATCTTCACAGAATTTCCGAACGAATTCCTAAAACGATCAATATGTTCATGCCTAACTCGCTGAATTCCGATGCAACAGCCATCATTACCCACTACATCGAAAGCTCACGTCTTAGAATAGCACTTCAAGTCCTAGAATAGTACTTCATGTCTTAGATGATACAAATCTAGCACTTGAGTCCTAGAATAGCACTTGGACCACGCATGCGAAGTCCAACGCTTGTTTTAGCAAGTGGCAACCCTCTGGGGGCCTTGCGCCTTTGCCCGGCGCCTTAATCCGGCGCCTTAGCCCGGCGCCTCGGCCGCCTCAGCCGGGCGCCTGAGCGGGCCTTGAGCGACCGGGTCACGATTTGGAATGCATCGGGGGTCGCCTCGGTGCCATCCTGGGCAATCATAATGCTTCTTCGGGCCATCTCGGGACCCAGTCGCGTCGTTCTGGCGCTCTCTCCGGGTGTCTGAATGCCTCTCGGATAATTTTGGAACGACGTTCTGCCTTCCTGGGCGGCCTCGGACGCCCAGAACGCAGAAGAAGCGAACATTCTCCGAATCCGCCGACCCCGTCGGCGCGCCCGAGTCGCCAGTTCGTTTGACTTGCGCGCAAAACGGGCCGACATGCTGCGCGCGGGCACAGCTCAGCCGAAACCCGAACGTCCGACAATGGCACCGCCCACGCGCCCCACCCCCCACTCGCCCCCAGGCCGAGACGAGGGCCCCGTCGCGCGGCAAGTCAGGTCGAGATCGACAAGTCCTCAAACCAGACACCAGCATGCACGAGGACCGCGCAGGGCAGATCGCCCAAACCCAGATCGCTTGAACACTACGCCGAACGGCAACGAAGGGCACAGACTCACGCTTCGGGAGCACAACGCGCACGCAGGAGACGGGATACAGATGGGCAAACTATGACAAAACCGGGGGGGCGGGGAACCCGACGCAGCCGACGTTATAACCTTTGGCGCAACCGCTGCCCCAACCAACGGCGCAGGCGGACAGAACGAACCTACTCGTGATTCGCGGGAACAAGAGCAATGACGCAACCTACGGTCCACGGCGCAACTCACTCAGCAAAATGCGCCGCGTCGCCCCCGCCCCCCTCGGCAGCGCGATCACGATTGAAAATGAACGGACCGACCTGCTGCGCGCGGGCGCCCCTCAGCCTGCAACCGAACGCCCGACAATGGCGCGGCCCATAACTACTAGGCGCAATCAGGGGGGCAGCGCAGGGCGGAAACCGCGGGCGGAGCGGGCAATCGGGCCCACGTCGACGATAAGTGGGCGACTGGGCTATTGGGGGTCAACGCGCCCCCCCCTGGGCTTAGAAAAACATGCAAATTTTCCTCCCGCCACGCGCCCTCTACCTCCCCCTCCCCCCTGGCCAAGCCTAGGGGCCCGCGGCGTGGCCGGCCGAGCCAAGCTCGACTACTCCTCGAGCTGGGCTCCCAGAAGCCACCCAGATCCCCCGCTCGGACCGAAGCCCAGGCATCCCGGGCCGCAGCAGGCGGCCCCTCTAAGTCTCGAAGGCGCCAGCGGCGCCCTCGGCCAGGGCGCGCCCCAGGGCGCGCCCCGTCGCGCCAGGCGCGCCCGCGGGCCCCTCGGGGGGGCGGGGGCTCGGCGGGCGCGCCCGCCACCGCTGGCCGCCAACGCGCGAGCGGTCGGCGGGCGGCGCCAGGTCGCCCCTGGAAGGCCGGCCGCCCACGTCCTCTGCTGGGACCGCGGCCAGCCCGCCCCGGGCCGCAGCGGGCGCGCCCAGGGCGCTTCGCCGGCGCCGGCGGCGCCCTCGGCCGGGGCGCGCCCCGGGGCGCCGGGCGCGGCCGAACCCCTCGGGGGCGGGCTCGGCGGGCGGGCCCGCCCGCCAGCGGCAAGCAGCCCAAGCTGGTCAACGCGAGGCGAGCGCCCAGAAGCACCCAACATGGCCCCCAAGGCCCCACAGAGCTCCAAGAGCGCCCCACTAGCAGAGAATCTGCACAAACTTTCGCGTCGCTGTCGTCGTCGTCGTCTGCGCTGTCGTCGTCGCCGTCGTCGTCGTCGCCGTCGTCGTGTCCTCCGTCCTCGTCTTGTCGCCTACCTGCCCAACAAGCGTCTTCTTCTGCGCCTCACCCCCCCCCCTGCCCCGCCCCCCCCCACCCGCCGCCCCCCCCCCCTGCCCCCCCCCGCAGCCCTCCCCCCCCCACTATTCCGCCCCCCCCCATGCGGCCGCGCATCTGGTGCGCGCCCGACGCCGAGTTCAGCGAGCAAGCAAGCGCCGCGGACAAGACGGACGCACCCCCCCCCCCCCGCGCCACGCCGCCGCGCGTGCCTCGCGAAGGCAACTTGCCAGGCGATTATGTTTGGATGGGCTGGCGGGGGCGCGCGAAGCGCGAAGCATCCAGATCGTCGCCCAAAATCGCAGCCGCCTCCGCGCTCGCGGTCGTCGAGCCGGCAAGCAGGGAGCGCGTCCCACTGCGCGACTCCCCGCGCGGGACTGATACGCGCGTCGGGGCGTGCACAGCGGAGGCGGGGCCCTCTGCGCAGAGCGCCCAAGAGAAAGGCGCGCCCGAAGACGCGAACCGCTTCGACGCGCATCCAGAGATGGCAGCTACAACCCCGTAGGACCGCGCGATCACGACGCGCATCTGCGCCCCGTCGCCACGCGCGATCCTCGCCGCAGCAGCACCGAGACGCGGCGTCGCCATGCACCTTTCGCTGACAGCCTCGACGTAACTCTGGCGATGGCTGCAACTCTGCCATGGCAGCAGGAGGCCGCGCGGGCCCTGGCGTCGCCGATGCAACCTGCAGACCGCGCAAACAAATCCGGCATCGCCTCGCACCTCCGTCGCGCACAGCATCAGAATTACACGCCGCGCCCTCGTAAGTACCCAGACTCGCTCGCGCCTGAGAGAGTCGATTTCCGCATTCGCATCCAGCGGCCACGCCTGGCGGGCGGGCGAAGGGCACGCCTGGCACGCAGACCTCGAACCACAAGTCGCCAGAGCAGAAGAGGAGGAAAAGGAAGAGGATGTGAGAGGATGAATATAGAGGAGGAGGAGGAAGAGGAGGAGGAGGAGGAAGAGGAGGAGGATCGAAGATACTGGAAACTCTTGGACACACCCGCACAGCACGCGCCGCGTTTTCGAACCTTTTTCAGCCTCCCGGGGCGCGCTTTTATCGCCGCGACCGGATCCGACTCGAATCTCTGGCCAGAACTCACAGCCAGACATGCCCAGATCGATCTTTGCGGGGGGGGGAGATGGATGGAGAAGGAGGAGGAGGAGGAGGAGGAGGAGGAGGACGACGACGACGACGAGGAGGAGGAGGAGGAGGAGGAGGGGGAAGAAGAAGGCCGTTGTTTTCGGACGTACTCGGAGGCGCCGAACGGTCTTACACCGCCCCAGGACGCGCGGCTGTCCAACAAGATTCAACTGCCGACGCCCATGCTGCATCGTTGCGCAATAGGTGTTGAAACGCACGTCAAATTCAACTGGCCACTTTAGCGGAATCCGAATTCACGTCCGCCGCGGCCCCGCGGGTCTCTGGGCGCGCGAGATTGCAAGGCGGCCCAAGAAACCCCACAGACGGCCCATCAGGGCGCCGCGACGGACCCAACTAGCACCCGCACAACACGAACTGCGTTCTCAAATCTATTCGAACCTCCTGGGGGGCGTTCTCATCGCCGCGACCGGGCCCGACTCGAATCTGAAACCAAAACGCACGGCCAGACAAGTCCAGAGGTCGATTCTTGAAGGGGGAGCAAACTGGACGGACGCGAGAAGGAGGGGGACGAGGAGGAAGGAGACGGAGGAGGCAGAGGAAGGAGGAGGAGGAGGAGGGAAGAGGAGGGGAAGGAAGAGTAATGCGTTCGGACGTGCTCGGAGGGGCCGAACGGCCTTACACCGCCACAGGACTCGTGGCGATCCATCAATATGCTGCGTCTGCCGACGCCCATCCTGCATCGTTGCGCAATAAGCGTTGACGCGCACGTAAAAATTCAACTGGCCATTTCAATAGGATCGGAATGCACGTCCGCCGCAGCCTCGCGGGTTTCCAAGCGCGCGCGATCAGGAAGCCCCACGCGCGGTCCAGAAGGGCGCCACGACGGACCCAACTAAGGGCCCACAGAAACACCCGAACAGACACGAAGACATCTCGGCGCGCACGGCGGACATGGACACTGTCAACCGCTGAGAACTGGGCTGGACAAGCCCAGGGCCCGAAAAGGATGCGCGGCAATGACAGGGAGACAGCGGGAGGTTGCTCGACGCGGTGTCTCAGAGGAGGACCGAAGCCGGACCGAACAAGCAAAACTCTACGCCCTTCTCCACGAGTCACCGAAACATCGTTCCAAAAACGCCTCCCCGACGACTCTGGCGAGGGCGCCGACAGCCCACTGTCACCCATGCTTCCAAAGCGTTTGCTGCATAATTTCGACGCGGTCACCTGCAGAACCCCCGAACGCTCCAAGGCGGCCCAAGGCGCCCGACACGTTCGCGGCGCCCCCTTTTGTCAGGCGCGCGCAAGCGGAGAGGCAGAAGACTGCCAATGAGCCAACGAGCCAACGATGCAATAAAGCAGGGCAGAGGCGGCAGCCTCTAGATTACGCCGTCGGAATTCCCAGCGCCAAGGTTTCCCGCGCGCGGTCGTGGGCTCAACGGGAGGCGCCCCCCTTGCTGCCGCGGCCCGACGGGGCCCCCCTGGGGGCGCGCGGGGCACTGCGAGGCGCGAGATGGCGCGGGCCCCGCGTGAAATGACATCGGCGCGGCCCAGCGCGGCAAGGCGCCGGCGCGGCGCAGCACGGCATTGGCACGGCACGGCGTTCGCGAAGGGCGGTGGGGGGGGGCGTGAGCCAGAGGAGGACGGTGGAACAGGGCGGGGGGGGGGGGGCGGAAACCGTGCTTTTGGAAAACAAGAAACCCGCGTAGGACGTTGGGAAATCCCAACGCGAACGAACGTTGGGGCCTCCCCGACTCCTGGGCCGCGGCGAGGACCCATGCCTGCCACCACCCCGCCCGCCCCGCGCCCTTGCCCCACTGCCGCGGGTGGCTGAACGAGTCGGCCTTGCCTTCGCGGCGCCGCGCCCACGGGGCAAGCCCCCCCTCGATATTCTGGAGGACCGCCACGGCGAAAGTGGCCCGCGAGGCTTGGACTCGCAGGATCACGTGATCCTGGCGCCAGCGCCCCCCCGACCTGGACGAAGGCCAGCGAACTGGCCTCCAAAGCGCATGCGTCCAGGTACTCTTCGCCAGAGTGCCACCTGCGATTGCCCTTGAGATGGCCGGACGGACTGCACACTCCGGGGTAATCTCGGGCAGGGTCCGCGCGCGCCTGCTCCAGCATCAGCTGCGCGAGCGACTCGAATGTCCGCTGCCAGGTCCGACGTGAAAGCCTGCATGCGCGCAAGTTCAGAACCCTTCCCCACGGGACGCCCGCCCTGCCGCGGATGCCTCGCGCCAGGAGAAAAGCACGGGCAACTGCTCTAGGCCTGTTCGCGGTAACACCTGGGCCCTCCGAGCCAGCCACCGCTTCAACAAAAGCGATCATCTCCACCATCTCGGGCACCAGCGCGAATACCTTGGAGACGACACCCGCACGCACCAACTCATCGGGGAGGCGCGGATCGGGGACCACGGCGCGCCGCCCAGGCCCCGTTGGCGCCCAGCGGGCGCGCCGGCCGCGGCACCAGCAGCGGCGGGAGGCGCGGCACAATCACCCTGCGCGAACCCCGCGCGCGCGCCCGCGCGCTAGGTGGGCCAGGTTGCACGGAATGCCGCGAGCCCGGCTTGACCCTAAAAGGCTACGGTTCAACTGATCGCGCCTCCCGGGGTTGTGCATCCACTGACCCTAAGTCTGGGGCCCAAGGGGGGGCTCGGAATCCACCATCCCCGCGTCTGCGGCTTCTGCGCATTGTTTCGCATCGCTCTGCCGGGTATTGCTTGGCACTGCTTGGAATTACGGCTCATCGCTTTGCATTGCTGTGCACCGCACCACATCGATTGCGTCTCGTTAAGTATCCTTTCTAAAAAGAAAATAGACTCTACCCCCCCGGACTTAAGGCTTCCACCTGGGATAATATAATTTCATATATATATATATGTGTATATATATAGATTCTGCACACTCGTCTCTCCTAAATATGAAATCATACCATCCCAGCTAGACCGGTGTCCCCCCCCCCCTGAGGGCCCCGTGTAAAAGACACTATGCGGTGACATTTTTTGTTTTAGCATAACACTTGTTCGCGAATCCCTTGCAAAAAAAGACGAGGTGCACACGCGCGCGTCGTCGCGCGCGCATGCCGAAATCCTTCAAAAACCTTCGGTGCTGGAAGGATTTCGCAATCGAGTTGCCAAAAAAACATACAAAAACACATGGTTTCGCAACACTGATTTGCTAAAAAAGCTTCCGCGCGAGCTCTTGCGAAATCTTAAGAAAACCATGGGTTTTCAAGATTTTCACAAAATGCTACCAAACGGGCGTCGCGCGCGCGCATGTCGAAATCTGTCGAACGCCCTTGCGCGTGTGCCGTGGCGAGAACCCTCTGCAAAAAAAAAAAAAAAAAAAAAAAACGAAGTGCAGACGCGCGCGTCGTCGCGCGCGTACGCCGAAATCCTTCGAAACCCATCGGTTTCGGAAGGATTTCGAAATCGCGCGTCCAAAAAACCTACCAAAACCCAAGGTTTCGCAACACGGATTTTCAACAAAAGCGTGCGCGCGCGCTCCGGCGTCGTCGTCGTCGTCGTCGCCGTCCTCCCTCCTCCCGCGTCGTCGCCGCCGTCGTCGCCTACGTCGTCCTCTGTCTTTTCTCGTGTTCGTCGTCGTCGTCCTCTTTGGCGTCGTGGTCGTTTCCGTCGTCGTTGTCGCCGTGGTCGTCTTTCCTCCTCCTCCCACGTCGTCGTCGTCGTCCGTCGTCGGCGTCTCGTCGTCGTCCCTCCTATTTCGTCGCCGTCGTCGTCGTCGTTGTCGTCGTCGTCTTCCTCCTCCCTCGTCGTTGTCGTCGTCGGCGTCGCGGTCCTTCCTCCTTCGTCGTCGTTCGCGTCGTCGCCGTCCTCCCTCCTCCCTCGTCGTTGTCGTCGTTGTCGTCGTTGTCGCCGTCGTCGTCCTTCCTCCTCCCTCGTCGTCGCCTTCGTTGGCGTCGTCGTCGTCTTCGTCGTCGTCGGCGTCGGCGTCGTTGTCGTCGTCGAAGTCGTCGGAGACGTCGTCGGTGTCGTCCTAGTCGTTGTCGTCGGTGTCGTCGTAGTCGGTCTGAACAGGTTTTGCAAACCAAGTTGCGGGTGGGTGGGTGGGATGTTTGCACAAGCAGTGGAGAGGACAGCTTTCAGACAGTCAAAGTGGACTGCACCACCTAGACTGCAACGCGTTGATTGCACCACCGAGATTGCACCATATTGACTGGACCACCGCGAATATTGTACGATGTCACTGTGTGGGGCCCACGCTAACTAGCATGTTTCGGCAAAGATAGGAGCTCCAAATGGCAAGCATGGATGTGATAGTTTTCATACATCAACATACACGTACCCATATAGACAGCAAGACAGGCAACTAGAATGTGCATACATGATTATAGAATGTGGGAAGGCCAGCCGAACTCTAGGCAAATACACAGAGAAACAAGGAGGCAACGATAGAAACCTCTAGATGTCTGCTGCTAGATTCAATTATGCACGGCTGCTGGATACAGGTACAAATAACGGCGTAATACGTTATCTCTCTACATATATATATATACATACATATAGAGAGGCATACGAATGTAATAATCTGCACGTACACAGGTGTGGGCATTGGCATAATTACATGTATAGTGGAGCACTGCAAATAGAACCACAAATAATCAAACATCTACCAGTGTCGTACATGAATGCACGTACGCCGGCATATCAAACATATGCGCGTAATAGGCACATGCGTACATGTGCGTGTGCAGAGACGTTTGTTCGTAGATACCGTCCCTCATATACGAATTCGGATTCCTGTACACATATAGAGAGTACGAAAAAAATGTTGTGTAAATATATACACACATATACATATATATATATATATATATGTACATTCAATATTATATGCACCCCTTATAGACATATGCATACATATGTGCATACATTGATGCGCAACTACATACAAACATGCTACCCGGTCCTCGGCATCGCCATGATCAGATTCACGAGCACATTCACCACCATCACCGACGTGAACGAATCGTGGTCGTCGGTTCAACGGTGCTGGTTCGGCGTTGGAAAAAACCTCGAGGGAGCCCACTCACGGCGAACAAAGCAAGAGAAACTACGTGAACTGAGGGGGGCGCCGCGCCCATCCCCCGCCCCCCGCAGGGCGGTCTTGTTAGTAAACTCATCTTGTTCTTCATCCCCGTCCCGCTTCCTCCTCCTCCTCCTCCTCCGCATCATCATCATCACCACCACCATCATCACACCCAGACCCATACCCATACTCATACTCATACGCATTATCATAACCATACTCAGACTCACACTCACACTCACACTCATACTCATACTCATACTCATACTTGTACTCGTCCTCGTACTCGTCCTCCGCCTCCCCCTCCTCCTCCTCCATCTCCTCCTCCTTCTCCTCCTCGTTCGACTGATTCACGTCCACGCATCCCCTACCCCCCAGCCCCGCGATGACAACGGGGACCGCGGGGCGCGCGAGAGCGCGCCGGTGACTGCGGTTCCTGCGCGGCGGCGGTGACGTTGGCGAGCTGCATCCACGAGTGTTGCAGAGCCTCCTGTCGCGCGGTGGTGGGAGGGCTTAGGAGTTGCCGCAGGAGGAAGATGATGAGGAGGAGGAAG
The DNA here is from genome assembly GCA_963575745.1 of Prorocentrum cordatum. Taxonomy (NCBI): domain Eukaryota; class Dinophyceae; order Prorocentrales; family Prorocentraceae; genus Prorocentrum; species Prorocentrum cordatum. The sequence goes on from CAUYUJ010000185.1 coordinate 81,250, forward strand.
AGGAGGAGGGGAGGAGGCCGAGGGAATGATGCGCAAGATGAGAAGGAGGAGGGAGGAGCAGGCGGGAACTATAACTGATTATTGATTCCAGATTCCATATGGGAAGGGGTGAAGGCAGGAAGGGAGGAGATGCCAAGGGGATAGACCTTCTGATTATATGACTCCTCTTCCTCCTCCCCCTCCTCCTCGTCCCCCTCCTCCTCCCCCTCATCCTCCTCCTTCCTCTTCCTCTTCCTCTTCCTCCTCTTCCTCGTCCTCCTCATCATCAGCCTCCGCCACCTATATCCAAACATCTGCTGTGCATGAAATGTAGAACTTTCATGGATCATTGGATTAGTGCTTGCTCGCTTGCTTGTTTGCCTGCATGACTTCTTGTTTTTGATTGCTTGTTTGCTTGATTGCTCGGTTGCTTGCTTGTTTGCTTGATTGCTTGCTTGCTTGCTTGCTTGCTTGATTGCTTGATTGCTTGCTCATCATCATCAGCAGCAGCATAATCAGCATCATCATCGTCATCATCATAATCAGCATCATCATCATCGTCATCATCATCAACAACACCAGCATCACCATCATCATCATCATCATCATCATCATCATCATCACCAGCACCATCACCATCACCATCACCATCATCATCATCAGCATCATCATCACCACCACCACCACCACCACCACCACCACCATCATCATCATCATCATCATCATCATCATCATCATCATCATCATCATCATCATCCTACCGCTCCTACCCCTCCTCCTCCCTCCTCCTCCTCCTCCTCCTCCTCCTCCTCCTCCTCCTGCTCCTCCTACTCCTACTCCTCCTCCTCCTCCTCCTCCTCCTCCTACTCCTCCTCCTCCTCCTCCTCCTCCTCCTCCTCCTCCTCCTCCTCCTCCTCCTCCTCCTCCTCATCCTCCTCCTCCTCTGAGGGGCAACGATAGCGGGGGACTGGCATAGGGGGTGAACATCGACCTGGAATCGGCGATAAGTTGCCCATGGATCGGCGATGGGCCCCGGAGAGCGAGACAGGACCTTCCTGGGCAGGTGGGGCTATCAGACTCCTATCGGCGATCAATGGGCGATTGGGAGTCGATGCATCCTCCCAAGACAGTCCCAAGAGGCCTCCAAGAGGGCCCCCAGACGGCCACAAAGGGCCCCAAGACGGCCCAAGAGGCCCCAAGACGGCTCCAAGAGGGGGCCCACAGGGGGAACCCGAACGGACAGTTCGAGCCCTTGGCCGCGAAAGGCCCCTCAGGAGGCCCTCAGAGGCCCTTAAGAGGCCCCCAAGAGGCCCCCAGGATACCCTAAGAGGCCTCCAAGAGGCTCCCAAGATGCCCCGAACAGGCCCCAAAACTATCCTCTAGAGGCCCCAAGAGCGCTTGACCCCTACGCCGCTACGCCCATCCCCCCCTAACGTTGCCCACACTGATCCTAACCATCCTTCTCACCCCGTCGTCATGCAGACATCCCAGCCGCCCGGTTGTCCGCACCAGGCGCGCGCGCGCGCACCCCGCCAGAGGGGCCGGCTGGCCTCCACGTTGGCGCGCTTGCGGGGGTCGTGCTCGAGGAGGCGCCTGAGGAACTCGAGGCCGCTCCTCTCGGAGGAGGCGAAGGCACCCATACCACGACCCCTGGCTCGCTTTCCCCCTCGTTTGGGCCTCCTGAGAGGCTCTCGACGCCACCGCTGGACTCGCTGGGGGATTCTGGTCAGAACGCACCCCAGGAGAGGTCCGAATAGTAACGGTATGGGTACCATTTGGTTTCCCCGTGCTTGGGGGGGAGAGGGGCAGAGGCGGCGGATAAGCTACTGACACCGAAGGCTGCCGGAGAGAGGGCGGGGGGGGGGGGGGGCCGGACGAGGGGGTGGGGGAGGCGCCTCGTGGCCCCAGGGAAGGTTACGCGACGAGGCGGGGGGGGCCAGGGAGGAGGAGGAGGAGGAGAGGAGGAGGAGGAGGAGGAAAAGGAGGAGGAGGGAGAGAAGAGGAGGAAGGAGAGGAAAAGTAAGAGGAAAGGGAGAGGAAAGGGAGGAGGAGGAGGAGGAAAGAGAGGAGGAGGAGGAGGCGGGCTGAAAGAGACGAGGGGGCCATGAGATCCGGAAACGATCATGGCCTGGCTATGATATCACCCCCTAAAGTTGGCGCTGCAGAGACAGCGTGCGACGTCGATCTCGGAGCACGCCATCCATGTGAGGCGATCCCCCCGCAAGGGCCCCCTCCGTGCACGCCATCCCCCTGACAGGGCTTCTTCGGTTCACGCCGTCCGCAAGGCGGAGGATAGCGTGTGATACACGCGGACCGGCGGTGCAACGTCGCACACTATCTTTGCAACGCCAGCCGTAGTCCCCACCCACCCTCTCCCCCCTCTCGGACGCGCCCTATCATCCTCCTCCCTATCCTCCTCCTCCTCCTCCCCTCCTCCTCCTCCTCCTCCTCCTCCTCCTCCTCCTCCTCCTCTCCTCCTCCTCCTCCTCCTCCTCCTCCTCCTCCTCCTCCTCCTCCTCCTCCTCCTCCTCCTCTCTCCTCCTCCTTCCCCTCCTCCTCCTCCTCCTCCTCCTCCTCCTCCTCCTCCTCCTCCTCCTCCCTCCTCCTCCTCCTCCTCCTCCTCCTCCTCCTCCTCCTCCTCCTCTCCTCCTCCTCCTCTCCTCCTCCTCCTCCTCCTCCTCCTCCTCCTCCTCCTCCTCCTCCTCCTCCTCCTCTTCTTACTAATATTAGTCGTATTATTCTTCTTATTATTACTAGCATTCTTATTATTATGATTATTCATGTTATT
>CAUYUJ010000185.1:86516-104016 GCA_963575745.1 Prorocentrum cordatum
GAGGGAGAAGCCGTCTGGGACGCAGCCCTGCCCATCATCTTACCGTTCCCCACCTTCACCCTCTTCGCTCACCCTCCTTCACCCCCAGCATCGGGCTCCTGATCGTCTTCCCGGAGCGGTGCAGGCGGAGATCGAACGCAACAACCTTTCAGCGGCCCAGCTGCGACGACGGATGCGGGTCGGCGGCGAAGCGCGCTGCATACCGCTCGCTTGCGAGCAAGCCGGAGCCTGCCGGCCGCGGCTGGCGCAGCGATGGCACACACGCGGTGTCCTGATGGAGCCGCAGCGGCGCGCCCCACGGCCTGCGCGACGCTGCTCAGCAAGCCCCCCGACCACCGCGCCGAGGGGTATCCATCGGGGGCCCCCAGACGGGGTGGTGACCACACCGTGTGGCGAGCCGGTGGGGACTCGGGGTCACCGCACGGCTTTGGGACTCGGGTCCCTCTCCGAGGACGCGTCGGGCGACGGGGGCCTGCCTCCGAGGTCCCAAGACCGTGACGGACCGTGCGGCGAGGTGTTGGGGGATGTCGAAGTCACCGCACGGTCTGTCGCCGCACCGTCTCGGGACTCCAACATCTACGCCTCGCCCAAGTGTCGCTTCGCCGGGAACGCCTCGCCCGACATGCGCTTCGTCCTGTGCAACCTTCGCCCGTGGGCCGCTTGGCCCAGGGCAGGGCTTCGCTCCGCCCGGGCTTCGCTTCGCCTGGGCCGCTGCGCCCCGGTCGCTTCGCCGGATGCCACTTCTCCAAGGCCACCTCGCCCAAGTGGTAGGCCGGGCATGTCCTCCTGCAGGCGGATCTGGGAAGAAAAATAATAAATAGTCCAAAAATATCCCAAGACAGTCCCAAAATTCCCGAACAATCGTCCCTGGACAATTTTTGTTACTATTTTTGCATATTCCTCCCGTAGAAGGGTACGCCCGACTCAACCCGAGTGTCGCTTCGCACGAACGTCGCGCTGCCCGCGTGCCGCTCCGCCCGCCCGCTGCCGTGCCCCGCCACGGCCCGCCGGGGTATACCCGCCACGACCCGCCCGCCAGCAGGCCCGAGTCTGTCCACCCCAACCCGCCGACCGTAATTAAGGGCTCCGCCTGCTCACTCAGGGGAACGAAGAATGACATAAACATAAAAACTCGGAGGTCTGCGCCGATTTCTCGGATCCGCGCTGGACCCCCCTCCCTGGCGCGCTCCGCGCGCCAGGGGCGGTGCCGGAGGCGCCGCCAGGGAGGTCCAGCGCGGATCCGAGAAATCCGCGCGGAATTCCGAGTTTTTATGTCTATGTCATTCTTCGTTCCCCTATCACTTGCATGAGAAACCGCTTACAATGTAGTGTTCTGCTGGCCCGGCAAGGTGGGCGCGCCTCCCGTCAGGGCCTCTCCGGCGACGGAACTCTCCAGCGGAGCGAGTCGGGCGCAGCGGCTCCCCGGCGAAGCAGACCCCGGCAGAGCGACGGCCCTGGGAAACGACTCGGGCGCAGCGACAATCTGGGACGCACAGAGGCATGCTAGTGCTAGCTGTCCTTGGCGGCGCGCGCCCGAACCGAACATGTAGTATACAAATCTTGTAGTACATCGTTCCCCGAGCGGTGTGGCCAGGAAGCGCCCGCCACGACGCATATACCATAAGATGTCTCGGAGCGCGCGTCGCCCCTGGGGGGGCGACGCACATGTAGTACAAGTATGTTGGGGTGTTGCCGATTGTGGGAGGAGGAGGAGGAGGAGGAGGAGGAGGAAGGAGGAGGAGGAGGGAGGAGGAGGAGGGAGGAGGAGGAGGAGGAGGAGGAGGAGGAGGAGGAGGAGGAGGAGGAGGTGGTGACGCCGAAGCATCTGTCGAAGCGACCACCCGACAAAGCGGCCCTCTGGCGAGGCGACGTCCCGGCGCAACAGCCGGGGCGGCGGCGCGATGCCCCGCGCAGGACAGCCTCCGTCCCGCCCCCCGCCGCGACTCGCGCGGCCCACCCTCCACGCCTGTTGAGCAACTTGAAACACCCCCCCCCTCCCGGAGATCCGACGTCTTGACTTGGTAAATACGGGGTCCCCGCATGTCTCGACCCCTCCATCCTTGGCGTCGTCTTTGGCTCTTCATCCTAAGTCCTTTTGGAACGGCCCCGAGGCCCAGTGAGGCCGAAAACGGCGAAAAACCAATCAGTCTCGATTGGACAATACGTTGGATCTCTGGGCTGTCGACCCCACTTCGCCCGTTCTCATCCCTCACCCACTGCCCCAGGCCCCCGACGTCGTTTCTCCCCGACGTCGTCACTTGTTCGGCGGAAATGCACCTAGACCTCTCTCTCCTGGACTCTTTCCCAGAGACTGATTCTCCGTCCCAGATGGACTTTGAACGGCCCGGGGCCCAGAGTCGGCGTCGAGGCGCCGAAGATGGCGAAAAGGCCTCCGCCTCGATCCAAGCCACTGGCCTTAAGTCGGGCCTGTCCCCCTACAGGGGGATTTTCGACGAAAAATAAAAAATACCCCCCAAAAAAAAACAAAAAATAATCAAAAAATCGTCAGGGAACTACTTTTTAAATGTTTGTTACCTGTTTGGGGTATGTTTGGGGTATTTGGCATTTTTCGTTGAAAATCCCCCTGTAGGGGGACACGCCCGACATAATCCAGGCCACTGGCCTGCGAAGGCGCCCGTCGTCTGTCTTCCCCCGCGACGCCTCGACGGTCTGCCTCGTCGCACTTCGGGGACGGGCCAACCCAGTCGGCGCCACCGTCGGGACACTTATTTTTGCTCGGCGCGTCGCGGCGGCGGCCCGGGCGACACGGTATGCCCTGCGAGCAGATGGCGTGCCGCTCCGCTCCGCAAGGCGGCGGTGGGCTGGGATGGGAGGTGTGGGAGCCGCACACAGACCCCCCCCCCACACACACACACACACACACACACACAGAGAGAGAGATGAATATTTATATATCGACACCTATATATATACACATATATATACATACAAATACATCAATTGCATACACACCTAAACATACATATATATAATACTACGATGTGCGGACTATGAGCGTCGCATGCTCGCAAAGCTACCGCGAAGAATGTCTGCTACAACTGTGCGCGGTGGCGGCTGCGGACGTAGCTTCGTGGGCGTGCTCCTGCCCCCGAGAGATGGGAGGCGAGGCTCCGCGCGGAGCCCAGGCCAAGGAGAGCCGGGGGGGCACCGGCAGGGCTTGGCTGGCCCGTGCCTGGGATGAACCCTGTTGCGGGTGCCGACTGCGCCGAAGAGAGCAGGCCCACAGTGCACAGTACACCTGCGGGCACCAGCCTTGTGAGCACCAGGTCCGCGAGCCAGCCAGCAGCCCTCTTTCCCAGGATATCTGGGCGGTCGGCTTCGCACCGAACCCCGCTGCCTGCACCCCGAGGTGTTGCTCCCGCCGCAGGCTCCCCGGGGGCCTTGGTCTGCCACCGCACCGGCTCGGTGAGGATCTTGACCTGCGGCGACAGGCCAGGGCTGACGCGCGAGAACACCACCAATATCATCCCGACTCGTCCTCCGCCCCCCCCTCGTTTGTCCTTCCTCCGCCCTCATCTCCCCGCTTCTCCTCCATTGTTTTCCTCCCCATGCTCTTCCTCCTCCTCCTCCTCCTCCTCCTCCTCCTCCTCCTCCTCCTCCTCCTCCTCCTCCTCCTCCGTGACCATGTTGGCTCCAGGCTCCACCCCTGGCTGTGAGGGCAGCGCAGTTCGTGGCCGCGCAGCTGCCCTGGCCGCGCCATAGTGGCCCGCGCCGCGAGGGCGCGGCACGTGCTCTTGCACATCGCTCCCTGCCTGTTCGGCCGCGGCCTAGGCGCCACGATTCGCTCCCCACGGGAGGGCTTCGACGAGCGGCCGCCAGTCCACGTCACGGTCGACCTCTTCTCTCCGGGCCTGGCTGCAGCAGGATCGGTGGAGCCGCGGCGCCGTCCAGGAAAACTAAGCCGGGCAACACCTGAACCGGGCAAAGGACCAACCATGATATCCAGACTGAGAAGCAGCAATGGCTGGAACAAAATACTGCACGGTCATTTTCTGCGACGCGAAAAAAACTGAACTGCATTGCTTCTACAACTAAGTGCGGAAAAATTGCAAACAAGCCCCGCAGACCAGGTAACAAATGGCCTAAACCAAAAAAATACATTGCAACAAGCGAGAATTTCAACGCAGACAACGTGTGGCGGGTGCTGCATTGAACGCGGAAGCCTGAAAAAACTACACTGCACCAAAGAGCGCGTTAGCGCGTTTGTGGCCTCGAACTGGCCATTTCCTGTTACCCCGTCTGCTGTTACCCCGTCTCCGCTTCCCTGGCGTCAACTCCTGCGGCGGCTCTGTGCATGGCCAGGGCTTCACCGGCAGGTTCGCAAAGGACAGCAAGGAGCGCACGACGGTGGGCTCGAGGAGCGAGGCAGCCCGGCACGGCTGGCGGTGGCAGACACCGGGCCTGGCTACCTCGGAGCACAAGGAGCATTTGTGAAGGTGCAGGAGTGCTCGAAGCACCCACGGGCACCACCTCGAAGACCGAAAGTGGAGGGTCACTGGACGCCGACTCTCTTTCCCAGGGGCTTCGTCGGACAGACCCCGGAGGAGACGCTCAGCGCTTCTGCGGCGGCGATTCCATCGGCAACGAGCACGACGTCATCCAAGCTGCCCCCTCCGCCGACACCGCCCACGGGGAGAGCTCTCCGGGGGGCTCTGGCAGCAGCGGCCGCGGCGGCAGCAAGACCACCGACAGCACAGGAGACCTACGACATCCGGGAGGACTTCACGAAGGAGCTCCAGAACTCCACGGAGAGATCGGTGAAGGGCATCAGCAAGTGGCACTGCAAGCAGTGCCGGGTTCGCGGACGTCGGGCTCCCCGCGACGCACGTGAGGTGCGGCACGGAGGCGCCTCCCCACGGGGTCCCCACATGCTGCGGCAGCCCGTCGAGTCCCAGAAGGAGATCAGGCTGGAGGACGACCGCATCGAGAGCAACCCGTTCGAGGAGGGCCGAGATGGCCGACGATGCGCAGATCCAGCGGCTGGGCCCCGCCAAGGAGCAGAAGCTGGGCGATCTCTGGGGAGGCGACGGCACCCGAGACGGGACAAGGCCGAGCCGACGGGTACGAACGCCTCCGCGGTGGCTCGCAAGCACAGGTGGGCGAGACGGGCGGCTCGACCGTCCCCGACCTGAGCGGCATGGCCAAATGGCGTGGAGAGCCCAGCGTGTCGGGCCACAGCGACGCCGAACGAAGTGAGAGAAACAAGAAGGCCCAGAAGCACCGTGAGGCTGACCGAGACTGTGACGAGATCCCCACGGAGAGGTTGGCTTACTTGGCCAGGCATTGGACCGATGCCGCATCGGTAATCGGAACGGTTTCCTGGAGCGGCGCCACCCACTGGCTCGGGGCTTAGCATCGGCGGCGCGATCTTCATGCTCGAGGCGGTGATCGAATGCGACTCGGCCTGCGACGAGACCCACGCACACTGAAGGAGCAAGCCACCTCGCCCATTTGGAGGACCAGTGAGTTGAGCAGGGACCGACCGTCCCGGCATTCCTACCACGAAATGCTCTTAGAACCCAAAATGTTCTAAACACATGTGTTAAAACAAGACACTCCCAGCCAAAAATGTTCTAAGAACATTTCGTGCAAACCACAAAAGGTTGTTTGAACATTCCTTGGTAGGCCTATAGGCGAGCCAGGACACTTCGCCACTGCGTGAGTGAGAGGCGAGCAGCTTCGCAAACCTTGCCCATTGAGGCACTGCCGATCGTTTCGTCCTCCGCCCTGCTCGGCGTGGCTGCGGGAGACCCGTGGGCGTGGCCGGTCCGCCGTGCGTCGCGCTCGCTCCTCGCCGCCGAGGTCGTGCGTTTGGTCGGAGGCTCAGGGCGCCGGCTGCTGCTGGGAGGCCCCTCTGCTCACGTTGGGAGAGGACGAGGAGGAGGAGGAGGAGGAGGAAAAAGGAGGAGGAGGAAGAGGAGGAGGAGGAGGAGCAGCAGGAGGAGGAGGACAAGGAGGAGGAGGAGGAGAAGGAGGAGGAGGAGGAGGAGCAGGAGGAGGAGGAGCAGGAGGAGGAGGCGCTGCCGTGCGCACCGCTCCCTGGCCCAGGCGCTGGCTGCTGCTGCTGCCAGTGCTTCGGATAGTGCGTGCGTCTGCTCACGTTAGGGCGCTTCTGTTGAACCCATCGGGGTGCGGCACTCTCTGCTTCGGCTCGGCCCACTGGCTCGGCCTCGGCCGCCTCGGCATCGGCCAGGGCAGCGTCGACTGCTCGCGAGGGCCCACAGACATGGGCCGATTCATGAGGACCCTCAGGACCCTCCTCCGCCTCCTCCTCCTCCTCGTCCTCGTTTTTTCCTCCCTCCTCCTCCTCCTCCTCCTCCTCCTCCTCCTCTCCTCCTCCCTTCTCCTCCTCCTCCTCCTCCTTCGCCTCCTCCTCCTGCTCCTCCTCCTCCTCCTCCTCCTCCTCGTCCTCGTCCCGTCTTCCTCCTCCTCCTCCTCCTCCTCCTCCTCCTCCTCCTCCTCCTCCTCCTCCTCCTCCTCCTCCTCCTGCTCCTCATCCTCCTGCTCCTCCTCCTCCTCCTCCTCCTCCTCCTTGGCATGGAAATCAGGCCTGCCAAGTCGGGCGGGCTGGCCACCGCGGCCTCAGCCCAGCGTGCCTTCGCGCCGTCAGCGCGCAAGCTCAAGCTCAAGCAGGTGAGCGGCGCCGCAACCTCGGCCACGACACCCACGGCCGACGAGTCAGCAGCACGGTGGCCAAGCGTAGCCTCTCGGCCCTGGGCGACCGCGGCCATCGCATCAGTGCCCTGCAACGCGCAGCAGGGGCGCGCATCCAGATGATTTGGAAGACCAGGCTGCTCCTGGCGGCGGCCCATTGCGCTGCTCTCGGGCACCTCGGACGAGCACCTCGCGAGGCTCCGCCACGCGGCGGTCCTGCTTTGTAGTGGCCCCGGTGGTGTTGGAGCTGACGTCATAACTATCCGCCTCCCCACGCAACGCGACCAGTACTTTGACCAGTCGCCCCTGTCCTGAAGTACTGCGCCTTCGTCTGAGACGCCAAGCTGCGCTTGGCGCGGTTGCAGCGCGCCTGGGCCGTCCTGGAGGCAACGTGGCTCCCGGAGAAGCCCACCTGGCCCGGCTTGCGAGGCCCCCCGACGGCAGCATGGATGAGTCTCCTCCGCGTCGGGTGGACCATGCACTCGAGCCTCATCCTGGTCACCGACCAAGGCGCTATCATCTCCCTCCTGCACGCGGCGCCGAAGGATGTGCGACACCTGCTGCGGGAAGGCATTCGCAGATGGCAGGGCAGGCAGAGTCTCAACCACCATGCCGACCTAGTGCCTGACCATGCCGAGCTCTGGCATCGAGCCATGCGCTATGTGCTGGCGCCGTCCAAGTCCGCGGTCAAGGGGGCGCGCGCGGGTAATTTGCGCAAGCTCTGGGCTGGGGCCTCCTGGACCTGGCCAAGCGCCAGGGAGAGGCTTGCCAAGTGCCAGGCTTGCCAAGGATCTCGGACGCCAGCTTTGACCGGTTTGCCTTGCTGGTCGAGCTGCCGCTGATGCCGCGCAGGCCGCCCGCCTCAGTGGCCACTGCCGCCGAGGTCCACGTCTGGGACGACTGGGCCTCGACGACTCGCGTCAACCACGCGGTCGCCTACACCGACGGCTCGGGCTACGACACGGAGTGGCCCGGGCTCTGCCGCTGTGACTGGGCGGTCGTGCAGATGGGCCCTGACAACATGCCCGTCCACGCATGCTGCAGAGTGCTTGCGGGTCCGAGGTAGTTGGCCGCGCAGAGGGAAAGGCTGGGCCGACGGCCCTCAGGCATCTGCCCTGGTTGTCCCACATGGTGTCGGACCTGGCGTCGCTGGTCAATAAGGGCAATGAGCGGGACGACAGTCTGGCCAGCTCCTCCAACCAGTACGCCGACATCTGGCGCGCGGTCTTCGCTGCAGCAGGGCCCCATCTACCGGGCTTCTTCTGGTGTCATGCCCACCGCGACATCGAGCACTTCTTGGACGGCAGGGTCGCCGCCGACTTCTACGGCAATGCCCGGGCCGATTCCTTCGCGAAGATCGGAGCTCGAGAACACATTCTTCCACGGGCTGTGCACCATGCGTTCGCCGCCAGACTTTCGGATGCCCGCGTCGCGGGCAAACTCTTTGCTTCGCTGACGGCAAAGCTGGGTGAGCAGCAGGAGGAGCTCGACGCGCTGGCGCGGCAGGCCAAGCGCCGCTCGGCGCCCACGGCGCCAGTACAGGCTGTGCCCGGGAACCAGCGCCTCCGTCCAGTCTCTGGAGGTCCCCGGCGTTGCACACTCTGTGCAGCCACTGCCTTCCTCGCCCTCCCTGCCTCCGGCCAAAGAAAAGAGGCTATAGCGGTTGCCTTGGCTGCGGCGAACCGCTACCTGAGCTCGCTTCCAGAGGAGAAGTTGGCCTCAGTCCTTGGCAGCGAGATCTCGGCTTGCTTCGACTCCCACGGGAGGGGTGGCGACGTCTGAGGGGGTCACTAGCAGCGCTGTGCCCAGTGGCGGTCATCCTGGGGCGGGGCCCCCCAGTGGGGCCCCCGCGACTACTGCCTCTGCTAATAATTTGCGCGCTCCTGCTGCTACTGTGTCTAATAGGCCAGAGGGCGGGGATGGTGATCTCACCCTGCTTCAAGGACAACAGATCGTTACCGAAGGCCCATGTGTGGTATGTTTGAGGTGTCGCGGCAACTCCTCAACTCGACAATCCCCTGTGTTACATGCCAAGTGTAATGGAAAGGCCAATTGGGAAGAAAATCGATGGAGAGCCACGTCCCTCAAGAATCTGAAAGCCAAATGCCATCCGAGCACAAGGGTTTCCCTAAGCGGGGACACCGCCAACACGGCTAATGGATTGCCGCGTTTGTCCACTGCGATCCGTGGCTCCCTCGTTCCCTCGGCGGAGTTCATTCGGCTTGCGTCTTCTCCTGATCCTGCTCCTCCACCTCCTGCTCCTCCTGCTCCTCCTGCTCCTGCTGCTCCTCCTCCTCCCCCTCATCTTCCTCCTCGGCCTCAATAGATTTCCCAGCCTCTTCCTTCTCCTCATCCTCCTCCTTCTCTTCATGCTCCTCCTCAGCCTTATCATAACCATCAGCCTCATCCTGCTCCGCATCAACATCATCCCAGCCTGCTTCTCCTCCTCAGCCTGAACCTGAAGGATCCTCCCCCAATAAGTCCACCACTCAGCTCATCCCCCATTCCCCCCCCCCATCCTCCATCATTTCTCCATCCTCCCTCCACCCTTCTCCCCCTCTACCCTCCTCCTCCCCTCCCGTCCCATACCCCTCTTGCTGCTGATCACCCTCCCCGCTGCCCCCACGCCCCCTCAATCCCTCCTTCTCTCCATCCTCCGTCCATGCACCCCTCCCTCCCTCTCTCCTCCTCCTCCAAGGTTCCCTCCTCCGTCTCCCCATTCTCCCGCTGCCCCTCCTCTACCTTCTCTCCTCTCCTCTCCTCTCGGCGACGACGACGACGACGACGACGACGACGACGACGACGACGACGACGACGACGACGAACGACAACAACGACGACGACGACGACGACGACGACGACGGCGGTGGCGGCGGCGGCGGCGGCGACGGCGACGGCAACAGCGACAACGACGAGGGGCGGCTGCGAACCATGATGTCTCGCGGGCTCTTCGCGTCGAAGGGGTAGTGGCCTCCGGCACCCCAGGAGGGAGGAGGAAGGGGGAAGGAGGAGGGGGTGTAAAAGGGCGGGAGAAGGGGAAGAGGGCTACCTCCTCGTGTTTCCCCAACCCGTTCCCCCCGCATCCTGCATCTCCTCCTCCCTCTCTTCCTCCCATCCCCACCCTTCAACTCCCGCTTCCCCTCATGCTTCTCCGCATCCTCACCCTTGTCCTCATCCCCCGACTCCGTCTCCCCTCGTCCTACCCACCCCCCATCCTGTTCCTCCTCCTCCTCCTCCTCCTCCTCCTCCTCCTCGTCATCATCATCATCATCATCATCATCATCATCATCATCATCATCATCATCATCATCATCATCATCATCATCATCATCATCATCATCATCATCATCATCATCATCATCATCATCATCATCATCATCATCATCATCATCATCATCATCATCATCATCATCATCATCCCCATCCCCTCCCCGTCCCCATCCTCCTCATCAGCAGCAGCGCTGCCGTCGTAGTCAACAGCATCAGCACACACATCGGCATCAGAATCGCCATCATCATCATCATCATCATCATCAGCATCATCATCACCATCATCATCATCATCATCATCATCATCATCATCATCATCATCATCACCATCATCATCATCATCATCATCATCAGCAGCATCATCATCAGCATCATCGTCAGCATCATCAGCATCAGCATCAGCATCAGCATCAACATCAGCATCAGCATCATCATCAAAAATATCCTCAGCAGCCTCAGCATCGCCAGCATCATCAGCAGCACTATCACCACCATCATCATCATCATCAGCAGCATCAGCATCAGCATCAGCATCATCATCAGCAGCAGCATCAGCATCAGCATCAACAACAACATCACCATCATCATCAGCATCATCGTCACCATCATCATCACCATCAGATTCATCATCAGCGTAGTCATCATCAGCATCGTCAGCATCATCATCAGTACTATCAGCATCAGCATCAGCATCAGCATCGTCAGCAACAGCAACATCAGCATAATCATCTTCAGCAGCATCCGCATCAGCATCATCAGTCGCAAGATCATCATCAGCAGCATCATCAACAACAACAGCATCAGCATCATCATCAGCAGCATCATCAGCAGCGTCATCATCGCCATCATCAGTATCATCATCGGCATCATCATCATCATGATCCGCATCGTCATCATCATCATCGTCATCGTCAGCATCATCAGCATCAACAGCATCACCAGCGTCAGCATCAGCATCAACATAATCAGCAGCATCGTCATCATCATCATCAGCATCAGCATCATCAGCATCATCGTTGTCGTCGTCAGCAGCAGCATCAACATCATCAAGATAAGCATCAGCATCATCATCAGCAGCATCAGCATCCTCGCCATCAGCATCAGCAGCATCATCATCACCATCAGGTGGAGAAGACCAAGAATAAGAGTCACCAATCTCATCATAACAGTCACCATCACCACCAGCAGCAGTATCGTCAGACTTGTCATCATCACCCTCAGCCTACTCATAAGTGTCGTCATTGCCATACTCATCGACAGCATCATCATCCTCATCATCGTCACATTCACCGCCAGCAACATCAGCGTCATCGTCCATACTCATCAGCATTAACACCCTCATCTTCATCACAACAACCCCCTCGTATGTCAACCCCTCGCTCCTCGTGTCTCTCCTCCCCCTTCTCCTCATCATCCTCATCACCATCACCATCACCGATAGCACCATCGCCATTACCAGCATCAACAGCAACAACATCCACCTCTCCTCCCTGGGCATACAGCATCATCAGCAGCATCGCCATCAGCAGCATCATCATCATCCTCATCATTGTCGTGATCAGCATCATCATCATCATCATCATCATCATCATCATCATCAGCATCATCATCATCATGCTCATCACCATCATCATCAACAACAACATCATAATCATAATCAGAATCAGCATCAGCAGCAACATCATCACAATAATAATCATCATCAGCATCATCATCAGCAGCATCATCGTCGTCGTCGTAGTCGTCGTCGTGGTCGTCGTCGTCGTGCTCGTCGTCGTCGTCATCCCCACGAGATTCCTCCCTTCATGCCCCCGGACGTCTCTTCTTCCTGTCCACTCGTTCGTCCGTCGTCGTTGAATATGTCCTCCCCGGATTCGTCGCTCGCCTGCGTCGCCGCCGTCGTCGGTGGCCATGTTAGCTCTGCACGGACCTCGAATCCTCCAATGTCCATCTGTATGCTCGTGCCCCTCTTCTCCTCCCAACTCCCACGACTCCTCGACCCCCCCCGTCTTCTCCTCCGTCTTCTCGTCCTCCTGCTTCCTCTTCCTCCTCATTCCTCCCCCATCCACCCCATTACCTCATGAATACATTATCATCCTCGCACCACCGGACAGCTCGTTAGGGCGGGCCGCGCGCTTTGCCTGATGCTTCCCCTCCGCTGCTGCTCCTGAAGCTTACGGTTCCCGACAGCTACACGGATGGAGCACAGATGATTTTCAAAATTGGGATGTCGCCTATAGACGCCGCGCACACTTGTCTTACAAAACTGTTAAAAAGCAGCTACTCGGATGGAGCACAGGTGGTCTTCAAAATGGGGCTATCGCCTTGGCACGGCGCACACACACACACACGCGCGCGCGCGCACGCACACACACGCGGATGGACAACCGATTATGCTCAAAATGTGACTCCCGCCTGAGATGTCTCTGAATTCGATGGCCCGACGTTCAACAGTGTGCAAGAGCCACACGGATGGAGAAGGCTCGATTTCAAAGTGGGGCTCCCGCTTGAGACTTCCTCTAATCTTGTAGCATGTACTCCGAAACTGTGCATCACTACCACGGAGGGACGGCAGACTCTTCGCAAAACGGGGCTCTCGATGGACGCCTCCTTGATCATTGTGGCCTAGCGGGTCCTTGCCAAAGAGGGGCCTCGCCTGAATGCCAATCCCATGGGGTGCTCGTTTGTCAATGTGGAAGACTTCCTGCCGTGGAAAATGGCTCGCCGCACGGACTGCTGAGGACAGCACTCGGGACGGGAGGGTGCACTGCAGCAGCGGCTCCCCTCATCTTCCTCCTCCTCCTCCTCCTCCTCCTCCTCCTCCTCCTCCTCCTCCTGCTCTCCTCCTCCTCCTCCTCCTCCCCTCCTCCTCCCCCCCCTCCTCCCCTCCTCCTCCTCCTCCTCCTCCTCCTCCTCCTCCTCCTCATCCTCCCCCTCCCCCCCCTCCTGCTCATCCTCCTCCTCCTCGTTCTCCTCCTCCTCCTTCTCCTCTCCCCCCACTCCTCCTCTCCTCCTCCTCCTCCTCCTCCTCCTCCTCCTCCTCCTCCTCCTCCTCCTCCCCCTCCTCCCCCTCCTCTCCCCTCCTCCTCCTCCTCCTCCTCCTCCTGCTCCTTCTCCTCCTCATCCTCCTCCTCCTCCTCCTCCTCTCCCCCTCCCTCCTCCTCCTCCTCCACCTCCTCCTCCTCCACCTCCTCCTCCTCCTCCTCCTCCTCCTCCTCCTCCTCTCCTCCTCCTCCTCCTCCTCCTCCTTTTCCCCTTCTCCTCCTTCTCCTCCGCCTCCTCCTCCTCCTCCTCCTCCTCCTCCCTCCTCCTTCTTCCTCCCCTCCTCCTCCTCCTCCTCCTCCTCCTCCTCCTCCTCCTCCTCCTCCTCCTCCTCCCTCCTCCTCCTCCTCCTCCTCCTCCTCCTCCTCCTCCTCCTCCTCCTCCTCCTCCTCCTCTCTCCTCCTCCTCCTCCTCCTCCTCCTCCTCCTCCTCCTCCTCCTCCTCCTCCTCCTCCTCCTCCTCCTCCTCCTCCTCCTCCTCCTCCTCCCCCTCTGGCCGACCGTACATGATGAGGTACAGCAGAACCCCGAAGGCCCAGATGTCGGCGAGGTGGTTGTACCTCCCCACGGCGCACGCGGTGCGGACACGTGCGCACGCGCCAGATGACCGCGTCGGCGATGGAGGGGAAGGGGCCGACCGCACGAGCAGGGGTAGCGGGAGTGCACAGGCGGCGCAGGGAAGGACGAGGAAGCTGCTCCGCCCAGCGCAGCGCGGTACTTCAGGACATGACAAGACACAAAAAAACGACAAACACAAACTAACACATTGCAAAACGTTGCAGGTCATCATCTGGGGAGGCGGAGGAGGGAGAGGAAGAGCAGGACGAGGAAGACGACGACGAGGAGAAGGAGGGAGGCCTTACGTGGTTTGAACAAGCAGCTCGCGCGCGTGGCGTGCCTGGAAAAGTTGGCGACCTGCAGTGAGGAAGGGCAGCCAGCGGACGCCAGGCACAGAAAGAGGATGAGTCACACTAATAATATGGCACAAAGCAAGAGGAGGAGGAAGAGGAGGAGGAGCGGCCCGCTGGGAACGGAGGGCGGCATAAAATGAGGAAGGCGTCGACGGGTGCCAGACACATGCCTGCCTGTCTGTTCATGTATACAGATATACGCACCTATACATGTGAATACACACACAAACAAGAAGGGATCATACATGACAGACAAAGATTTATTTATCTGAAGAAATACACCACAAAGAGATAACAACACCATACACACACGAAACAACAGCAAACAACACTCGGCTTCTAAACGACGAGAAATCCCAGACCCCATTTGGCAGCGTGAAGGTTAACCGGCACGAGGGAAGCTGCTTGGCCACTTCCGGCCTGCAGGGCCCATGGACCGGCACAGATCGCCTCAGGATAAGAAAGTTAAAAATGAACAATAATAATAATGATGCAAAATGATGATGCAAAAAAAGAGAAAATGAAGTTATTATCATCTTTATATATATTAACAACAAAAAACAAAAACAAAAAAAAAACAAAAAACCTGGGGAAGGGATCGAGACCTCCGGGAGTCCCCGCGGGCAGCCTGCGCACGAATGCCCGCGCAGTCGATCCCAAGTCGTGGCGGCGCGGCTCTCCTGTGAGCCGTGGATCCGACGGGAGAGGGGGAGCCCCTTTGGCGTGTCGAGCCTGCCAGGGACACATAGTTCAAGGGGCCCTGGGACACACACACACACACACATATATATATATATATATATAATACACAAATAAAAGGATCCCCCATATTGTCCCATGTTGTCTGGGTGTTTGTCCTCCCCCCACTTCCCATAGTTTCCAATCTTTTCCTGGAAATCGACGATGAATTGTCTCTGTGTTTTTTGTTCCCCTCCTGAATAGTCCGTGGGACGGGCAGGTCGAAGACCCTCGCCAGGGAGTCGCGGTACAGTTCGCCCAAGACGACGCTCAACCGGTACTGCCGCTGCGAGATGGGGCGGAAGGAGGCGGAAGAGAATCAGGATAGGCGACAGCGTGGAAGGCCAAACTTGCTCCCTGGGGAGCGAGAGCCCTGGCCACTGCTGGCTGTGGCCGGAAAACAGCAGAGCGCAAGAGAGCTGCTGCAGCGGGTGTTAAAGAAACCCCCCAAAAAAACGAAGGAGGTGCAGATCTTCACTGCAGTCAATCTCCACAGTAGAGACCCAAGGTGAAGGTACGAGATACGAGACCCTCGGGCGTCCATGCAGAGACAGCTTCAGCGGCATGCGGCCAGAAAGGGCGGACGGAAGAAAAAGGCAAGGATGCACAGATAGCTTTGAGGAGGCACTGGATCCTCACTGCAGGATTTGACTGCAACAGCCATAGGAGCTCATCGTGCATAAGGCGTGACCTTCTGATCCCAACAGCGCTCCTGCCACCAACACGGGCTTCACAAGCCCCCAGGGGTCCGCTGAGGTCCCCCCGTGTCTGCAGAAGCCTGCGGAAGCCCCCGTAGGCCCTCAAAGGTCCCCTGAGAGGTCCCGCAAGAGATACCTGGAGGTCCCCAGAGGCCTCGAGAGGCCTCCGTAGGCAAAGAGCTCAAAAACATAGCACGCACACACACACACACACAAAAACACAACCACCAACAAACAAACAAGCACACAACAAAGAAACAGAACACACACACACACACACACACACACACACACACGCACGCACGCAGGCACGCACACACACACACACACACACACACACACACACACACACACGCACACACGCACACACACACACACACACACGCACACACGCACACACACGCACACACACGCACACACACACACACACAACAAAAGAATACCAATTATCCTGGCGAAGGGCCCAACCATAAGCAGTTGTGAGTACCGCGTTGTGGGTACCGCGCAAGTGTGCCGAACGGGGCGGGGGAACGCATGCGGACCCTGCCGCTGGGGCCTTCCGTGGAGCCTTCTATGGGGCAGCGATTCTCGTGAGGGGTGTGCCGAAATGGGCGGGGGGACGCATGCCGACCTTGCCGCTGGGGCCGTCGGTGGAGTTCCCTATGGGGCCACGATCATCGTGAGGGATGTGCCCAAATAGGCATGGGGACGCATGCGGACCCTGACGCTGAGGCCTTCGGTGGAGCTCCCTATGGGGCTACGAAACCTGTGAGGGACGTGCCGAAAGGGTGGACATGCGGAGAGCAGAGGCAGACATGGGAGGAGGGGAGAAGGGGGAGGAGGAAGGAGGCACTGGACGCGGGGCGCTGCCCCTGTCAGAACGAGGACCCACCAGCACCACAGGACGGCCGGGAACATAAAAAGCTCCTCGCCCAACGGGGATCGAGGCAGCACTGGCGTTAGGTCGGGCATGTCCCCCTACAGGCGGATTCTGATAGAAAAATTAACAATAGACAACAAATATTCGACAACGAAATACTGGAAAAAACTCTCTAAAAGTCGTCATCATACTATTTTGTTGACTATTATTAAACACTCCTCCTGTAGAGGGACGCGCCCGACTTCTGAACACTGGCGGCGGGCAGCAGCGAGCAGCCGCGGGCGGGCGCGCGCGCCTCTGCCCGATCAGCTCGGGGGCGAGGTAGTGCGGCGAGCCGCACAGCTCGGTCAGGCACTCGCCCTCCTCGCGCCGCGGCGGCCGGCCGACGCGCCGCGGAGGGCGAGGATTAAGTCGGGCCTGTCCCCCTACAGGAGGTGTCTTCAAAAATAATATAATTCAAAAAAAGCCTCGGGACGATTTTTCTACTATTGCGACTGTTGATTATTAGTCGTCCAAAATCTGCATGTAGAGGGAACATGCCCGACCCAAGGCGACGAGGGGGAGCGCCTCCGAGCGCTCTCGCTCCTCGCCCTCCTCTCGACTCCTCGCCCCTCCCTCTCCTCCTCGCCCTCCTCCTTCCTCCCTCTCCCCTCCCTCTTCCCCTCGCCCCCTCTTTCCCCTCCCTCTCCTCCCCGCCCCCCTCGCCCTCTCCCTCCTCCTCGCCCACCCGCGCTCTGCTCGCCGGCCCCCGGCCCGTTCCTCGCCCCCCTCTTCCTGGCCTCCGCCGGTGTGGCGCCGTCGCCGTCGGACCGCGCGGGCCCACTCTTGACAGACTGGAGGCAGCTGATAATCACATGGCGGGTTCCGGAAGCCCTGAACCCAAAAAGGTTAACCCCAGGAAGCATTTAAGAAACCCCCCGGCGATATCGTAGCACCTCATTTTTTATTCGATATTCCGAAGGGCCGAAATAACCGAACGATAGCTGTAGCACCCGGACACGATGATAATGATGATGATGATGATGATGATGATGATGATGATGATGATGATGATGATGATGATGATGATGATGCTGCGGATATGGATGATGGTGCGGAAGGGTTATCGATTTGCCTGAGGGGGGGGGGGTCTTAAATGCTTCCTGGGGTTATAATTTGCTCCGGAGGTCCATTCCTGTAGTTCCGTCGCCGTGCGCCCGCGGAGCCGCCCCCGTTTTGCGCCCGCCGGCTTCCGGCGACCTTCTGCCGAGGACGGGATGCCAAGTCCCCCGATCCTCGAAAACGAAG
>CAUYUJ010000185.1:109016-117092 GCA_963575745.1 Prorocentrum cordatum
GGACCAGGAGGACGAAGAGAGGAATGCGGCAGAGGAGGGAAGAGGAGGAGCACTTTAGGAAGAATGCAAAGGAAACGAAAGAAAAGGCCAACCATGCCGCACAAGAGAGCAGCCATGTGAAAGACTCAGCTGCAGAGGAGCAGGACCAGGGGTGAGGGGAGACGGCAACAACGGCGACGACGACGACGACAACAGCGGCGGCGGCAGCGGCGGAAACGGCGGCGGCGGCCGCGACGACGACGACGACGACAACGATGACGACGACGACGACGACGACGACGACGACGACGGCGACGACGACGACAGCGGCGGCGGCGGCGGCAGCGGCGACGGCGACGGCGACGGCGACGGTGGTTACGACTGCGACGGCGGCGGCGACGGCGACGGTGAAGACAACGGCGACGGCGACGAGAAGCAGTACCGGAATGCCGCCGATGATCACGGCGAGGGGAAGGGGCAGCAGAGCCAGCGGCCGTGGCGACGATCGCTGGCTTTTCTTCCAGCGAGAGGCGGACAGTTCGACACCACAGCTGCACACGAGCCTACACAACTACTTCGCTACCCGGGGGCCGCGGCCGAACTACAAAGGCGAGGACGGGGAGAAGTGCGGGCACGGAGCAGGTTCGAGCCGAGGCAGGGCAGGATGCTCCAGGACGAGGACCAGAGCTGGTGGGCAGCAGAGCCTGTGGCGCTGCTGCTCAAAGTCACGAACCCTGCACTGCGCGTGGATGACATGTGCCTCGAGAGAGGCACCTCTGAACACAAGTTTGATACAGTCCACAAAAAGCCTTCCACAAGAAACCCGACCCTGAGACCCCAGGACGTCCATTGGTTTTTGGTGGGGGAACGTCACGCTGTCCATGGCAAAACCATCGAAACAGAAGAAACCCAGGGCACCCTGGAGGCAAGCAGGGTGTTGCTCGGCATGGGCCTCCACTGCAACACAATATTACAAAGCAGGAGTCATGCACGCTTTTGCGCTCGCTTCCACGAAGCAGGGCCCAATGTCCCAGGCCCCCAGGAGGTGGTCCCTACGCATTGATATGATCGCTTCGGGAGGGGCCAAAGATATCCAGATCCACCGCCCCCTGGTCCTGATCACAATCCCTGGCTCCTCCGACGACGACGACGACGACGACGAGGACGACGACTGACGACCGACGACCGACGACCGACGACGACCGACGACCGACGACGAGGATCGAGGATCGACGACCGACGATCGCCGATCGACGACGACAACGACGACGACGACAACGACGACGACGACGACGACGACGGCTACGACGACGACGACGACGACGACGACGACGACGACGACGACGACGACGACAACTCCGCTGAGGCCGTCGCCTGTGCGGGAAAGGGGAGCAGCGGGCCGCCCCCCCGCCCCGGTGCTGGAGCTCGGCCGGCCGGCTGCCTCGCGTCAGCTCCACCTGGCCTGGGGTATCAGCTCCACCTTCGGGGGAGGGGGGGGGGAGGGGGCAGCGAGGCGGAGGGCGAGGAGGCAGGAGGGAGGAGAGGGGAGGAGAGCAGGAGAGGGGGTGGGGGAGGGAGAGGGAAGGGAGAGGAGGGCAAGGGAGGGGAGAGGAGAGCAGGGGGGGACTGGAAGGAAGGGCACCCAGGGAAGAGAAGACGAGAGGACTAGAGGAGAGAGAGGATGAGGACGAGGACGAGGACGAGGACGAGGACGAGGAGGACGGAGAATGGAGAGGAGGGAGGGGGGAGGAGAGGAGAGAGGAGAATGCACGGAAGAACGAGGAAAAGAAGATAGGGGCGAGGAGGGGACACAAGGATGAGGATCCCAGGTTAGAGGAAAGGCCACGTCCAACAAGCTGTGGTCGCACGGATGAGGAAGGGGAGGAGAATGAGTAGAAGGGGGGCCAGGAGGTGGACGAGGACGAAAGTCGGGACAATGAGGGGAAGGAGGAGGAGGAGGAAAGAGGAGAAAGAGGAGGAGGAGGAGGAGTGAAGGAGGAGGAGGGAAGGAGGAGGAAGACGAGGATGAAGATGGGAGGTGGAGGAGGAGGAGGAGGAGGAGGAGGAGGAGGAGCACGACGATGACGAAGCGAAAGGAGAAGGAGGCGAAGGAGTAGGAAGGTGGGCAGCAAGTAGAAGAGGACGAGGGTCAGAGCGAGGGTGAGAAAGAGAAGAAAGGAGAGAGGATAGAGAAGAGAGACAAACCAGGTGCGCGCGCCATATATGACATCCCACCCCGCCGACCCATCTCTTCCCATTGCGCCGACGTTTAATCCCACAAGCCCCATTGGCGGGGGTGGTTTATATTCCATATTACCTCTTCCACTTCGTCTGGGGGGCTGCCCGAAAGGCCTGGGGTAGGCCAAAATCCTTAGGAGTGGGGGGCGTTGTTTTTTTCCGGCGTCCCCGGCCCTATGAAAAAATATGAATATGTGCAAAGGTGTATATATACCTATACGACCACCCTGCGGGTGATAAGGAGGTGAGGGGGGAGGGGGAACCAACGTCCTCAATCGATCTCGCTATCGATCTCACAATTGATCTCACATTCGATCTCACTATCGATATCACTATCGATCTCGCTATCGATCTCACTATCGATCTCACAATCGATCTCACAATCGATCTCACATTCGGTCTCACAATCGATCTCACTGTCAATCTCACTATCGATCTCACAATCGATCTCACAGTCGATCTGACATTCGGTCTCACATTCGGTCTCACTATCGATCTCACTATCGATCTCACAATCAATCTCACGATCGATCTCACAATCGATCTCACATTCGGTCTCACTATCGATGTCACAATCGATCTCACAATCGACGTCATCATCATCATCAACAACACCAACATCATCATCATCATCATCATCATCATCATCATCATCATCATCATCATCATCATCATCATCATCATCATCATCATCATCATCATCATCATCATCATCATCATCGCCATCATCACCATCATCATCATCACCATCATCATCATCATCATCACAATCATCCACATCATCATCGGGACACCGACGGGACACCGACGGGACACCGACGGGACACCAGCGGGACACCGGCGGGACACCGCGCGCCACCGGCCGCCCGGAAGAGACACATTTGGTCTGGCCGCGCCTCAGCCACAGGGACACCGACGGGACACCAGCGGGACACCGGCGGGACACCGCGCGCCACCGGCCGCCCGGAAGAGACACATTTGGTCCGGCCGCGCCTCAGCCAAAGGGACACCAACGGGACACCAGCGGGACACCGGCGGGACACCGCGCGCCACCGGCCGCCCGGAAGAGACACATTTGGTCCGGCCGCGCCTCAGCCACAGGAGACTTTCTCTCGCCCGCCCGCGCAGCTTCGCCTCGCCCGCAAGCACGGCACGCACGAACACGAAACCGAAATCGATTTCCCGGTAGGGGGGCTCTCCGTTCCACTTCGATCTCACCCCCTCACCTCCGATATATGTGTGCATGCACATCAAAGTATATCAAATATACACACGCACACATCGATACAACTATACATGCATGCATGGATGTATGTATGTATGTATGTATGTATGTATGTATGGATGGATGGATGTATGTATGTATGTATGTATGCATGTATGTATGTATGCATGTGTGCATGTATGTTTGTATGCGTATGTGTATGCGTAAGTGTGTGTATGTATGTATGTACGTACGTACGTACGTACGTATGTATGTATGTATGTATGTATGTATGTATGTATGTGTGTATGTATGTATGTATGTATGTATGTATGTATGTATGTATGTATGTATGTATGTATGTATGTATGTATGTATGTATGTATGTATGTGTGTGTATGTATGTATGTATGTATGTATGTATGTATGGATGTATGTATGTATGTTTACACGTATGTATGTATGTACGTATGTATGTATGTATCTATGTACGTGTGTGTATGTACGTATGTGTGTATGCATGTGTGTATGTATGTATGCATGCATGCATGTATGTATGCATGCATGCATGCATGCATGCATGTATGTATGCGCGTATGGCTGTGTATGTGTGTGGGCATGCATGCATGCATGCATGCATGCATACATGCATGCATGTGTATGTATGCATGTATGGGTATGTGTATGGTTGCATGTAGGTATGTATGTATGATTGTGCGTGTCTGTCTGCCTGCCTGTCTGTCTGCCTGTATGGATGTGCGTGTATGTGTGTGCGTATGTATGTATGTATGTATGTATGGATGGATGGATGTATGTATGTACGTGTATATGCGCGTAGATATACATATATGTATACGCATACTACCACAAAAAATTGCCGTCGGAGATCTGGGTGTGCTGCTCGTGCTCTCCTTCTGGGGGACTCGCAAGCGCGTGCACGCGCTCACCTGGCGGGCCTGCCCCAGCTCCACGCCGCCCGCGCCCGCGTCGTCCACCGCCTCCCGGCCGCTGCCGCCACCGGCCGCGCCTGGCGGATGCGAGGGGCTCGGCTTTCCCCGAAAACCTTGGCTTCGCAGCAGACGTACGGTAGAGGGAAACAATTAGTGGGCACTCCCGCGCTCCCCCAACTCAAAGTTAGCACGCGCGGGGAAGACTGCGATCGAAGTGCAGCTCCGTCAACCCACCGCCAACATTGATCATCGGGGGCGCCATTGACGGATGAATGCGGCATGGGTGTTCGCTGATTTCCGAGGCCTGTAGGAAGGAGGAAACGCACCACCACCACCACCACCGACGGGCGGATGGAGGCAGAGAGTGGTCCTGGGTGGTGGTGTGCACCGTTTCGAGCGCTCTCGCGGGACATCATGCGCTCCTGCGTCCCGCAGATCAGCTAATTCTTAGGTCGGGCATGTTCTCCTACAGACGGATCTTGGAAGACCCGTTTTCGAAAGTCAAAAGTATTCGAAAATGGCCAAACATAATCGAGAAATCACCGTCCGAGGCGGCTCGGGCGGATGAGCTGGCCCTTCGGAAGCAGGTCGACATCCCCGGACCCCCGCCGCTTGACCAAACTGCGACGCTGGAGGAGAGGGTCCTTTGGAGGGGGCATCGCGCAGCGCGCGCCGACAGACCCGAAGGCGTGGATGTCGGCCTCGACGAAGCCGACGGCAAGGATGACGACAAGGACGGCGACGACGACGACGACGACGACAACGACAACGACGACGACGACGACGACGACGACGACGACGACGACGGCGACAACAACGACGACGACGACGACGGCGACGGCAACGACGACGACGACGACGACGACGACGACGGCGGCGGAGGCGACCAGAGCAGCTCCAAAGACCTCCGAGCGTCTTTAAAAATCGCGCCCGAGGCCTCTCGCCATCTCGGCCTTGTGGGGTGGTCTCCAGGCCCAGAGCTCGCTGCTGTCCGAGCTCGGGTTGCTGAGAGGGACAGGCAGCGGGACTAAGTCAGGGGGCAGATTCATGGTGTTACTAGTTCGGCCAAGTGTGCCCAACAAAAAAAACAGGCCCCGAAGAGGCCTTTGAAAGGACTCCACGCCATCGCCCTCCTGACAGGGGACTCCACTAACGGGCGCTGTGGCCAGCGACCTGGCGAGCCCAGTGCCTCCCGACGTGGGACAGTGCCACAGTGCCCGAGAGAGGCCCCAAAGCGACAACTCTCGGCTGGCTTCCAAGAGGTGCCCGTCGCCAGCGGGTACCGTACCCGATCTCCTCCTCCTCCTCCTCCTCCTCCTCCTCCTCCTCCTCCTCCTCCTCCCTCCTCCTCCCTCCTCCTCCCTCCTCCTCCCCTCCTCCTCCTCCTCCTCCCTCCTCCTCCTCCTTCCTCCTCCTCCTCCTCCTCCTCCCCTCCTTCCTCCCTCCGCCGCCTCCTCCTCCGCCTCCGCCTCCGCCCTCGCCTCCGCCTCCCTCTCTCCTCCTCCTCCTCCCGTCCTCCGTGCCTCCTCCTCCTCCTCCTCCTCCTCCCCTCCACCTCCTCTTCCCCCCGTTCCTCCTCCCCTCCTCCTCCTCCTCCTCCTCCTCCTCCTCCTCCTCCTCCTCCTCACTCCGCCTCCGCCTCCCCCTCCACCTCCTCTCCTCACTCCTCCTCTCCTCCTCCTCCTCCTCCTCCTCCTCCTGCCTCCCTCCTCCTCCTCCTCCTCCTCCTCCTCCTCTCCGCCTCCTCCTCCTCCGCCTCCTCCTCCTCCTCCTCCTCCTCCTCCTCCCCTCCTCCTCCTCCTCCTCCTCCTCCTCCTCCTCCTCCTCCTCCTCCTCCTCCTCCTCCTCCTCCTCCTCCTCCTCCTCTGGTCCGCGCCGCCTCCGCCCGAAACCGCCGCGACTCTGGCCAGCATCGACCCGCGTCGCCGCGCCACGACCAGCGCCACGACCAGCAGCAGGCTCAGCTCGTAGAGCGAGATGATGCTGAGGAGGACGACGTCCCCCGCCTCGGCGAGACGGCGAGGAGGACGGGCGGGCGGGCGGACGGACGGACGGACGGACAAACGGACGGAGACGACGGCGACGACGACGACGACGACGACGACGACGACGACAACGACGACGGCGGTGGCGGCAGCGGCGGAGGCGGAGGCGGAGGCGGCGGCGGCGAAAGCGACGGCGAGGACGGCGACGACGACGAACGAACGAACGAACGAACGAACGACGACGACGATGACGGCGACGACGACGACGACGACGACGACGACGACGACGACGACGGCGACGACGACGGCTGCGGCGGCGGCGGTGGTGACGACGGGTGGCACCTGGTCCCCATCGGTTGCTTGTCCACGAGAGGACTGAGAGGAGGTGGCCTCAGGAGGAGATGAGGGAGATGAGGAAAAGAGAGGAGGAGGGAGAGCAGGAGGAGGAGGAGGAGGAGGAGGAGGAGAGGCGGGAGAGGAGGTGGCCCAAGGAGGAGATGAGGGAGACGAGGAGAGGAGGAGAGGAGGAGAGGAGGAGGAGGGAGAGGAGGTGAAGAAGGAGGGCCGCCCCGAGCTGCTTGCCGCCGGCGCCGACGTCGGCCGGCTCCCGGGAGGCAGTGACGTGTGCGCGGCTCGGCCACACGGCGCTCCGTCGCCGGGTCGCGGCGGGCGAGGGTGCGCCGCGGCGCTCGCGAGGGCCGCACCTAAAACGGCCCCCGCTCCCCGCACAGGGAGAGCGATTGAAGAGAGGAGGGCTCGGTGGCGGGACCGCCATGCTGCGGAGCGCGACGCAAAGAGCCATCGCCATCGTGAGATGCCTCGGCCGCGAGCCCGGTCCGACGCCAGGATCGCAAACCGGAGACAGACAGACAGACGGGAACCGTGCCTAGACGGCACATCGGTTGCAGATCGAGTGTATGTACAATCGCACTCCAGCTCCAGATGGGATTATGTATAAATCTGCTCGGTCATGCCCGACCCCGCCAAGAGGCCCACAAGGTGGACGACCCGGAAGAGCAGCAAGCCGGAGGCCGAGCCCAACCTGCTCCTGCCCCCCCAAAAAAGACAACCCAGCAGAGCACCCTTGATGGCAGCAGAGGTGACGAGGCGCGTCGAGGAGGAGGTCGGCGAGTTCAAACGTGCTTGCCTATGTATTCCGAAGGATTCCGAGGAAACGCACGAAGGGCGGTAGGGTGTGGTTCACTTCTGGGGAAACCAGAAGGTACCGATACCGCTACTCCACGGACCTCTCCCAAGATGCGTTCTGACCAGAACCTCGAGGCGAATCCAGCGGCGGCGACGAGGGCCTCCCAGGAGGCCCAAGCGGGGGAAAACTGGGGTAGGGTAGCGGTATGGGCACCCTTTCCTCCTCTGAACTTTTGCGTCAGAAGCGAACGCGGGAATGGACTTCTGGCAACACGAAGAGCCAGAAGTGCGGCAGGGTGTGCTCTGATGTTTGAGAACCGCACGCGGGAGCGGAGCCATGGCAACATGAAGAGCAGGAATAACACTGAGAGCACGGCCATGTGCACCTCAGTTTATGTTGCTCCCATCGCACTTCAGGACCACACCCAACAAATAATGTCGAGCACCCAGAAAAAGTATCGAAACATGGTCGAACGAGTATCGCCTCCCAGGTCCCGACACGTGAAAACCCTCAAAGTTCGATACTTGCCTGGTGCTCGAAATTCTTCCTGGCGATCAAGGCTAGAAGAGCTTG
>CAUYUJ010000186.1:0-80000 GCA_963575745.1 Prorocentrum cordatum
GAGGAGGTCGAGGAGGAGGAGGAGGAGGAGGAGGAGAAGGAGAAGGAGATGGAAGGGAGAAGGAGGAGGCGGATGATGTGCATGAGGGAGCAGGCAGGAGGAGGGGGAGGAGGAGGAGGAGGAGGAGGAGGAAGAGGGAGGAAGGGAGTTGCAGGAGAGGACCTAACGGGAAGCGAGTGCGATGTGGACTTGTCAAAACGTGTGCGAAAGATTGTCCGGCCCGTTTCGTTTGAGACATCCTTCCAATATTGAGCTCCAAGATGTCGCTCGCGAGGTGGTCCGGCCCGTTTCGATTGAGCCATCCTCGCAATGCGAGGCTCGAAGATGTTGCGCGCGAGATGGTCTGGCCCATTTTGCCTGAGACGTTTCGTAGCACAGGAGCTCCAATCACAACCTCTCTCATTCCTTCTCCCGCCTCCCTCTTCCCACTTCCCGCCTGGTTCCTCTTCCCTCCTCCCTCCTCCCGCCTCCCGCCTCCCGCTGCTGCGCCTCTGCCTCCGCCTCCCCGTCCCGCCGTCGTCGTGTCTGCCGCCCCAGCATCCGTCATGCGCGCACTGCCTTCCGCCCTCCCCAGACATCCGACGTCACGTTTTTTTTTTGAGACGTGCGCCGCGTACCTCTCGATATCATCCCCGAGGGAACCATCACGACATGCCCCCCCGCTTCCGCGCCCTCCCCCGCTTCCTCTTAAAGTTGCTTCTGAGTTCACAGCATGGCGTTGGAGCCTCTCACAGTGCCGACCCGACAGCTTACTCGTCGACCAGGTGCGACTTGGGACATCCTCGCAACTCTGGGTTCCGAGACAGGGTTCCCCAAACACGATTTTTATTTCCCAAAGCTTGCTGAACGGGGTGCTGTTGTGATAGAAGCTAACTCCGGCCGAGGGAAGTCGGAGCAGAGACATCCTCACAAAAATGTGATGGTCAGGGCCGTTTCGTTTGATACATCCTCACAAATCTCGTTTCTGAGTTGGCCGGGATTGGCCGTTTCGCCTGAGACATCCTGGAAAAGTTGCGCTCCGGGACGTCGCGCGAGAGGTGGTCCGGGCCGTTTCGCTTAAGACATCCTCGAAACTCTGAGCCCCGAGGTGCCGTGCGAGAGGTGGTCCGGGCAGTTTCGCCTGAGACATCCTCCAAACTCTGAGCTCTGAGATGCCTTGCGCGAGGTGGTCCGGCCGTTTCGCCTGAGACATCCTCGAAACTTTGACTTCGGAGATGCCGCGCGAGAGGTGGTCCGGCCCGTTTCGCTCGAGACATCCTCGAACTTCTGAGCTCTGAGATGCACTGCGCGAGGTGGTCCGGCCCGTCTCGCCTGAGACATCCTCGCAACTCTGAGCTCTGAGATGCCGTGCGCAAGGTGGTCCGGCCTGTTTCGCACAAGACATTCTCGCAACTCTGAGCTCCCAGATGCCGCACAAGAGGTGGTCCAGCCTGGGGGCCCAGAAGACCACATGTTACATATCCTCCCTGGGACCCTGGGAGCCCCAGGAGGCCCCAGAGAGCTCCAGGAGGCCGCAGGACGCCCAGGACAGGCCCCAGGGGTCCCCAGGATATTCCCAGGAGGCTCCCAGGAGGCCCCAGGAGGCCCCCTATCAGAACGTGTCAAGCCAATCTACATCTGGTGCCGATTGTTGATTTTTCCTGCTCTTGTGACCCCCCCCTTTCATTTTGAGGGGCCCAAGCGGCCACAGGTTAGATATCCCCCCTGGGAGCTCCTAGAGGCTTCAGGAAACCCCAGGTGGAGTTCAGGAGGCCACAGGAGGCCCAGGAGGAAGCCCCAGGAGGTCCCCAGGAGGCCCCAGGAGGCACCAGGAGGCCCCCGCAACTCGGAGCTCTGAGACGCCGCGCTCGAGGTGGTCCGGCCCGTTTCGCCTGAGACTTCCTCGCAGCACATTTCGCTCGAGACACCGGCCCGTCTCGCCTGGGACATCCTTGCAACTCTGAGCTCTGAGATGCCGTGCGCAAGGTGGTCCGGCCCGTTTCGCATAAGACATTCTCGCAACTCTGAGCTCTCAGATGCTGCGCAAGAGGTGGTCCAGCCTGGGGGCCCAGAAGACCACATGTTACATATCCCCCCTGGGACCCTGGGAGCGCCAGGAGGCCCCAGAGAGCTTCAGGAGGCCGCAGGACGCCCAGGACAGGCACCAGGGGTCCGCAGGAGATTCCCAGGAGGCTCCCAGGAGGCCCCAGGAGGCCCCCTATCAGAACGTGTCAAGTTGATACACAACCGGTGTCGATTCGTTGATTTTTCCTGCTCTTGTGCCCCCGCCCCCATTCTGGGGGGCCCCGACGGCCACATGTCAGATATCCCCCTGGGAGCACCAAGGGGCTTCAGGAAGCTTCAGGTGGGATCCAGGAGGCCACAGGAGGCCCAGGAGGAAGCCCCAGGAGGTCACCAGGAGGCCCCAGGAGGCCCCAAGAGGCCCCCGCAACTCGGAGCTCTGAGACGCCGCGCTCGAGGTGGTCCGGCCCGTTTCGCCTGAGACTTCCTCGCAGCACGTTTCGCCCGAGACATCGTCGCAGCTCTGGGGTCCGAAATGCCGCGCGCGAGGTGGTCCAGCCCGTTACGCTGGAGACATCCTCGCAACTCTGGGCTCCGAGATGCCCTGCGCGAGGTGGTCCAGCCCATCTCGCCTGAGACACCCTCGCAACTCTGAGCTCTGAGATGCCGTGCGCAAGGTGGTCCGGCCTGTTTCGCACAAGACATTCTCGCAACTCTGAGCTCTCTCAGATGCTGCGCAAGAGGTGGTCCAGCCTGGGGGCCCAGAAGACCACATGTTACATATCCCCCCTGGGACCCTGGGAGCCCCAGGAGGCCCCAGAGAGCTCCAGGAGGCCGCAGGACGCCCAGGACAGGCCCCAGGGGTCCGCAGGAGATTCCCAGGAGGCTCCCAGGAGGCGTGGCCCGTTTCGCCTGAGACTTCCTCGCAGCACGTTTCGCCCGAGACATCGTCGCAACTCTGGGGTCCGAAATGCCGCGCGCGAGGTGGTCCAGCCCGTTACGCTGGAGGCATCCTCGCAACTCTGGGCTCCGAGATGCCCTGCGCGAGGTGGTCCGGCCCATCTCGCCTGAGACATCCTCGCATTTCTGAGCTCTGAGATGCCGTGCGCAAGGTGGTCTGGCCCGTTTCGCACAAGACATTCTCGTAACTCTGAGCTCCCAGATGCCGCGCAAGATGTGGTCCAGCCTGGGGGCCCAGAAGACCACATGTTACATATCCCCCCTGGGACCCTGGGAGCCCCAGGAGGCCCCAGAGAGCTTCAGGAGGCCGCAGGACGCCCAGGACAGGCCCCAGGGGTCCGCAGGAGATTTCCAGGAGGCTCCCAGGAGGCCCCAGGAGGCCTCCTATCAGAACGTGTCAAGTTGATACACAACCTTTGTCGATTCGTTGATTTTTCCTGCTCTTGTGCCCCCCCCAATTTTGGGGGGCCCAGACGGCCACATGTTAGATATCCCCCCCTGGGAGCCCCAAGAGGCTTCAGGAAGCCTCAGGTGGGGTCCAGGAGGCCACAGGAGGCCCAGGAGGAAGCCCCAGGAGGTCACCAGGAAGTCCCAGGAGGCCCCAGGAGGCCCCCGCAACTCGGAGCTCTGAGACGCCGCGCTCGAGGTGGTCTGGCCCGTTTCGCCTGAGACTTCCTCGCAGCACGTTTCGCCCGAGACATCGTCGCAACTCTGGGGTCCGAAATGCCGCGCGCGAGGTGGTCCAGCCCGTTACGCTGGAGACATCCTCGCAACTCTGGGCTCCGAGATGCCGTTCGGGATGAAGAGGAGGTGGAGGAGGAGGAGGAGGAGGAGGAGGAGGAGGCATGTTTTAACATGCCATGCCAGCCCGCACTGGACGGGCACGCAATCGACCTTTGGAAACCGCAGTGGGCCTAAAAACCCTGTTTGGGGATATTGCACTCCGGCTAAAATTTTCCCAACCATCCTGTGGTGTTGGGTCCTCGTTTTGAAGAAACGGTCCCCGCGTTCTCGTCTTCTCCTCGTGCCCCCCCCCCTCCTCCTACCGTCATCATGCGTCCCGCACACCCAGTACAGCGTTTCGTGGCCCCATAAGGAGCTCCACTGAAGGTCCCAGTGCTACCGTCCGCATGCGTCCCGCACACCCAGTACAGCGTTTCGCGGCCCTCCTCCCCCTCCTCCCTGTGTTACACCCACCCAGTACAACGTTTCGTGACCCCATAGGGAGCCCCACCGAAGGTCCCAGTGCTACCGTCCGCACTCGTCCCGCACACCCAGTACAGCGTTTCGTGGCCCCATGGGGAGCTCCGCCGAAGGTCCAAGTGCTACCGTCCGCATGCGTCCCGCACGCCCAGTACAGCGTTTCGTGGCCCCATAGGGAGCTCCACCGAAGGTCCCAGCGCTACCATCCGCATGCGTCCCGCCCACCCAGTGCAGCGTTTCGTGGCCCCATAGGGAGCTCCACCGAAGGCCCCAGTGCCCCCGTCCGCATGCGTCCCGGAAGCCCATTTGGCATTTTCACCCACCCAGTGCAGCGTTTCGTGGCCCCATAAGGGGGCTCCACCCAAGGCCCCAGTGCCACCGTCCGTATGCGTCCGGGAAATGTCATTTGGCATGTTCACCCGCGCAGTGCAGCGCTTCGTGGCCCCATAGGGGTCTCCACCGAAACCCCCAGTGGGACCGTCCGCATGCGTCCCAGAAGCCCAATTTGGCATTTTCACTTACTCAGTAGAGCGCTTCGTGGCCCCTTAGGGAGCTCCACCGAAACCCTCAGTGGGACCGTCCGCATGCGTCCGAGAAACCCAATTCGGCACACCACCCACACAGTACAGCGTTCCCCCCCGCCCAGTGCAGCGCTTCGTGGCCCCATAGGAAGCTTCACCGAAACAGATATTCACAATTACGGTACCCACAACTGCGTATGGTTGGGACCTTCGCCAAGATACTTTTTAGATGGGAAGCCTGCCCCCAGTGCCAAGTTTGTGCAGGGCGGGCAGGTTCCCGCTCTATTTAAAAAACCGAAATAACGACCAACTCTGCTTTTCAAAATTAGCCTGGCGAAGGACCCAACCATATGCAGTTGAGAGTACCGCAATTGTGAATATCTTCTTCGGTGGCGCTCCCTATGGGGCCACGAGCCGTATGAGGGTTGTGCCGAAATGCGTGGCAGTGTACACAACACGAACGAAGACGATAGGTCCGAATATGAAAGCTTGAGCGCGTGCGAGTCGGATCGCGAGCGAGTCTGATTATGAATGAATCTGCGCGCGATTGCTTCTATTCGCATGAATGCGTGCATGGATACGCCCAGTGTAAATGTATGTATACGACTGTGAACAGTTTGGGTCTGCGTGACTCTCGGTACTCGTGACTCTGAGCGTCGCCTCTGCAGGGGGCTTCCCTGGGAACCCCGACGGCAGCGCCCGCGCGCCGCGACGCCCATGTCGGCACGCACACACCTGGTGTGCGGGACGCATGCGGACGGCAGCACTGGGGCCTTCGGTGGAGCTCCCTGTGGGGCCACGAAACGTGTGAGGGGTGTGCCGAAATGGGTGTGCGGGACGCATGCGGACGGCAGCCATGGGGCCTTCGGTGGAGCTCCCTGTGGGGCCACGAAATGTGTGAGGGGTGTGCCGAAGTGGGTGCAACATGGGTGTGGCGGGACGCATGCGGACAGGCAGCCATGGGGCCTTCGTGAGCGGCCCTATTGGGGCTCACGAAACTGTGATTGGGTTGTGCCTGAAATTGAGATCAAGAACGCAATGGCGGACGGCAGCGACGGGGCCTTCGGTGGAGCTCCCTGTGGGGCGCACTAAAACGTGTGAGGGGTGGTGCCGAATGGTGTGCGGGACGCATGCGGACGGCGCCAATGGGGCCTTCGGTGGCGCTCCCTATGGGGCCACGAAACGTGTGAGGGGTGTGCCGAAATGAGTGTGCGGGACGCATGCGGACGGCAGCACTGGGGCCTTCGGTGGAGCTCCCTGGGGGGCCACGAAACGTGTGAGGGGTGTGCCGAAATGGGTGTGCGGGACGCATGCGGACGGCACCCATGGGGCCTTCGGTGGAGCTCCCTCTGGGGCCACGAAACGTGTGAGGGGTGTGCCGAAATGGGTGTGCGGGACGCATGCGGACGGCAGCACTGGGGCCTTCGGTGGGGCTCCTTGTGGGGCCACGAAACGTGTGAGGGGTGTGCCGAAATGGGTGTGCGGGACGCCTGCGGACGGCAGCCATGGGGCCTTCGGTGGCCACATGGGGCTTCGGTGTAGCTCCATGGGGCCACGAAACGTGTGAGGGGCGTGCCGAATGGGTTTGCGACTGGCAGGCGAAACGGCATAAGAAAAAAAAAAAAAAAAAAAAAAAGAAGGAAAAAAAAGAGCAATGGGGCCTCGTGCAAGCTTCCCCCTGTGGGGCCACGAAACTTGTGGAGGGTTTGGCCGAAATGGGTGTGCGGGACGCATGCGGACGGCAGCACTGGGGCCTTCGGTGGAGCTCCCTATGGGGCCACGAAACGTGTGAGGGGTGTGCCGAAATGGGTGTGCGGGACGCATGCGGACGGCAGCACTGGGGCCTTCGGTGGAGCTCCTGTGGGGCCACGAAACGTGTGAGGGGTGTGCCGAAATGGGTGTGCGGGACGCATGCGGACGGCAGCCATGGGGCCTTCGGTGGAGCTCCCTATGAGGCCACGAAGCGTGTGAGGGGTGTGCCGAAATGGGTGTGCGGGACGCATGCGGACGGCAGCACGGAGGAGAGGAGGAGGAGAAGGTGGGACGCGGGGCGCTGTCTCTTCAAAACGAGGACCCAACGCCACAGGATTGTTGGGAAATACGTTTTGCGCGTGCCACCTCGAGGAAAGTGCGCCCCCCCATCTCGGATCCTCGATAAGTAGAAGGGTCCGCAGGCTCCCGTTCTTCCTTCGTGAAAAAAAGGTAAGAAGAGTTTTGCGCAGACTCCGCGATATTTGACGAGGTCTGGAGGCCCTGCAATTTGACAGAAACTGTGCGCATGTTGACCTATTGCGTGCGCATAGAAACTTCAAGGATGCCTCGCGCCCCGCGACTGTTTTGCAAAGGTTCACGGGGCTTCGGCGCCCCAGGATGCACAGGTGGTTATGGGAATGTGGCAGCGGGTGAAGACACGTGGGTTCCTAACACCCCAGGGCGGGACAAGTGTGAAAGCACATGGCTCCTAACGCCTCAGAGCGGGACAAACGTGAAAACACGTGGGTCCGAACGCCGCAGGGCGGGACAAACGTGGAAACATGTGGGCTCCTGACGCCCCAGAGCGGGACAATAATGAAAACACATGGGTTCAGAAGACTCCAAGGCGGGAGAAGCATTAATAGCACTTGGGTTTCTTACGCTCCAGGGTGGTGTCACGCGTGAAAACACGTGGGCTCCCAATGCGTATGGGGTTGAAGTACAAGAATACAGAACCCCTGATCCGTTGGTAGAGAGATGGAGGGATAAATGGATATCTTTCCCTCCCAAGCGATCAAGGTACGATCGCTCCAACTCAGTACCTGAGCCCAAACGGCCAGGTGCGGGAGAGGTAAGGATAAGGAGTATATATGAGGGTATTACACGGGTTCCATACACACCCCCCGTCCCGAATCCCGCCTGTGAAGGCAGGACTCGGGATCAGGAGGATGGAATCCGTAACCTCAGAACTCCTTTACCTTAAGTCTGAAAAGGCAGCTGGGCTAAAAGTCAGCGAAGCCACAGCTGCAAAGTGAGGTAAGAAGAGATATTGGGTCTCTTTTTCTTCTCCAGGCGGTCTTTGCCGCCCCCTCGGTGCGCCCCCCAAAACGCTTCGGCACTCGAGGGAGGAGAAGAATGAGACAAAGGTAGGCGGAGAAAGAAGATCTGAACATCAAGGCAACGTAAACCGCCTCGCAAGATTTGCGAGGCAGGTGTTGTCACCAGCCATCAGATTATTCTCGACGCAATATTGTTAAATTGTTAAAATATGCATGCTAAGATCGTGTTGATAAACACAATCTTGAAATCAAACACAAGTCTGCCTAAAAGCAAATGTATGCCCAGATCGTGTTGACGAACACGATCCTGAAAGAAATGCAAATCTGTGTTAAAGCAAGTACCTGGCCAGGAGAAAATGTCGTGTTGATGAACACGAAAATGATGTATAAAATCTGTTTGGCGACTCCCGTTGGCGTTGCTCCTTAGGAGGCTGCCTCGGTGATCGCAAAAGATATCTATATGTGTGTATGGCCACTTGTGTGAAAGATTGACGTGGCCTAAAAGAATGTATTAGCCACCGCTCAAGGCGAACTTTGTTGAACGGAAGTTCTGCACTTGAGCAGTGGGCCTTGCGACCGACACACTACGCGTCGCCGTCCTTGTAGAACCTGCGGTCCCACACCCTCTGGCCGTTGTACGTCACATAGCTTGTCGTAAACGTTTCCCAAGTGGTCCTCGGGATCCAGTTGCGGAACCAATCGTTGTACGTGATATCCTGGATGTACACATACTCGTCGTTGTTGATCGCAATGTAGATCCAACATTTGATGTAATAACTCCAGTATCGAAGACCCCAATCGCTGTCCTCGAGATTGTGGCGCCAGTAAGCAGCGTAATCAGATGTACGTGCTCTCTTGGCGCGCGGCATCGCGGGCATGTAGTCCTCTGCGCCTGAGGCGCTGGATGCAGCGGCGTCGCCAGGAGCAGGGCGCGGCGGCGGCCGCGGCGGCGGCCGCGGCTCCATGGCGTCATCGGACTGTTGGGAGTGTGTATCTGGATCGGTTCTCATCCCTGTACTACCCCCCCTCTGGTCAGTGTGTGACGGATCGAGGGAGCCTATCAGCTCGTTGGCAATCGCGGCAAGCTTGCGCTGGGTGAACTGTTCACGGGTTCCGTCCCCTCGAGGGAGAGAAACCGTAATCAGTCCGCGCGCCTGCCGCGTCTGCCTGTCAATGCGTCCCTCGTTCAGCCACCACTTTCTCCGACCAGCCTGTCCTGTCCTAATACTGACGTCAAGGATGTCCCACGCGTCGCGCATGTCCTCGACTCTCCAGGGCTTCTTGCCGACATTCACGCGGGCTCCTGTCATCTGATGATGGAATCTGAGGTCGTTGAGAAAGCGTTGAATGAGATTGGCGTATGGGTAGTACAGAGGTCGGTCGTCCTCGGATTCGCCCATTAATCTGCATTCGTGTGCAGGCGGGCTACCGGCTTCGACCCACTTCTGATACCTCTTCTTGGACGTATTGGCCAATCTCCGCAACTGATCTTTCTCTGTGCCTATGGGGGATCGCGCACCCGTCATAATGACATGTGCGCCATCCTTCATGTATCTCGCGACCTGGTCCTCGGACAACGTCGTCTTGATCCAGTTCGTCAACTTCTGGAGGTACGCGAGGTCACTCTGTGTGGCGGTGCTCTTACCTGTGGCGCCTACGGCCACAGTGTATTGCCAACATATATCACAGAGTGTGCCGTCACCTGTGACGATACCGAGGGACAGATCTCGACCGCAATTGTTACAGAGCGGTATGGGATGCAAGATCGTCTCGGGGGCCCCAGCCGAAGTCAGGTGATCGCGGGATCCCCAGCGGGTGTCCTGACCGCGAGCGAGGCTCTGACCGATCTGATTGATCGCCTCACGATTGATCTCGGTGTTTGGTCTGGAAGCGATCGATCTGCTTAAACCCTCGATCTCGATCCGAGACAACCTTTCCCCTGGCAGTCCTTTGTACTCTATCTTGACGTTGTCGGTATCCTCAGTACCGCCATGGCATACGTTCTCCTCACGAAGACGGCGAGCCTGCTTCTGCAAGGTGGCCTCGTTGTCGCCCTCCTCGCGCTTGAGTCCCGTCTGCTCGGCTATGATACGTACCATAGTCTCCTGATCGGGAGCTGCAGACGCAACACTGCCTGGGTCCTGGGGAATATCCTGCTCGGCGCCTTCCTCTCGAGGCGCAGCAGGTGTTTCCACCAGCTCTTCCCACGCAGGAAACTCTGGATCACCGTATGTCGCAGTACAATTTTTGTATAGGTTACGCAATGCCTGAAGTGCAGGATGGTTGTCATGGATGACTTCCTTGGCGAAATCTGGTAGCTCCACAATACTATCTTTCAAGATGTTCTGGTATACTTTGGAAATCCATTGAAAGATGCCAGTGGTCGACTCCTCGATAGTCTCTGGGTCGAGGTAGTGTACCAACTTTTTGAAGAAGTGATCTGCACCACAATTGGGTAAGTCATGCGCCCACTTGTGGGTATGATTGTAGTTCAAATGATATGACTCCGCGTTCCATGCTTTCGATCCAAATCGAATTTCAAATTGTAAATGTGACTGAATTTTGTCCATTACGATTCTGTCTGCGCCACTGTGTATCTCAATGATCTGCCTCATCTTGATCATAGGCGAATCCACCAATAACGCCGATGTCCAACAATACACGCGGCAATCATCAGACTGTCTAATCCATCTTGAATCCTCGTCGGGGTCGTAGTCTGGATGATCAAGGAAATTCGATGGCGGATCAATGATGTTATCGAGGATGCTTGCCTCGATCTGCTCTTCTGCTTGGATGTCTGCCGAGAGGTCTGCCCTCATGTTGTCGTTCGCAGCTTTCTCATCTGCAGTAAGAACGATATTTGATATGTCCACGATTACGGTGATCAGTGGATCATGCGATGATGCTGTACCCTGTCGAGGAATGTCGCCCGTCTGAGCGTTGTCCTCGGCAGGTGTGGCCACCAGCTCGTCTGGATCAGGTGTCCGTGGAGCGGGCCTTCTTGGTGGTGTACGCGGAATACGTGGTCTATGTATGCTAGGCATTCCAAGGTATGGTAAGCTACCGCTAACCTTGTGCTGCAGTATCTCCTCGCTGCAAGATGTCGGGCCTTTCAGGGCAGCCTCCATCCATGTAGGATCGATGGCGTGTTCTTCGATGCGAATCGGCAATGCAAATACAACGCCCTTGAGGGGCATGCTTTTGTCATTATACCAGATATTTACCCATCGTAAACCGTAGTTGAGAATAGGTACTTGTACCGCAAAGAACTTGTCGAAGATGCCGAAATGGATGATTGGACCATATATGTGTCCCTTGGACAAGGCAATCTTGGTATTGTGATTGCCTTTGGGCCAATGGTTGTCGTAGTGGAAGCATTTGGTAGAACCCCAATTCTTAATGACAATGAAGTCGCCCATTCGAACATCGTTAAATGCAGGACGACGATCCCAATCTTTTTGCATGATCTTTGCTGTGATTGGTCGAAGAGCTTCACGACAATGTGATAATGCAATCAACCATTCTTTATCATCTGCTTTGTGATTGGTCTCCTGGATCATAGCACGTACTATTTGCTCGTCCAAGGCGTCCTCTGCGGATGTACGGCCAGCAGGGGTTTCCCCCGGCCTGGCCGAGGGTGCTGATGCTGGCGTCATCCTTGGAGGCTCCATGTCTTGGTCGGGGTCGATAGGTGCCAATCCAGGTGGGTCGTCAATAAGTTCTCCAGGAAGGCAGGCGCAAATCTCGTACTTGCTCAATGGCTCTCTGGCTGCCAATGGCGGGTAGTCCCATGGGTCGCCGTCTGGCCACAGCTGCTGGCCATGCATGTGGTGTGGTTTGAGGCGGCGAATTGCAATAATTGCCGCAGCGGGTACCACGTCCTCAGTCATGATAGCGCCCTGAGCACCCAACCAAAATCTGCAACCTGCTTTTGTGGCGATCTCCATGTTGATCACCAGCTCGACTTCGTTCTTGTAGCTGTTGAACTTGTACGATTCCACTGAAGTATGTGGGTTCTTTTGAACGTTGTTCAAATATGTGCTAGAACTGAAGAATGCCTCAGATCGCTGAGATGGTTTATAAGTTCTGTCTCTCTGAGAGTGTGGTTCAACATATCCAGGAATGATCCCTGTCTTCAGTATGTTCTTCCAGGCGCGGGATGCTGTTCCATGATGGAGATATTTGATATCTGTCCACTGTAAGCTCTCCCATCCCATGTTCCATGGCTTTGAAGATGGGTTGACACAACTGTGACCACCGACGCACCGAATAGCAATAACGCTGTTCCAGTCAAAAGTGCTGGGGTCACCTCCGTCAGGAATCGGCTTGGCGTATATCTCGATTCTGTTTTTTCTGCGGGTCAATATGCTTCTGGAACGCACGAATAATGAATATCGGATAGTAGTCGTTCCAATCGGTGTATCCATCATTTTCACCGTCTTTCTTGAAATGTGCCACTGCCGCTTCCATGGATGGTCCATTGTGTCTTTCTTTGCGATCTCGGAATTTCCATTCAACCATTTCTTTAAATGATTTCCAATTGCTTGGAATCGTCCAATCATTCTTTGTTGTTTTATCCCAGATAGTAATACGTCTGTCATGAAATTGGTTGATCCAAAACGTTTTGTAGTGAATCTCATGGCGTAACATAGTCGTGATGTCTTTGCTCATGTATTTGTTTGTTCCCAGCCATTCTTCATCAATTAGCTCAGGACCATAACGTACATCGTCATAATGTGGTAATGGTATCCATTTCCATTCTGGGAAACAACCAGATTGTGCAATGTCAGGCGCATGAGCAATTACACTATCATCATGCAGTAGCTGCTCGTACCACTCTCGGTCTTCGATGCAGGCAAATCCATTGGTCGCTTTCGTGCCCCGCAACATTGGGCACATGTATGGATGTTCATCTTTGACGCCATACTGTACCTTCCATTCGCGAATAGTGCATGAGTTGTCGAAGATCCCGAGCTTGCTGGTATCCTCGTGCATGGAACGCTCACAACTGTCCTGCCATGACAATATATTCATCTCATGTGGAGAAGGCTCCTCCTCAGCAGGAGTTGCCTCCAGCTCCATTGCCTCAAGGTCGGTGCCGTCATCAGGGATCGGTACCGCCTCAGCTTTTGGGAGCTGATCTGCTGGTTGTTGTTCTGCTTTAGGCTCTGGAGTCGATGGTTGCGACGCTTTGATCGATTGCGGTCCAGGTTGCAGTGGATCGGGCAATGGGCCTGGTGGGGCTGGCTGTGCTGTGTCATCAGCTGCCCTCCATACGGATGTAGGAACATTAGGGTCATGACCCAAAGCCACTCGATCCAGTGCATTCTGTTTGAAGAATGTTTTGCATGCCTCGATGTTCTTCTCGTTCTCGGCAGCTGGGCCGATGCGGTGAGAAGACAATCTGTTTTCTTCTGCAATGAGTCTTGATTTGGTCGCATTATCGTCTCCATCCAACTCTTTGATCTGACGTAAGAATTGCTCGAATACAACCCAAGTAACTGCATGTGCATCTTCAACTGTTTTGACGATCTTGGGTTCTAGAAGTTCATCTTTCTCAAGAGAATGCCAAGATGCCCAAGCCCCAGGGTATTCTTTGATCAACAGCATAAGGTACTGAAATAAGTCATTGTATGCCATAACCCATGGATCATTATCAGGAAGGGTTTGGTCAGGATCGCT
The DNA here is from genome assembly GCA_963575745.1 of Prorocentrum cordatum. Classification (NCBI taxonomy): domain Eukaryota; class Dinophyceae; order Prorocentrales; family Prorocentraceae; genus Prorocentrum; species Prorocentrum cordatum. The sequence goes on from CAUYUJ010000186.1 coordinate 13,400, forward strand.
AGGGTCCGTTGCTGGCGTACGTGTAGACCTTCCAGGAGTCGGCTCAGTCGTGTCGCCCGTCTCGGCGGGCAGTGATGCCGGCAATGTGCCCTCGGCACATGACGCCATCCACGCACAATGAGCCATCTCGTTTGCCGTCTGTGTCATCAATGTTGTGAGGCTGAGGTCTCTTTTCCATTCGTTTGTCAACTTTTCTCTGAAGTCGGGGGCTGCCATGATTTCCTTGGCCTGAGTGTAGGCCTGGTTGTCCGTGACAGAAGTCAGCAATGGCGGCCTGAATGGATATGGCTGAGAAGGAAGAGACTGTATCAATGCGCAAAAATTGCGATAGCATACTGCGTCGCAGAATTGCGTTGTAAGCATTGCCATGTTATGGTTATTCTGTTTGGCGTGCCAAGCCTGTGGGGTAACCCTGTCGTACGTATCCACCCAATGGTCGGATGGAAGAACAGTGATACCACGGTTCTGCATGAGAGTGATCAAGTCGCTCGTGTGGTGATCAAAGTTCGGGTGTACGCCCCATTGCGCTGCTTTTCCAGGTCCCATGACCGTGGGGCAGCGGAAATACTGCATCACATCGACAAAACGTGATACGTCCACGAGCACGTGTACGGGCATGAGCGTCGGGACGCCGCCCTCACATTCCATCTTTTGGAGCTCGTGTACGTTGGTAGGAGCACGACTGTGATGTCGGCGCATGTCGATGGTTTTCTGTCCAGGACTAGCACATGCGATGTCGTTCGCACTCCATACTACCATGGCATTGAGTCCCCTGTGATAGTGTCTTTGTTTTATGGATGATGGGAAATCATTGGCCCAGTATTCCCAGATGGTCTCGTTCAGCTCGCGCCACTTCTTGATGGAAGCGTTGTCGCTTTGAAACATGAGGCCTCTGGCTTCGCGGATCTTCCTGATCATATTGCGCTTCTCGAGAGTGTTCTCAAACTGATTGTTGAGAAGAGCGTTGATACGGCTTTCCTCTTTCTCGAAACGTTGCTTGCGTAGTTCCTCCATTCCGTATCGTACGCCCTCATAACCAGCTTCAGGCAAGAGAACGCAATCTTGACCGATCGGCGTATCATTCTGTCTGAACCATTCCCTGTAATTGCCAGCCAAAAGAGAATGCCCACATCATGATGCCGTCGCGGATCATGGTCGACAGGTGCTCAAGAGTAGCGCCACCCATGTATTCCGCGCGGTTAAGGCACGGCATGAATAGCGGAACAAGAGCAGTATTTGATGCTTTGGCGAGGTCGATTCTCTTCTGGGCAGCGTTGAGCTCGTCGATGCCTAAAGTGGGGTACTTCTTGTGTTTTGCACCCTTAGCCCCTTTCTTCGGATGCATGATCCATGTTGAGTCCGTGTATAAGTTGGTCCATTTGTATGCATGACCCGATGACCCAAATCCATGATGTAATAGTAGTCCCAAGTCCTCTTGTACGAGGGAGTGCCACCCATTGTCTGACAATATGGTAGAAACCAAGCGACCACCACAGAAAGCACTGTATTTTGCGTGGTCCAACTCGAATGGGTCCACATCATTGCCAGGAGTCATGCCAGGATCATTCGAACCCATGTGGTCAGCAGCGTCGCCGAAGAAGTCGTTGCCCTCGTTGTATGGTGTCCAACGATAGGTACGCTCTGTCTCTTGTGGATCATCCAATATCGCCACCCAACCATTCGGATGGTCGGATGGTGTTGCCACCGTCTTGGAGTTTGATCCGATACTTCCAAAGCCTCCGCGCGCAGTCAACCATGTAGTAAGCTTGCGGCGGAACTTCTTTGTTTTGGTAAGGTCGGAAAAAGCTCTCGTGTTGGTGACCAAGTTATCCTCGACGATATGACCGATGTGCCCAGATGTATCCGATGTCCTGGCGATGCCAGGTGGACGAGTAGGTAGCTTGGCCATTGCACGATCAATTTTAGGAGCATAGCATGGCGTTACCAATCCGTTTTGGTATACATCGGATGGTGCACTCAGACCATTGTTGTAATAGTTTTGCGTATCCGTAACGCTGTCCTCGGTATATTGTCCCAGAACTGCACTGCCAATTTTGGACCAATCGTTGTGGATCATCATCCACTCCGTCTTCAGTATCATTGTAGTAAAGTTTGATGGTGGACATTTGCGGTCTGATCCTGGGATCGTCGCGTTCAAATGGTCATGTAGTCCACGAACACTATCTTATACTGAAGGATTACGATTGAAAAGGCTGGAAATCATACACATAGCACGCATGAATGATAGCCACGGCGTAGCTGTGAACGTGTTGTACTCATAGTTGGCGTTGCCGCCGACGGATCCACTCTCGGTGCTGGCCCATTTCTTAGCCTCGACGGACGCGAAGCGGGCTAGTTCACGGATAGAAGACTCGTCGGGTACGCGGAGATCAAATTCTCCGCTCCGATCGGCACGCCGTTGATGTATGCATATGTAACCATCTTCGGGATCACGAGGACGACCAGTTTGAGCGTGGTACGCGAAGCCCACGCGGTCATCGTCCCTGGCGTTCGGGTCGTACTCCTTGTCGTAGCCGGTGGGCCAGCCGACGAGGTTGAGCGGCTGTGCCTGATCCATCTCGTGGATGGAGGGGTCGGGATTAGAACCGATCTCACTTATTTTCGCCTCGCAAGCGGCAAACAGGATGCTTGTGAGCTTTGCAGCTCGAGTCGTAAAATTGCTGCGGTGTGAACGAATAATCAATGTCCTAACTCTCTCTGCATCTCGTTGAGGTGAGGGGGGATGGCGAGGATGTCTACCGTGCGGTGAACGTGCGCGTGAACGAGGTGTGCGCGACGCAGTATCTGCGGCTGGTACGCCATAGTGGTACATGCATGCACATAGTCCCTCATGGTTAGCTTGCCCAACACACTGAAATCCGCATTCTGATCCTACCTCGCCCCATCTTTCTTTTTTCCGTCAGCAATAACTTGCATATTTCTGGGCATCCATTCAATTTAGGAGGTTCCGCTTCATGAGGTAAACCGTCGGGCCTCCGAGGCCCTCGTATCGGCGGACATTGTATCGGAGTAACAGGAAAAATAAGCGAGTGTTCCAAGAGGTCCTTCCAAAGGTCTGCTTTCTTGGTCTCGAAATGTTTGGTCATCATATCTGCGATCTGCTCTTTTGTTCCTACATATATAAGCTCGATATGTTCAATTTGACATGTTTCGCATATCCAATCCAGATTGATACGATGAGTACGATGAAGATGACGAAGTGCTGGTGTTCGTCCCTTTTGGACAATTTTGATAACGGCCTGGTTATCCTCCAGGACGATGAGTCGTACTTTCGGTGCACTGATCTCTGCAGCTGGCTCTGGATCCACGTGTAGTACGGTACCTTCATGGGATATTGTACGTCTCTTTGGAGTCGTAGGTAAATCCGTATTTAGCGGTTGTTGCCTACGGCTAGGAGAAGATCCCCGAGTAGGGGGTGCCTTGCGAGGCGATGGTTTACGCTTCTTTTTGGCTGCCAATGTAGGACCAATCGCCGGGTCAACGTGTCGATGGCAACTCAGGCATGTATTCTTCTCTTTGCATGTTTTGGCAACTCCCACCACGGCTTCCCAGAATGATAGTAGTGGTAACCCTTCCAGTCGTAGTGCGGAATCGAGAGCAACGATCTCCGATTCAGTAGATGAGTATGAAACAACCGTTTGTTTCTTACATACAGCGTTGACTGGAAAGAACGTATTGGGTCCAACAAGCGCAGCAAAAACACCGGTAGTGGATTTGGAGGATGTAATGCAATCAGCGAACGAGGCGTCAGTGAACAACATGATGGATAACTTGTCTGACGAATCGCCTATCCATCAGTGTAAGCAATGTGTACGCGTCGTTTTGATGTAGCATATCAACCGATGTAGACGTTTGTCACATGTAGTATTCCATTTGGTAATTTCTCTGGCCAACATACATACCGGATGTAGAAGATCGAAACGACAGCAACGTGCCAAGTACAGGATCTTCATTAGTACACTTGCCGCGTCCTGGCCGAAAACGCCCTCGTCTGAATAGTCGGACTCAGTGAAGGAGGTGTCCTCGATGCCAGGGGTCTCTGCGTCGGGTAGATCATGGTATGTGGCGGGTATGGTATTGGTAGAAGTTGTGTCGACCGATTTTGCTGGGCTGGATGATCTTGTCCGTGCGTTGAGCACACTAGTAGGTCTGGCGACCGACCCGGAGGAAGATGGCGATTTGGATCGCGAAGCCCTCGGCGAGTCGGATCGTTTCCGACGTGACCCTGTTCCCTGGGCGCGCTTGGAGGCGCATTCCAGGTACCGCTCAATGCACTGATCTGTAAAACCAAGCATGTCATGTCGAATGCCACGAACGTGTTTTGCCGTATTGTATTCTTTCTCGTTGTTTGCAGGTAGCATAGGGCGTATTGTGGACATTCTTTTGTCGAAGATGCTCTGCGGTACATCATATGCTTGTTGTCCACAACCCAAATATTGTGAGTATGGAGTAGGTGGATCCAAATCGATACCGCTTTTTCGAATATAATCCCAGCCAGTCTGTAGATTATGAGCTGGGCCGGCCAATTTGAAATCGTCCACATATACTGAAAGTATCAGTCCCAGTTTGTTGCGTCTCCATACACATTCCCATCCTGAAATAGGCTCGAAACCGACGCTTTCCAAGCATGTACGGCATTTTCGTTCCCAAAAGACACCTGCAAGAGGATGTCCGTATAGTGCCAATCGCAATCGGCACACTGGGTTATTGTATTTTGACCATGATGTCGGTTGTCGCCATTTAGGTATAGTAATCTAAGTATCAACTGGATCAATTCGTCCGTCGCCGTATAATAATGCCTGCGTGTAGGCTCCAGGTGCGTCACTTTGCTCTCCCGCGTATTGCGGTAATAACGCAGTAGCATCGCAAAGTTTGGAAGCCTCTATATGCGAAGCACTGGAAGCGGCGTCGGCGAATATGGCGGCCAAACCAGTTTCATCTTTGCCAGTATTGCCCTGAACCACCACTCTGCCCTTGAATTTACGTAGATCAGGAGGAAGTTCTTCATGTTTGACTGAAGATAATTCCAATATATTGAAGAAATGCACCTTTGTTCCATTGCGAATAGATTGTGACTCAATGTCAGCTTTTTCTGCAACAGTCTCCAACATCCATGTTTGTTTCGTTTCCAATCTCTCGTATTCTTTTCGTAGGGCTTCTTGTGCACGTGGTTCTGCGGCAACTTCTTTCTTACTCAGGTTTCTGGTAACTAATGCTGGGCGTGACCATGTCGACTCTGGTATTTTATCTCTGTGTGCCGGCATGTAGTTGGTCTCACGTGGCATGGTTGGTATTGCTACCGACTGGGTGAACTTGCGTATGAGCGGGTTCAAAGTCCCAAAGTCGGTTCCTTCATTATCCACAAATACCAAAGCACGTTCTTTTCCATCGTGCTGGTGTGGTAGTTGACGGTAGTATAGTACCGTGGTAATGTCACGTGGCCCACCAGGTAATTTGGCATACAGTATTTCTTTGTTTGTCACGCCTTTGACATTCTCGTCGCGGATGACGTCACCATTGTCAGTGTCGTATGTAATCCGTCGTTCCACAGTATTCCATGTGGGTCCGCCTGATGTAGTAGTACGGAAATTATTGACCTGTTTATCCTGTCTTGTCCACACTCTCAATGCAGCACGATCACGAATCTCACGGGCTCGTTTAACGTCGTTGGCGTAATCGATTTCTTTCTTTTGCTGTCCACGGGAAAGTGTTTCCCAATGCTCGGGAAGAACGTGATCAGGACGTGTCGTAGTCTGCACACGTGTCTCGCGTCCACGAACCACCATTTTGCCGTCTGGCGTTATTTTTGGAAGCTCATAGAACTGAATCGTGCCTGTCCACGGCTCGCTCAGCTCCCTGTGGTCGTTGGCGCTAACACCATCCCAAACATCTCGGAAGTTACTTTCACCCTCGAACGTATAAGTCGTTTTGAAATCTCGTGTCACGTCGAGTTGGTCAACAGGTACTGGTATATTCATGACGTCGTCCGTTGGGATGAATAGTTTCTTTCTTGGGGTACGAATGTGTCTGATGACGCAATATCCACGCTGTTCCCAGTAGTCTGGCTCCGGCGCTGGTGCAGCAACCTCAGAAAAGAAAAATAAAAAAAATAAAAAAAAAAAAAAAAAAAGATAAAAAAAAAAAAAAAAAAAAAAAATAAACAATATCAAACAAAAAAAATAAAATTATAAAAAAAACAAAAAAAAAAAAAAAAAAAGAAAAAAAAAAAAAAAAAGAGAAAAAAAAAAAAAAAAAAAAAAAAAATAAGAAATAAAAAATAAAAGAAAAAAAAAAAAAAAAAAAAAAAAAAAAAAAAAAAAAAAGAAAAAAAAGGAAAACAAAAAGAAAAAAACAAAAAAAAGTAAAAAAAAAAAAAAAACGTCGAGTTGGTCAACAGGTACTGGTATATTCATGACGTCGTCCGTTGGGATGAATAGTTTCTTTCTTGGGGTACGAATGTGTCTGATGACGCAATATCCACGCTGTTCCCAGTTGTCTGGCTCCGGCGCTGGTGCAGCAACTTCAGAAGCCGATGTCTGGATATCAATAGCGTTATCTTCCGTCGTCATCATAGACGGATCATCCCATTCTTTAGGGTAAGAAAGTGGAGGATCAGGCATTGGCTTGTCACCCAAGGGGCGAGAAGTAGATGCCTTCACCTCGTCGTGTGCCTCAGGGTTATGATGTCGTAGAGTACCATCTTTCACGGGGTAGGTGAACTTGCCATCAGGGATGATGATGTCTTTGACTCTGTGCACATGACACAGTTCACCATCAGGATTCTTGGCGTATGTAGCCGTGTCCAAAACAAGGTAGTCACCTGACCATCGTCCACCAGAGTGTAAGTGGTACCCCATGAATAACCCTTCCCGAGTATTTTCTTTAAATTTTGCAGTCTCGTTGTTAATCTCGGGGTTGAGGCATTTCCAAATATCCGAGCACCGAATGGTATGCAGTGCCCAGGAAAGCTTTCGCCAAATCTTATTTCATGAGCTGTCTTTTCTGCATGCTCCTCGTTGAGGGCAGCGACGCCCGTGGATGTATGCACAAAGTTGTGTCCACAGCAAAAGGCTTGCATGGCCTCTTTCCACCATTCGTGTCCCAGACCAGACATATGTAACACAGCTCTGGTACCAAGAATGACTATTTTGACAACGCGCTCAATCAATCCATTTGTCTGTGGACGATGTGGCGTACTCGTGTCGTGTCTCCATCCCAATTGGCGGCAAGCTTTCTGAAGCTCTCCAGAATTGTCTGTGTAGATATGCTTCACCTCATCGTTCGCGGCGATGAACTGTTGAAAGGATGCCTTTGTAGTAGCTGCGTCTTTGTGTAGCGCTGGGTAGGCCATGAAGATGCCAGTATATCTGTCAAGGACAACAAGTGCATATTTGTCGCCATGTTTGTCCGCGGCATCGTCTTTGGCCAGTACGATATGGTCGGCAGTTAGAGCTTCACCGAACTTCTTCGGGACAAAAGCCTCGTAGGCGTTATCCTCTTCGGTGGGGTCTGCCGGTGGATGTGGTTTGTGCTGTCGTCTACACGGGGCATTCTGTGCCATCGTACGAGAACAGATCTCACAGTCGGGATGTTTTGGGCTGTGAGTCATGTAATGCATCGGGTCGATCGGTTTCTTTTGTCTGTTGGGCAGAACTCGATCGTTGTCTGGATGCGTTCGTGTGGGTGTCTCTGTCGGTATGTCGTTGTCTGCTTGAGCTATATCGAACCCCCCGCATTGTGGAGGAGAACACTGCATCTGAGACGTAGGCGAGTCGGTGGTCGTGTCCACGTTGGTCTCGTCTGTTCTTGTGTCGGGAGGTTCTTCGACCGTGGTGGTCCGTGCTCCTCCTCCCTCTCCGACATGTGGTCTCTTGGGGCAGGTCCCTATGTGGGGTCGTAGCTCGTCTGCAGTGGTTGGTTGCTCTGTAGTTTTGCAGCACCAACAAGTGTCGTTACAGCGGGCGGATGAACGCTTTCGCTGACGACGACGGGGTGCTGACGAAGTGCATAAACGTGGTGGTGGTATCCGTGTTAAGTCGTCGAGTCGTAACTCTGGCACTCGATTGTTGACTGGAATCTGATACCATTGGCCCCCCGGATCCTGAAGCATGTAGCCCAGCTCAGGATCCCAAAGCTGTCGAAAGCCATCAACCTCGATCAATTTTCCAACTGATAGTAATGATGGGCAGTCTGGTAAAGCAAGGGCTGAACTATGCAGTCCAACTTCGGGTAGCCGTATGTCGTAGTGCTCGTTGACGGTACGATCACCATTTGCAGTTTCCAGAATATGCTCTTCGCGAATAGATATGCGATCCGACTCGGTCTGCGTAAGTTCATGTTTTCCCTGAATATGATGGGCAGAACCACTGTCAAGAACCCAAGACCTTGTCAATGCTGCAGTCGAGCGTGGAGTGTCGACCTGCTTTGTCGTTGTTGTCGTCTGGGCAGTCTTTGATGACTGCTTGACAGTGTCGTCATGCTTTCGGATCGCAGTTGGTGTGGCCACCGACTCTTTGTTGTGTCGGTAGTCGTACAGTTCGTCGTACCATAGTTGTGCCTCTTTTTGACATTCTCGTAAGGCCTCTGCACTATCATCCCACCATTTTTGTGGTAATGGATCTGGTACTTTGACGATGTCACCCTCATTCGGCAGCTCTTTCCACCTGTCCAGTCTGGCTCTGCCAGATATGGTATGGAAATAGTAGTCCACGTTGCGTACGTCGAAGCGTATCCGACGACGTATCTTGGTAGATGTCGCTGTGGCCTTGGTGTTGGCCATGAGGGTCTTGTCGCGGATGACGTAACTGCGGTCTGAACGGCGTGAATGTCTAAAGTTGGCAGGAGAACGTGCTCTAGTGTTGGGTGAACCACGGGACGATCCGCGGCTCGGATACCGCTTGCCACGTCCTTTGTCACTGCCATATGATCTATCACGGCCGCGTGGACTGCCGCGTCCGCCGCCACGATTGTCTCGTCCTCGGGAGGTAGATCTCGAAGATCTGTCGTAACGACTTCTCGATTGGCTGCGAGAGTCTTGGGACCTCCTGGATGTCGAACGGGATCGGTCGTATTGGCGTCGGTTGTCACGTCCCTGTCGTGAATCGCTTGCGTAGCGAAACCCCCCGCGTTGTGAAGACCGTTGGCTTCCTGATCCGCGGGATGGCGATCGGCCACGGCTGTCCTGGCTGGAAGTCCGTGGTCGACTCGGGCTTCGTTCAGGAGTCTTTGCACCAGGTGCGAGATGAGCGTATTTGCATTTGTCGCCTTTTGTGCACTTGTTCTGTGCGAAATCCTTGCACTGTGCGACGTGCGGGTAGTTACACTTATCACCTCTGGTACATGTGTTGCGCTTGGCAAAATCGAAGCAGAATGGCCTTGATGCTGGCTTCTTGTGATTCGCAGGAGTGGACATACTACGGCGGGGGTTGCCACCAGCCGTTGATGTTCTGGAAGATTTGTTGTTCTTCCAATCCCTGGAATATGTATGTAAAGCATTGCACCGTTCACCATTGCGACAATTGCCTTTCTTCCATGCAACGCACGCGTTGACCTGAGATCGTGTCTCGTGTTCGTACCGTAGCTTGTTTTGATTCTTCTCCAATTGTTTAATCTCCAGTATGTCCAGGACACGCTGTCGAAGCCAACCGTAGGTACGATTCGGGTCGCTCATCTTCATGCGCTGGTACTCGTACATGTCTTGTTTCATCCATGCATGTCTACGAATCTGTGTGCGGAATAGCGATTCCAATATCTTTGGATCGGGTACTTCTCGGCATTCCAAGAGTAAGGCGTCCCAATCGGTAATGAAACGTTGCAAATCTTCGTCTCTCATCCTCAGTTCTTTAAGGCGCTCGAAATCGTGCAGGTCGTCGTCGACGTCTGTCACTTTGTAGGACTGTAGGATATGCCAGTATATCTGGCGTCCTTTGAGCATGCGTCCTGCTTTGTGCTCTCTGGTCTCGATGAGCCTGATTTGGTAGCGTAAGTCTGAGGATAAGATGTCGCTCAGAGCGGTTGCGAGTTTGCAATCGATGCTCTCAAAGTCTCCACTGTCTTGTAAATCCTCGAATGTACATTCGGGCTGTTCTGCCACGCATAGGAAGGCGTATGCTTTGGATGGTCGCCCTGAGGCGGCCCCGAAGTTCTTTCGCACTCTTTGCTGCCATTCCAGCAGCTGCGTGATCTTAGGCAAGACAGGTACTCGAACGGTGTCTGACTCCTTGATAGGCGTCGTTGTATGTACCGACACCGCAGACACTGGTTGTGAGGGTATCGGTGCACCGTCGATGGTTGGTTCTGTGCGCACAGGAGACACATGTCGTGTCTGTGCAGAAACTGCCGCGGAGGCTGCTCCTGGAGATGTACGTCGTTGTTGTCCTGCTGAAGCTTGTGGTGCTTCGGCGGACGCTGCCGTCGGCCTGTGCGGGTCGGCTGCAGGTCGAAGGTGAATGTTGGTGTCGTTAGTGTGGTCGATCAGCTGATTCGTCCAGCTCGTCATGTCTTCTTGTATTTGACCCACCTTTTGGCGTGTATACTCATCAGTATCCCGAGACCGTTGGGAATACCGATCAAGCCGATGCTCGCATGCTCGGAGACGGGCGCTTTGTGCCTCCACCTCGCTTTCCAGACGTGCGAGATAACTCTCAACACGTACCTTCTCAGTATCTCTTTCATGAATAACCTGGGAGAGCTCTAACTGCGTGTGGTCCGCCGCCTTCTCAACCTCCTGCAACCTGTCAGTGAGGCGGGCGAAATCGTAAACCGTGGGAGGAGAATCCAGCTGATCAGTCTGGGCTCGTCCGACACGCAACTCTGCCAGGGCGTCCTGTACACCAGGGAAACGCTGCTCTATGTCAGAGATCCGGTTAGCGAGTGGCTGCACGACAGCGTTGGTCGCATCAAGCCTTTGAGTGATGACTCTCTCAGTACGCTGCAACATGTCGATCAGGTTCGACGAGTTTGTGTGTGCTTCGGTACGAAGCGTCGCCGTAGTGTGGTCTAGGTAAGATCGAAGATCATTGATCTGAGACTGAACGTCGCCGAGGTCTGTGGCCTCGGTTGGGGTTGGTCGGTTACGGAGCTGGTCGTGGATCTCATCGTGTAAAATCCTGACCGCAGAAATGCCTGTGTCGCGTACGATCACAAGTTGTTGCTCCATCTGCGCGAGATAGTTGCGCAGGTTCTCGACCATCGCCGTTCGTTCACCTGAGTGTGACACCTCACGATCAACCTGGTACTGCAGTTCTCCTATGATGCGTCTATCTTCGGCGATCCTGGAATCGATGATCCCTAAGGCGCCGTCAAGATCGCGGCGTATGGCTGCAGTATCCGTGGCATTCGTCTGAACGCTCTGTAGTAGTCCAGAGTATTGGCTGGACACGAAGGTTTCAACCTGGTCTCTGAGCTCAGCTATGTCACCTGCGGCGGACGTCTCCGCCGGCTGGTCGTCTGAGATGGAGAGGTGGGGAGCGTCAGCTTCCCTGTGTCCCCTGTCGCGGGGAGTGCATGGCCTCTGAGAGGCAGTACGCGGGCTCGACCTGCGCTCGCCGTATGGGCCTGGGGCTCCACGGCGGTTGCGCGCGGACGAGCTGCGACTCGGACCATGTGTGTGTGTGTGATGTCTCATCCGATGATACCTTGGGGTACCGCGTCTGTGGCTGTGCCGACACTGGTCTACTGAGTTCCTCGAAGGTAGCTACGTGCTCCGCCACAGGGACGGTCGCAGGGCTGGGGGTTCCAGCACCTGAGGTCCATCGGCGGTTAGCGCGGAAGCGCCCTGGAGTATCGAGACCGGTAAGGCTTTCGCCTGACGCGGTTGGGATTGCTCCCGACGGGGAAGGGGAGGGAGGATCAAAGGTCGGCGTGTGAAACTCCTTCCTTCCTGTTCCTACTCCTTCTCCTGTCCCCCCGCGGGCGGCGCTGCGGCGAAGTTCAGCAGCTAGACGCGCCTCGGGTCCTCGGGAGCTGGGGGGGATATCGGGGACACCAACACAGTCCGCATTAATGCTCTCCAACTCGTCACCGAGCCGTCGCACCGTGGGAGAGCTTGGACGCGAAGCCCCAATGGAACCCTTACGGCGCATGCGCCGAAGCGGCTCCATTGGGCTCGCATGCAAGGTCACCGCGGGCGAGTCGGTGAAGGTGAGCGTTAAAGGGCTGATAACCTGTGTATGGGGTTGAAGTACAAGAGTACAGAACCCCTGATCCGTTGGTAGAGAGATGGAGGGATAGATGGATATCTTTCCCTCCCAAACGATCAAGGTACGATCGCTCCAACTCAGTACCTGAGCCCAAACGGCCAGGTGCGGGAGAGGTAAGGATAAGGAGTATATATGAGGGTATTACACGGGTTCCATACACACCCAATGCCCAAGAGCGGGACAAACAACAAACGTGTGTTCCGAACGCCCCAGAACAGGACAAACGTCACAACTCGTGGGTTCCTAACGCCCCAGAGCGGGACAAGCGTGAAAACACATGGGCCCCGAACGCCACAGGGCGGGACAAGCGTGAAAACACGTGGGCAACACTTGGGATCCTGACGCCCCAGAGCAAGACAAGCGTGAAACCATGTGGGCTCCGAACGCCCCAGAGCGGGACAAACGTGCAAACGCATGGGTTCTTATCGCCCACAACGGTACAAGCGTGAAGCCACGTGGATTCCTGGGACTCCACAGCAGGAAACACATGGAAGCATGTGGATTCCTTTGGCTGCAAGGCGGGACAAACGTGAGAACACATGGGTTCCGAACGCCCCAGAACGGGGCAAGCGTGAACGCATGTGGGTTCTTAACGCCCCAGGGCGGGAAAAACGTGAAAACACGTGGGTCCCGAACGCCACAGAGCAAGACAAGCATGAAACTACGTGGGTTCCTAACGCCCCAGAGCGGGACAAACGTGAACACACACGGTTCCTAACTCACTAGACCAGACAAACGTAAAGCCACGTGCAACGTGGGTTTCTAACGCCCCAGGGCGGGACAGACGTGAAAACGCATGGGTTCCTAACGCCGCAACGCCCAAAGCGGGACAAGCGTGAAAACACGTGGGCTCCTAACGCCCCAGGGCGGGACAGCGTGTTCCCCTCCCTTCTCGGCGCGCCCCCTGGCGTCCTCTGTCGCGTTCCCCGGCTTGTCCCCTGGCGCTTTCCTTGTCCGTTCCGCTGCGCGCCCCTTGCCACGCCCCTCGGCGCGTCCCCTTGCGCCTCCCCAAATGCGCCCGTGGCCCATCCAGTGGCGCGTGCATGCGCCATACGCCACGTGTCGTCTCGCCCCGCTTCGGAGCTGAGCCGGATCTCAAGCCCGAGCTGAGTGAGCGTGCCACACGTCTCGACTGCAACCAGCTCTGGGCCAGCTATGCGCTCAGGCAGCTCGAGCTCCAGATCCAGATCAGTTCGGTCACGATTCGAATGTCAGGGGCGACTTGATCCACGACGCTATAGTGCACACCGCAACTCATCGCGGCATGACATATCTCGTTCCAGCACTGCGCAGCACAGCACAAGCCTTGGCACAGTAAATCATGATCGATACCCTCAGCATTGCAATTGCTTGTCGCCCAATTGGGTGTCTTGAAAACGTCGCCATGCCTCGCCTTTCTAAGTTCCTGTCCAGGTCGACATTGTTTGGCTGGAATTGCATGCAGGTCGACTATGACACGTGTCCGCGGATAGAGACAACATCAACGCAGTGGGAACGGATGGAAGGGAGGGAACAAAATGTCAGATGAGGCGCGGGCGCACCTAGCTTTTTTTCTTCTCCATACAACCAATGCGCGGATGAAATTGCCAGCTTTCCCACTGAGGGAAAGGGGACTCCACCATGCGAAGCACCAGCCACGAGGGAGAGGAAGGAGAGTGGGCAGCGTGGTTGCCAGCATTGGTTGTCTCACGCAGTGGCAACATAAAGACCTGGCCCATGCCAGAAGTAAAAACACACCGGCCACCTGAGGGGGCAGGAGGGGGGAGGAGGAAAGCGCAGCAGGAGGGGGGGGGACGACTCTCACCCCCTCTCCCCCCTCCTTCACCTCCCCTCTCCCTCACCTCCCCTCCCTCTCCCACCCTCCCCCCCCCCGCGCCCACCCCAAACAGCGGGAGGCGGGGCCGTGCCCAGGAGGAGGGCCAGATACCACATGTGCTGCTCCTCATCCTTCTCCTCCTCCTCCTCCTCCTCCTCCTCTTCCTCCTCCTCCTTTTCCATCCCTCCCTCCGTTTTCCTTTTCCTTCTCCTCCGTGCCTGTCCTTCTCCTTCTCCCAACTCCTCCTCGTCCTCGTCCTCGTCCTCGTCGTCGTCCTCGTCCTCGTCCTCGTCCTCGTCCTCGTCGTCGTCCTCCTCCTCCTCCTCCTCCTCCTCCTCTTCCTCCTCCTCCTTTTTCTCCTTTTCCCTTTCCTCCTCCTCCTCCTCCTCCTCCTCCTCGTCCTCCTCGTCCCCCTCGTCCTGGTCTTCCTGCTCCTGCTCCTGCTCCTGTTCCTCCTCCTCATTCGTCGTGCGCGCTCCCTCCCGTGCTCGCGGGGGGAGCGTTGTCACCGACAGTGACGACGACGCACAGAGTTGCAGGACTCTCCCTCCAAGGCGTTGCTTAACGGGGAGCAGTCAACGGCAGGGCGAACGCCGTCGCCGACAGCGACGACGACGGGCAGAGATGCAAGACTCTCCCTCCTGGGCGTCGTTTAGTGGGGACACAACGCACGTCGCGAACGTCGTCGCCGACAGCGTCGTTGAGGACAGTGACGGTCACGGCCAAAGTTGCAGGACTCTCTTTCCTCGGCAATGTTTCATAAGGTCGCGGTAGACGCGAGGGGGGGGTGGGGGACGAGCGTCGTCACCGGCAGCGGCGACGTTCGCAGAATTGCAAGACTCTCCTTCCTGGGTGCTGTTTCATGGGGGCGGGATAAACGCGGGGCGGGCGTCGTCGCCGACCCCGCAACCACGACGACGGCTAGACATGCTGGGCTCTCCCTCCTCGGCGGGGCTTTACGGGAGCGCAAAAAACGGGGCGCAAGAAACGGGTGGGTGGGGGGGCGAGCGTCGTCGCCGACGGCGACGGCGACGGCCAGAACTGGAGAACTCTCCCTCCTGGGTGTTGCTACACAGGGGCGCATTGCACGGTGGGGGGGCGAGCGTTGTCACCGGTAGCGGCGGCGTCCGCAGAGCTGCAGGACTCTCTGTCCTGGGTGTTGCTTGGTGGTGGCGGGATAAGCATGGAAGCGAGCGTCGTCGCGGACAGCGACGGCGGCGGCCAGATTTGCGCGGTTTTCCCTCTTGGGCGTCGCTTGACGCTGGCGTAATGCACAGGGGGGGGAGCTCAAGCGTCGTCGCCGACAGCGACGCCGACAGCCCGGGCTGCAGGACTCTCCCTCCTCTGTGATGCTTAATGACTCAACGAGGGCGCAGTAAACATGGAAGCGAGCGTCGTCACTGATGCGGCGGCCAGAGTTGCAGGATTCTCCCTCCTGGGCGTTGCTTAATGGGGGCCCAGTGAATGAAGCGAGGGGGGGGCGTCGTCGCCGACGGCCACAGTTGCATGGCTCTCCCTCGTGGGCGTTGATGGGGCGCAGTAAACGAAGGGGCGAGCGCCGTCGCCGACAGCGGCGACGACGGCCAAAGTTGCACGACTCTCCCTCCTCGGCGTTGCCTAGTGAGGGCGCAATGCGCGGGGAAGAAAGGGGGGGCGAGCGTCGTCGCCGGCAGCGACGACGACGGCCAAAGTTGCTGGACTCTCCCTCTTGGGCATTGCTTAACGGGGGCCCGATGCGCGGGAGGGGGCGAGCGTCATCGCCGACAGCCATGGGGAACGCGGATGTCGTCGCGACGGCCCCCGCCCACATCGCGCATCAGCGCCAGAATGTTCTCCGAGATCTCGAGCAGACGGAAGGCGCACGCCGCGACGCTCTCGGCGATCGTGATATGGGCGGCCCCGTCTGCGGGCGCCGCGGCCTCGTTCCTCTTCCGCGCGAGGCCCCAAAGAGCGACCGCGGCGTATGACGCATCGCCAACTTCCAGGGGCGCTCTCCGAGGCCGGCGGCATTGCCCATGAGGCCCACGCCCCAGTGCGTCTTCGCGCCGACGTTGAAGTGGCCGGCGTGGCTCTGGAAGCGCAGCTCCCAGAGGGGCTCGCGTAAATTCTCCGCGAAATCCTTGGCCGCCGCCCTGATGTCTAAGCCGGTCAGGGGACCGCGACGTCGCGGACGGGCAGCAGCCGTTCGGCAACGGGGCTCCCGCCCCTGGCGCCGCCGCAAGCGGGCCCGGTCGCCATCCCGGAGCTCGATCTGCCACCCGTTCTTCTGCGGGCAGCAGCCCTCCGAGTCAAACTCTTCCTGCCCAGCCGCGTTTGCGTCGAGGCCCGCGATGGCTACGGCCGCTCTCGCGGCGGGTCCGACCTTTCCGTCGGGGATTCTGCGACGCGCCATCTTGGCGCCAACGCCAAAGCCAGGGCGCTCCTCGCGCGGCTGGGCCAAATCGCCAGTCGACGCGAAGATCATCCGCGCGCGGGCGTGGCACCCGTGATCCCCCCACTCGCCGCGAATCATATCCGGGCAGACGCCCGGGTGGATGTTGCCGACGACAGAGGCGTTCACGGGCGGCGCGTCCGCGCCGTTGCACGACCCGCGACCTCGCCTCGCGGTCGCTCTTGCCGTGCCTACTTGGGCCTTCTTGGTGTCGCCCAGCCAGCAACTCGGGCTCTGGCCCGAAGTCTGTTCGCCGTCGCCCTTCCTGGCCGCCGCGGAAGACGGAATGCTGGGCATGTCGAGGACCGGGGGAAGCCGGGGGCCTCGTCGAAGATAAACTGCTGGAAATCCACGCCCCCCCTGTTATCTGTTGCATCTTGGTCCTCGGGCCGGCCGCGTTCGCCTCGGCGCGCAGCGTGCCGGGCAGGTCCTTGCGCGTCCTCGGGAACTGGGTTTGGCCGAATCCCCGGGCGCCGCTCCTTGCGCCGCTCGACAATGCCGCCCATGTACGCGCCGGGCTAGGGCGCCGGTCCGAGGCCTCTTCTCGCGCTTCGGCTCTGAGTCGTCGCCGTCTTCGGAATCCTCGGCCCCCTCGCCATCGGGCGCGTCGTCGGCGGGATCTGCGCCCGCCGCCGCCGCGCCGTCGCCGGCGGGGCCCGCGGCCGCAGCCAGCTCCCATCGCCTGTTTTGCGCGGAGGGCTCGGCCCTGCTGCGGGCGACCTTTCTGGTCTGGCTGCGCGCGCAGATACTCGCCCGCGGGCCACGGGGGGCCTCGCGCGGACAAGGCGGCCCACTTGCACGCGCAGGCGCAGCCCGCTAAGAACAAACAAATATTGGCACGGGCGGGCGCGGGGCGCGGGCCCCCTCGAGGCGCATCGCGGGGGGGCCCTTGATCGAGCGATGTCCACCCCGATGCTCTCTGCTCGTCGACGTAATCGTCTTCGGCAGCGTGGACAGGCGCCGCCGAGACTCGGGGCCCGCCGCGGCGGCGCCTGCCGCGCGGCGGGAGATGGCTTGATTCAGCGCGCCTCGGCCAGGCTGTCTCGCAGGTTCCTGCGATATGAACTGAGACCATGCAGGAAACGTGCAGCGCCAACAATGTTGATGCTCTGTGCACTATGGGATAGGATAGGACACTGGGAGGCAATATTAATATATACGCAAGTCAGTTAATACAGGAGAGACTACAACAGCGCAGAGCTGCATACGATAATCCATTGTAACCTAAGAAAGAGAAGTTGATTCACTGCGACGTACTTATGTATTATGCATGACATGTTGAAACCAAATCGCTACAGAGAAAAGATAAACTCATGCGAAGCAAGTCAGAGACGACAAGAAAAGGGAACGCTCGATCATTCAGGAACGATGAGAGAATACAGCATGTGGCTATCTAGTGTACTATACTGCATTCAAATATCAGATACAAGACAGTGGCAAGGTAAGATACGCACATGTAGACGTTGACGAATGTCGTCCGCATGTGTTACGTCAGCTTAAATCAAACACTCGCTCGCGCCACGAGTGCGGGGTCGGGCAGGGGGGTCGCCGCCAGGATTTCGAAATATTTCCTCATTCACGAGCTCCTCGGCGCAGAAATCAATGATTTGTACCTCCGCATCACGGCGTAGACTGTGCCAATGCGATGTTGGTAATTGTTTTTTGGAACAAGCTCCGGCCCAAGGCTTCCATTCAAGATGTTACACTCGGTCCTTGGTGCCGAGATCGCGGGAAGGGCCAACGGGTTTCCGCTCGGTAAACACTGGTGAATGGACATTCTGAAGATGTCTCGAGCGCTGCGTTTGTTTCTGAAAGTCCGCTCGGTACCTGGCGGACCATCGTTTCTCCTTAATGAAACAAAACTGCGGAACGTTTTGCGCGTAAGCACAGCTAGAGAACTATGTTTGGATGCCCTACAACTCAAACGACATATGTGAACATATCGAATGCGGTGGAGCGGCGGACGAAGCGCCAGCTGTCTCAAAACCTGGGTTTTTTTTGTATCAGCAAGCACGAATGCGTCGTGCCCCCCAGAAGGGCCGGAGCCCCTGCCCGAACCAACGGGGTTACGGAATGGGCTGGGCGTCTAACATCGCACGGCAACCTAAATATGCTCAAGCGCGTCTCACGCGCACATGAATTCTACATGCCAAGACACGCTGCGCCCTCTCCAGCCCCCCCCCCCGAAACGCGAAGCCACGTCGAAGCAGGATTCGCTCCTGCAACGGTCATCGTGGTCGCGGTCGTCGACGCCGGCCGGCCGAAAGCGCCCCTCCGCGCGGCGCGGGGCGCCCTCTCGCCCCCCCCGGATCTTGAGCGCCCAGTCCTCTTCGACAATCACAAACTCGCCCTTCTGCAGCGTGCCCCTGAGTAGGTCTGCGCGGCCGTTCCGCTTGGCGAGCGGGTCAGCGATCTGATGGCGCTCGCCGCCCAGAACATTGGCCTCGTTCTCACTCGCGCCCCCCATCAAAATGGCGATGTCGAGGGCTGTCCGTCGGTCTTTGCTGTGACCGCCTGATGCGTTGCACGGGTGGTCGCGCAGGAACTTGCAATTGGTCGCGACGGCGAAAGGAAGGCGCGCCCCGCCCCTGGCGCCGCCCTGGCCGGAACGCCAGCCGCGCGCATAAACTCCTCGCCCGGTGGGCGCAGTTCGCCGGGCCCGCGTTCGCGCCCGGGGTCTCCGCCGCCAGGTGACCTGGCGCCTTCCGAGCCAGTCGACGCGATGGCCGCGGAGATAAACTCCCCCTGTGGCCGCCGCAGATCCGCGCGTCGCCCGCCGAGGACAACCCCCCCGCCCAGCTGGCCCAGCCCTTCGCTTTGGCCCGCGCCGCGCCCGCCACCGCGCAGGAACTTGGGCGTTTCAGCTCGATCGGCCTGACGCAGGGGCTCGCGCGCGAGAAAACCTTGCCGATCCTCGCGCGTCGATGGCCCCCCAGCAGGTCTGCCACCTTCGGCTCTGGAAAAGTGATCTGCAGTGCAGAAATTGGCCCGCTGATGTTTGGGCGTCTCTCTGCCAGCGCAGTTGCCCGGCGCCGAGCGGGGGCGCCGATGAGCTCGATCTCCCCTACCGCGGCCTTCTGGCTGGTCCCGGCGATTTGTCGGGAACCTGCTCCAGCTGCTCGCCTTGGAAGTCGCCCTTGCCCATCTGGGACCTTGGCCATCGCCCTCAGGAAGCGCTCGTCTCCTCCCCCGCGAGCGTCGCCCACGGCCAGGGCGAAGGGCCCATCGGCACTCGCCGCCCTGGCGGAAGTGGAGCAGACGCGGGTCGCAACAAGCGGCACGCGTGCCATGGCTCTTGCGCGAGAGGGAAGGGGGGGGGGGAGGAATTGGAGGAGGGGGGAAGAGGGGGCAAGACATCACCCTGGCCCAACAACGGGGCCCAAACCCCAAGTGGGGAGGAGGGGGGGGAGGCCCCACTGGAGCGGAGGCCCCACTGGAGCGCCGGGGGCGCGGAGAGGAGGGGGGGGGGGGGGCGGCGTGCGTCGCGGCGCGGAATAGAATGGCTGGGGCGGATCCAGGGGGCACTGGGCGGGGCGCGGGGCAGAGGGCCGCGGGGCGGTGGTCCAACTGGGGCGCCAGGGGGGGGGGGGGGGGGGGCGGCGCGCGTCGCGACGCGGAATAAAACGTTCGTGGCGGAGGGGGCAGTGGGCGGGCTCCCGCTGGGGCGCTAGGGGCGCGGGGGGGCTCGGGGCAGAGAGCCGCGGCGCGGGGGTCCTACTCTGGCGCTGGGGACGCGTGTGTGTGTGTGTGTGTGTGTGTGTGTGTGTGTGTGTGTGTGTGTGTGTGTGTGTGTGTGTGTGTGTGTGTGTGTGTGTGTGTGTGTGTGGTGGGGGGGGGGGGGGGGGGGGGGGGGGTGGGGGTGGGGGTGGGTGCGTGCGTGCGTGCGTGCGTGCGTGCGTGCGTGTGTGTGTGTGTGATTGTGTGTGTGTGCGTGTGTGTGTGTGTGTTGTGTGTGTGTGTGTGTGTGTGTGTGTGTGTGTGTGTGTGTGTGTGTGTGTGCGTGCGTGCGTGCGTGCGTGCGTGCGTGCGTGCGTGCGTGTGTGTGTGTGTGTGTGTGCGACGCGGAAAAAAAAACGCTCGCGGCGGAAAGGGGGCAGTGGGCGGGGCTCCCGCTGGGGCGCTGGGGACGCGGGGGGCGTCGGGGCAGAGAGCCGCGGCGCGGGGGCCCCACCCTGGCGCTGGGCGCGCGGGGGGGGGGGGGGTGCAACGCGGAATCGCGCGTTCGTGGCGGAAGGGGCAGCGGGCGGGCCCCCCGCTGGGGCGCTGGGGGCGCGGGGGGGCTCGGGGCAGAGATCCACGGCGCGGGGGTCCCACTCTGGCGCCGGGGGCGCGGGGGGAAGGGCGTGCGACGCGGAATGAAGTGGTCGGAGCTCTAGACACCCAGCGCAAGAGAATAACTGATCTTGAAGCCCGCTGCCAGCGCCTCCGCGGTGGAGCTCATGAACCGCGGCAATGGCGCATCTCCTGGGCCATAGACGCATGCCAACGCCTCCAATGGCAAACCTGATTCCGTTCCAGAGGCCCCGTCAGTCGGTAGCTCGCCGTGGAGGGGGGCCCTCCTTCCTCTCGCGCTAGCACCGGTTCATGGCGGCCGAGCTGATATCCCCAAGCTCGATGTCAAAAACCATGGAGACGCTCAACTGCATGCCCATCATCGAAGCTGCCAGTCGCCGCCGAATGGAAAGCCCCTCATGTTCGTAGCCCAGCCCAGTCGGTCGAGCACCTGCTCTCGAGCGTGGGTGCCCTGGCCGCAAGTCGCAGACCGATGGCCCCAGTGGGGGGCCCGGTCTCCTCCAGCGCGTCGGGATGCCATCTCCAGGCCCGCGTCTGCGTCGCCCTCGCGGGGCCCCTCAGGCAAGCGAAATCCTCGCCCGAAGACTCGCAGATGGGGGCCTCGCTCGTTGACGGCGCAGTGGGCGGCATCGAATAGCTCCTCCTTGTCCTCGGCGCTCAAGATCGTCTCCGTCAGCCTGGTGCGGTAATGGGTTCTCTTCCACATCTGGCCCGCGGTTGGTCTTCCCGCTCTGGCACTCGCCCTCGGCTCCGACGGGGTTGAGCTCGGCGCCCTCCGTGCTGGCCCTGTCCGCGAAGGTCCCTCTGGTGATCCCTCTCTCCTGGTCGCTAGTCAGACGCTTCGGCCCCCCGCAGGCGCGGGCCCAATTTGCGGCATGCCTCCCTGATCGTCGTGCTCTCCCGATCCGGGGGCCTGATCGCCGGCTACTTGCCGGCTCCCCAGTCGACCATGTTGAGGCGCGGGGTCGTCTCGCTCTCGGGCTGTCCTGATTGCCGCCCGTCGAGGCCGCGAGCAGCAGGTCCACGCCGATCACTTCGTTGTACTCGATGCTCTCTAGAGTAAGTAGTCGAGCTGGTGGCGTGGACATCGGGTGCTTCGTTGCATCGCAGACGTCATGCTTCTCGATGACCCTCTTCACCGCGCCCAGCAATTCCGGCTTCGCCTTGGCCATCTTCAGAACGCAGGTCGCCCTCCTCAGATCGGCGCGGCCGAGGTCGGCGTGGACCCCCTTGGCGATCGTCTCCCAAATCTCCCCTCCCGGCCCAGTGGATGATGAGCCGTAGAGTGCAGTCATCGCGTTAATTTCTCTGGTTGGGCGCTCGATTTTTTATTTAAAACTTGCGGGCCGCCTTCGCCAGGTTGGACGGCTTCACCTGCGACCACTTCGAGATCTTCTGGAGCTTCCCGTCGGAGCCCCTCTGGCTGCCGAGCGCCGTCGCGTGCTCGCGGCCATTGGTGCACCTCTCTTCGTGGTCCTCGGTGCGGCCCAGGGTGATGGGCATCGCTGTCGGCTCCTACTGCAGGCCTTTTCCACTGGGATCTCCCTCGCCGTGGGCGCGCCGGTTCAAGATGACCCCCCTGGCCCTGGGGCCCCTCGTGAGTCGGGGCATCTCTGCAATGCCCCAGGGCGCGGCAGTCCAGGGGCGCCCGCCCCGAGCAGATGCGGCGCCCCGCGCCCAGCTGCATCGCGGCCATACGGGTGGCTGACCTCAGGAACAAGGGCGCCTCAATGTACCGCGTCGCCCAGTTCTTAATTCTCTTGTCCGCGCCGATGTCTCGCAGAGCTCGGAACGTCGCGCGCGGCGGGGCGAGCCCCCCACCTTCGGCTTCCGCCCGAATCGCGCACCGTAGATTGCACTGCGCAGATTGCAGAACATGCGCTGCACATCGGCGATCGCACACCATGCTTTGCACAGCAGAAAATGCACCGCATAGACTCTCCTTTCTAACAAAAGTATAGACTCTACCCCCATCTCCCGCCCGAACTTAACGGCACCCCTTCGCGCGTTGCATTTTGTAATTGATTGCGCGCGCTCGTCCATCGTAAATATGAACTCGCAAAATCCCAGATAGGCCAGCACTGACCCCCCCATGCTCTGCAAAAAACTATGCGTACGCACCCGTTCCAAAAAATCGTCAGGTATCAGTCATCAATGTCTAAATTTTTATATGTAAAACAACACGGAACGAAGTGCACGCGCGCGCGTCGTCGCGCGTGCATGCCGAAATCCTTTGAAAACCTTAGGCCCCGCAGAAATCTCAAAATCGAGCGCGCCGAAAATCTTTAAATTGACCTGGCGACTGACCCAACCATGTGCAATTCTGAGTGCTGCAGTTGTGCGGATCGTCTTCGGTGGAATTCCCGATAGGGCCACAAGACGTGCGAGGGGCGTGCCGAGTTGGCGGGTGGGGGTCGCACGTGGACCCTCGCGCTGGGGTCTTCAAAGGAACTCGCTATGGGGCCAAGAAACGCGCGAGGGGTGTGCCGCAACGGGCGCGACGCCAACGTGCGAACTGCGCCGCTGGGACCCTCGGTGGACCTCACTATGAAGCCACGAAGCATGTGAGAGGTGTGCCGAAACGGGCGTGACGCCCACGTGCGAACTGCGCCGCTGGGACCTTCGGTGGAGCTTCCTGCGGGGCCGCGCAACGCTGAGGGGTGCGTCGAAACGGGCGTGGCGCCCACGTGCGAACTGCGCGGCTGGATCCTTCGGCGGAGCTCCCTATGGGGCCGCGGAGCGCGTGAGGGGTGTGCCGAAACGGGAGTGACGCCCACGTGCCACATGCGAACTGCGCCGCTGGGACCTTCGGTGGAGCTTCCTGCGGGGCCGCGCAACGCTGAGGGGTGCGTCGAAACGGGCGTGACGCCCACGTGCGAACTGCGCGGCTGGGACCTTCGGTGAGCGCCCTACAGGGCCACGAAACGTGTGAGGGGTATGCCGACACGGGCGTGATGCTCACGTGTGACCTGCGCGGCTGGGACCTTCGGTGGAACTCCTTATGAGGCCACTAAGCGCGCGATGGACGTGCCGACGCGGGCGCGACGCCCACGCGCGACCTGCGCCGCCGGATCTTCGGCGGAGCTTCCTATGAGGCCACGAAGCGTGTGAGGGGTGTGCCGAAACGGGCGCGACGCCCACATGCGACCTGCTCCACTGGGGCATTCCTTCGGTGGGGCCCCCTTTATGGGGGCCGCGAAACGTGAAGGTGTGTGCCGAAACAAGCATGGCGCCCACGTGCGAACTACGAGGCTGGAACCTTCGGTGGAGCTCCCCATGAAGCCACGAATCGTGTGACGGGTGTGCCGAACAGGGCGCGAAGGCCACGTGCGAGCTGCGCCACTGGGACCTTCGGTTGGGTTCCCTTGGGGCCGCGAAGCGTGTGAATGGTGTACCGAAGCTGGCGTTGCGACCACGTGCGAGCTGCGCCACTGGGACCTCCGGAGGAGCTCCCTGCGGGGCCGCGAAACGCGCGAGGGGCGTGTCGAATCGGGCGTGGCGCCCACATGCGAACTGCGCCACTGGGACGTTCGGTGGAGCTCCCTATGAGGCCGCGAAGCGTGTGAGGGAAACTCCGAAGCGTGTAATGGGCGTGCCAAGCCGGGAGCGACGCCCATAGAGCAGAGGCAGGAATGGGGGGAGGGAGAGGGGGAAGGAGGAAAGAACGCGGGGCGCTGTCTCTTCAAAACAAAGACCCAACACCACAGGATGGTTGGGAAAACCACATGGCTTCGCACCCCCAAAAAGCCTGTGCTCGCGGTCTTGCACGCTCTTTAGAACACCACGCGTTTTCAACAGTTTCATAACATGCTACCACACTTGCCTCTCGCGCGCGTGCGCTGAAATCACTCGAACGCCCTTGCGCGCGTGCTGTCGCAAGAACCCAATGCACCAGAACGGGACGAAGTGCACGCGCGCGCATCGTCGCGCGCGCGTGCCAATCTCAGTCAAGAACCCTGAATTTCGCAAGATCTCAGAATCGAATGTCCAGAAACATTTAAACACACATGGTTCTGCAACACCATTTCTTCTGAGCGAAGAAGACACTTTAAAACGTACGCTCGCGCTCTGTTTTTTTATAGTTAAAAATCTTTAAAAAGAAAAACATGCCCATTGACTTCGGCCAAACGGGACTCCCGCGCCGCATGTCGAATCATTCGAGTACCCCTGCGCGCGTGCTGGGGTGGGGTGGGGGCGCGGTCCATGTCACATTACATAACACCATGCGGGCCACTCTCGCGCGTCGGCCGCGCGCGCATATCGAACTCCCTCGAAAACTTTCACTGGCTCGAGGACGCCGTCGTCGTCGGCGTGACCAACATCAGCGCCGTCACTGGCCTTGCCGTCGTCGTTGCCATCATCGTCGCCGGCATCGCTACCATCATCGTGTCTACCATTGTCGACGTGGCCATGATACCGCGCCCGCCCAAGTCGCCGACTCTCTTTGAAGTGCCCGCTGGGTAGTGCCCAGCGGTCAGCGCCACCGCGGCCGCACCGATCGCGCCAAACTAGCTGGCCGATGCGCGCGCGAGCATGCGGGGGCTAGCGTGGCCGCAGCGATGCACCAACCAACACCTAGCACTCATCGCAATCGCCGCCGCCTGGGTTTTGCAAGCCAAGTTGCGGGTGGGTGGGTGGGATGGTTGCGCGACGAGTGCAGTTCACAACTCACTACGAACAGAAAGTAATTGCACCACGTGTATTGCATCACATAGGTTGCGCAACATATATTCCTCCACACAGATAGCGCCACATATGATACTAGAAACAAACTGTTTGTGGTTCGCGCTGGCTGACACATTCTGATGGAGTAGAGAAGCCTGACTACATAACTTGATACGACTCGGCCTTGACGGCTGTGTGATTCAATCGGTCGATCGTCGATCTTCGACCTGGCAAACTTGACTACCACTCCTACTCCTATTCATCGTGCTCGCCCGCATGGCAGGTTCCGCTGAAGCGGGGGGGGGGAACAGCAGAGGCTGGACGCCCGCGACTAGCTCCCGAAACCTTTTCCTCCTGCTCCCCACGCCTTCCTCCTCCTTCTCTTGGGCATGCCGCGGCAGCGGGCGCTCGAGGCGTCAACCTTCCTCCTCCTCCCGCTCCTCTTCACACTCTCCGACCTCATCTCCCCAATTCCCCCTCTCACCGTCCCGGTCCCCAACAACGCGTTCATGCAGGATGCGACTTGCCGCGTCTTCCTGACGGTGCTGGTTCCGGCGCTGGTGCTGAGCCGATGCTGCGTCTGCTGCTGCAACGCCTGATGCTGCTAGACTCTGCTAGACCTGCCCATCCAATATCTTACCGTCCCTCCAACTGCTCTGATGGCAATCGACTCAACGCCCACCTCAGCCAATCACGAGCTTGAACTGTCTTGTGCTTCGCGCTTGTCAGCCCTGCAAAGGGCAACGAGAAAAGAGCAACAGCATCTATCTAATATATATATATATATGTACTAATACATATATATATATATATATATATATACTGAAGGGGGGCTGAGGATGCCTCGGAGGAGGAGCAGGCAACGGACATACTCTCGATCACTGCTACGAACCACACGGCCCAACTCGCTTCAATCTCAAGTGAATTCGGCTTGCACGGCATACACGCAGAGACCAAAAACGAGTTCGGCGCACATGCGTCGCCGCGCTGTTTGTTCTCGACGCGCCCAAATCGACGACGCCGACACCACGGAAAGCCCACGGCAAATCTTGCGTCTCGCGCCCTGCGTAGATAAACGAAGCCGGCACCGCGGCAAATCCACGGCGAACCCACCGCGTCCGAGGCGGCGCTTGCCCTGGTGGCCGAGGCGCCCTCCCCACGACTGAGGTCGCGCGTCGGAGCAAACGGCGACAGGTGATGCGGAGCCACGCCACCTCAGAGAATGCGAGCATCGGGGGAGGGAGGAGGGCTCATTGTGGAGACAACGGCGGCTCTCCCGCTGGGGACAGGTCCGCTCACAATCAATCCCCTGGCCCTTCTCGGGGCCCATCCTGCCGCACTTCTCGAGGCGCATCCAGCCGTGGCGACGAGACGCCCCCAGGAGGCCCCCCACGGACAACGCCAGTTAATCCCCTGACCCCTCTCGGGGCCCTGGGCTGACCCAAACATCCGACGTCATGATTTGTTCATAACGTCGACCCCAAACAAATTCGATCCTTTCCCCAGGACCAGTTTCGCGTCCTGCGTCGTTTTCTGACGGTCCCGAGGCCCGGTGCGGGCCTCCAGGGGGGCGAAAACACTGCAAAACAACCCGTCGTAATTTTCTCATGATTCGATGGGGGTCTGGGGATCCAGCCGTGGTGACGAGACGCCCCCAGGAGGCCCCCAGAGAGCACGGAGACAATGCGCCACGGAGGAGGAGGAGGCGGAGGAGGAGGAGGAGGAGGCGGAGGAGGAGGAGGAGGATAAGAAGGGAAGGGGGAGGAAGACGAGGAGGAGGCGGAGGAAGAGGAGGACCAGAGTAATCCCAAGACTCCTCAATTACATTAAAATGAACCCTCCCTCCAAGTTCCTTCTTCATGAGCCCCTAGAGGGATTCGTTTTCACTGGGGGAAATACCCCGTTGGAAGACGCCCGTTCGAACATCTTCAACTGTGCCAGAACACGCTCCCTGGGACTTCAACGCCGCGAATCACTGTTACTGTTGTGTCTAGACGATCCCGAATCGTGCCAAAACACACCTCCTGGGACCCCAGCGCCGCGAACCAAAATAACTGTTGCACCCTAACCGTCCGACATTGTGCTAATACCTAATTTCTGTGACGCTGGCCATGGGAATCCTTACACTCTTGCGCATGCTTCATGGAATGTGCGCGGCGCTGAACCGAGAACCACGCTTTGAAAATCAACCATCCTCCATCATTGAAGCTCGTGCAAGCTTCTAAGACGAGTATGCGCGGCGCTAAGGCGAGAATCGCATTCTGAAAACGACTCGCACTCCATCTGTGAAATTCTTAATGTCCCCCCACCCAAGAGGCTGAGGTCGTTAGAATTTGAAAACAAACCTCCCGACCCGTCCACCCTGCATGCCGCGGCCGCCCGACCCCCAGGCTCCCGAGTATCCCGGAGAGTCCCCCCTCGCGCCCCTCTGCATACCGCGGCCGCAGGACACCCAGGCTCCCGAGAATCCCCGAGAGTCCCGCCCCGCGCCCCTCTGCATACCGCGGCCGCCAGATCCCCAGGGTCCCGAGTGTCCCCCAGAATCCCGCCTCGTGCCCCGCTGCATACCGCGGCCGCCAGATCCCCAGGTCCCCCGAGTAACTGTCCCGTTCCGCGCCGACAAATCATAACATGACAGAGCGGTGGTATAACATAGCAGAACATAGTAAAGTACATCACGATAGGCCATGACAGAGCAGCGCATAACACACCACCACCTAACATAACATATCTAACCATAACATACCAAACCATGCCATAACTTATCGTAACATAACAGACCATGGTAGAGCGGTGAATTTCATAGCACATCATCACAGCACAGAGCATTCCATACCATTGAA
The DNA here is from genome assembly GCA_963575745.1 of Prorocentrum cordatum. Lineage (NCBI taxonomy): Eukaryota > Dinophyceae > Prorocentrales > Prorocentraceae > Prorocentrum > Prorocentrum cordatum. Next base: position 41,669 of record CAUYUJ010000186.1, read on the forward strand.
CAGCAAGCATACCGCAAGACAACATCGCAGAACTGAGCATACCAAAACATAACATGCCGCAGCCTCATATATAACATGGCGTATCATGGCATAACATAACACAACATAACCACGCATGGTATTACATTTCGGGTCACACGTAACATGGCATAACATATAATACCGTAGCAACACATGACATGACATGTCATAACAACACATGCCATGACAGTCCACACCTTACCATTACGCATCACCACAACACATATACGATGACAGAAAGCATCGCAACACAGACGACATAACATAGCATGACAAAGCGTGACGTAACCTTATACACCAAACCAGAATCCGCCGGCCCCCTTGTGGGGCCACCAAGCGGTAGGCCGAGGATTCGCAGTTTCCTGTACCAGTTGCAGCTTCCAGTTTCCACTGTTACAATTCTGCTTCTTGCTGCTTACTGTTCCTTATTGCCTTCTTGCTGCTTACTGTTCCTTGTCGCGCGAGGGGGGGAGGCCCAAAACATGCATTTTTGTCTGAATTGCTGGGGTGGGTAAAAATTTACACCCCTCACGCAGATCGGCGGGGGCAGGGTGCAAAAACACATGTGATTTGCCACATTTCTGAGATTCGGTGGCACCCCTCACGCAGATCGGCAGGGCCAGGGTCCAAAAACACATGGGATTTGCAACATTTCTGGCATTCGGTGGCACCCCTCACGCAGATCGGCGGGGTCAGGGTCCAAAAACACATGTGATTTGCCACATTTCTGAGATTCGGTGGCACCCCTCATGCAGATCGGCGGGGTCAGAATCTTAGAACAAATGGGATTGCCACATTTCTGAGATTCGGTGGCACCCCTCACGCAGATTGGCGGGGTCAGGGTCCAAGAACACACGGGATTTGCCACATTTCTGACATTCGGTGGCACCCCTCACGCAGATCGGCGGGGTCAGGGTGCAAAAACATATTGCTTTGCTACATTTCTGAAATTCGGTGGCACCCCTTACGCAGATTGGCGGGGTCAGGGTCCAAAAACAAATGGGATTGCCGTATTTCTGAAATTCGGTGGCACCCCTCACGCAGATCGGCGGGGTCAGGGTCCAAAAACACATGATATTTGCTACATTTCTGAGATTCGGTGGCACCCCTCACGCAGATCGGCAGGATCAGGGTGCAAAAACACATGAGAGTTGCCACATTCCTGAAATTCGGCGGCACCTCTCACGCAGATCCGTAGGGTCAGGGTCCAAAAACACAAGGGATTGGCCACATTTCTGCAATTCGGCGGCACCCCTCACGCAGATCCGCAGGGTCAGGGTCGAAAAACAAACAGGTCCGGACACTGCTTCACGGCGGCGCCCAGACCTCATGACTTCGCTCTTCCATGGCCCATTCTCCGAGAGAGGGGCTGGAGGCAGGGGGCGAAGCCCTTACGGATATAACAAAGCATAACACCATAAACTATGGCACAACTGATCAGGCGGAGAAGATCATCACACCACACCTCAAACCATAGCAGAACAGAGCAGACCATGCCAGACGATGACGTTACATAGCATTCCACAACATACCATGGCAGAACAGACCACACCGTAGCACAGCATTCAAACACATACCAGTACGTAACATGACAACCCATACCATGACAGAGCGCGGCATAACACATGACAGCGTCGCATAACATGATACTGCATACCACCAACACGTAATAACGCATACCATCTCGTAACATGTCACAACAGGACATCACAGTAATCAAGTTAGCTTGCTTTTTCACTGAACCAAACGGCTATGGATACATCCCTACCTTACCTGCATCTTCCTACCTTCCCATGCTAATGATACGCTGCTGCATGAACACATGAGCACTCTGATCACCCCGCCTCGGGTCCAGGCAACAAATTGATGCCAGATCAGAAAATCTTATATAAACTGGTAGCGGAGCGGTGGCCACGGACCTACGCCAGAAAGCCCGGTTCAGGCCAGAAGTCCCTTCTGAGTCACGGCCCTGCTCGAGTCGAAGACCAAGCCGGCTGTCGTAAGCAAAGGGTCCCTCATGCCGACGGCCATCGCCTTCGTCAGAGGGTCGGCCATCTGCTCGGTAGTCCGAACCTTCACGATCCGAATGTCGCCGCTCGCCACTCAATCTTGTAGCCACAGATAACGTGTATTGACATGTCTCTGCTTGCCCAACCCTCGGCGGGTTGCGAATCCCTTCGCTGCCGCGCAGTCCGTCTTCACGTTCAAACGGATTGCAGAAGACAGCCCCCAGTCCGCCATCAGGGATTTAATGCCCAAGGCATGGGCACTGCCTTTCACTGCCGCGTAGTACTCGCTCTCGCCGACGTTCAACGCGATCGTGCTCTGCACTGTCGAACTGCTCTTGAGCAAGTGCTTCCCGAAGAAGATTGCCATCCCGCTGGTGCTCTTCCTGGTGATGATGTCCCCGGCGTGGTCTGCATCAACCCAGGCGTCTAACGAGTTTGGCATCGCCTGCTTCGGAAACTTCAGGATAGCTCTCGGCCGTCCAAGCACATAACGCCCAAGACGCTTCAGCTCCTGGAAATTGAACTCATTGGGGCTCTTCATGCTCTGTGCAAGACATTTCACTGCCTCCTGGATGTCCAAACGGTCTTGTCCAAGATAGCTTGCCCGCATAACACAGGAACGATACAGCGTCGCCTCAGAACTCGAAAGTACTCTGCTGTCTGCACCCTTCCATACGTCTGACTCAGAATGTTTCACACGTGGCGTATCTACAGATTTGGCCTTTTCTAACCCCAAGTCTCGTGCAAGAAGCTCTGCGTGCCTACGGTCTCCTTCGATCTCAATACCGTCCTCCGTGATACGAACAATCCGGTTCAAGATGCACGCCTCCTGGGAGTCACCTGCCTCCGTGCCAAGCGTTGCCACGTGCTTGCAAGTGCACTTAGAATTTAACAGCGTGTCCATTTCCGTAATTGAACGTTGATCACCCAAGAGAACAAAATCATCTCCGTGGACGAAAAGCCTCGATCCATCAAATGGGTTGTAGAATATAGATGGGTTCGTCTTCCCCGGAACGTAACCCTTCTTAGCCAAAAGGTCGGTGTAGTTCTTCTGCCACAGGTGGCTTGCGTCCTGAGTTCCGTACATGGTCCTCTGAAGCAGCCCAACATGAGTGTGTCTGTCGGGATCTCCCTCTGGCAACTTGACAAACAGCCTCCGCTCGCACTTCGACATGAAGTGTGCCCGCGAGATGTCCCAGAACGCTAGCTTGAGCTCGGCGCCCCTGGAACTCCGCTGTTGCGTCGCCTGGATACTGCAGAGAAGCTTCAAAGCCTCCAACCACGGCATGGCGGAGAACAACTTCTCCGGACTCAGCTGCTCGAACTTCGCCTTCTTGCCCTTCGTGGCCTCCATCACGACCAATCGAGAACGCACGACAGGTTTATTAGCGTCGCCCTTGTTGGTGTCAATCCAGAGCAGCGGAATCGCAGTAGCGCCCTCGCTCTCCATGACCTCCCGCGGGACCTTGGTGTACACGCCCTCCTTGGCAACCCAGTCCCGCTCCAACTGCCTAGCGTCCTCCACCAACTTCGTCGGTAGAATCCCGCCGTTGACGTCGTCGTAATACGTTTTCCACTGTTCGTCGCTGTACACCTCCGGCTCCTCAGCTATGGGCCCAGCCGTGCAAATGTCCATACTCGACAACTCCATCCGGTGAACAAGCTGATCACGAACCACACGTAAAATCGCATACATCAGCCTCGGCGGATATATCTGCGTAGACCTCACCTTCTGAAAACCAACTGGACGTACATGCCGATACCAACCACTCTTGCCCTGCAGGCTCACACGCTCGTCCTGCAGCATAGCGGCCAACTCTCGCGAGTTCGTTAACCACGACGTTTCTCTGCGCACGTATCCAGATCTTCCGCTCTGGATGGTGCCTGCCAGCCGCCATTTGCACATGGGACCGGCCACCTTGTACACTCCCGGCATGTTCTCCAGCTCCGCCATGATGTCCTCGTCCCTGGAGGTGGTAATCCCAGGAACCTCATGCAAAAACAACTTGCCCATCTTGATCTGCTTCCGGTACGCGTCGACACTCGCTCTCAAGTGCCTCCGGCCGTCCTGCATCTCTAAGCTCACGGTGTTTGGGTCCAAGTTTACTCTCGATGGCGACCGAAGCCTCGAAAACACAGTACTCGATGGACACCCGATCAACACCTCAGGCTTGTACTTGTCCTGGAGCTTATCTAACATGTCTATGTCCTCATCCCGTGAAAGGTCCCAGAACTGCCCGTCAGGTCGCTGAAGTTGTAAATCAATGGCGAACCCTGCACGAAGTCCAAGACGACGATTGCCTCGGGAAAGGACCTCACTGACGTCCATTGCGGACATCTCGACTGCTATCCGGGATACCCCCCGGATGCCCTCAGAGTCGCCCTCGAACTCCGAGCCGGTGTAAAACTCCGTCACGTGCTTAACCGTCTCTGCGAAGTACTTGTCCTTGTACGCAGAGAACGCACCCACGTCTGCATTGTGCGCCTGGCCCACCGCCGGCGCCGATTTTTCTGAGATGCCACTCGTCCCAGCCATGGCTCCTGAGCTCGAGCCCGCGGCGGGTGCCGCCGTCGATGCACTCGAACCGCCTGCCTGCACGTCCGGCCTGGGCACCGCCGGGTCGATGTCCTCCAGGGGCACTCCGGCCGGTCTCTTCCGAGGTCCCGGGGATGCCGGCCTCGCTTTCGAGCTCGCTGGTCCTGCGCTCGATGGCTGTCCTGCTCGCTTAGGCTGCCGATGTCGCACTTCATGTTGCGCTCGGGCTTCACTACCTGCATGTGGTCCCCCTTCTAATTGTAGATGGGGCTGTGGGGGAGGTACCCTGGTCTCTGTCCTAACCTCCGGCGCATCCTCCAACATCTCTCCTCCTATGCCCTCCTCCACAGTCATGTCCACCTCCTCCTGCTCCTCCTCCGGCTTCTCGCGCACGGCGTCCTCCACCTCAGGCTCCTGCTTGGCATCTGGCGCTGCCGTCGAAGCCTTCTTCCGTCTTCTCGCCGCCGCTAGCCGGAGACGACCGTCAGGGTCCTTCTCCATCGCCTCCACGATCCGTGAACGACACGTCGGTGCATGGCCCTGCCTGGTCGAACCTCCGAAGAATATCTCCGTGCAGGCCGGGCACTCCGGCGTCAGGCCGTACTTCTCCGTCATCTTGGCTGTGATGTACACGTCCCTCTTGAGCCCTTCCTGGGCCCCAGCGGCGCCTGGAAGAGGTAGAATAGGAAGTCCGACAGCCTCACGTCCTTCTAGAACCTGTGGTGCACGCCCCGCGCGATGTGCTACATCCCATGGCAGACCCCGAACTTTATCAAGAAGAGCTAGATCAAAACGTTCACCGTGGGGTCGCTGCCGGAACGACTTCGCGTAGCGAACTCCGTCCTCCGCCAAGATAATAAGGCTGCCTGACCGTGCAGAATGGCCGACGTACACACCCGGAATCATGATGTTCTCGTAGTCGCGCTTGCCAGCCCTAATCGCCGCCAGCCTCGCCATAATGCACTCTCCGAACAATAATGCCGGTTTCTTCCACCGCCTGCCAGTTGACCGCTGCACCGGCGTACGTCCGTCCTCACCGACTTTGTACCGATTGGACGTCTGAGCCACGTGCCGCGCAAGCCACGCTAGGAGCACGTGGTCCTCAGCGAGCTTCCTTCCATACCGGTCTTCGGTGGACGTCTTGAGGGCACGGATGCCCTTCTTAGCCTCGCGGACACCACTCTCAGCCGCACCATTGGCCTGGTGATCGCTCACAGGCGACTCCCGTGGCACAACTTCGATCTGCATGTCCTTCACAGCCTCCCTGCGCAGTTTCAACAACGCAGGCTCGTTGTCGCTCTTCAAGATGATCCTGCGGTACCCTAGCTCCACCAAGAAATTCGTGAAGTACTTCGCCGCATACGTGCTCGTCTTGCCGTCCAAGACAGTCGCGCCGATCATGCTGGTGACCCGGTCCTTGATGAAAACGTGCGTCGCAGCCTTCTCTCTTCCTCGCCCATGTAGAAGTAATCCGTGACGATCTCCGGAATCGCCTCCGTGCTCTCCGGGTCGTCCTCCACCACCTCGCGATGAGGTTGCCCGTAAGCCCTTGCAGCCACACAGTGCCTGCACCACGTCCGGCATTGAACGTGCCCTTGAAGTTCATGTTCCTCCACCTCCTCCCGTGACGGCTGCACGGGAATCTTCCGAGTCTTCGGACGCTGCGCTTCCTCCGATGCGTCCAGCTCCTGCCCTTGCGGCTCACGATCCCCGGCGGCGGGCTCGCCGAGGGCCGCTCTTGGGCTTACAGCCTGCCGGCCTGCCTCCGGCCCCCCGCCGGAGCCGAAGAATTGGCCGCCGCAGCCTCCATGGGAGCCAACTCCCGCTTTGACCTCGAAGCGTCGTCGTCCGGCTTCGCCCATTTAGTCGGGAACACCGTGCACGCAGCGCCCGTGTCCAGGTTGAACTTCCACAGCTCGTTCGTGCCGTCGTTCTTGTTCAGGTAGAAGTTGTACACGCCTCTCTCCTTCTTCAGCTTCAGCAGCTCCTGCTTCGGTGACGCCTCCAACTCGTTTTGGATCACCTCGTTGATCTTCTTGGCAAGGTTACTCGTCCTAGGGATCACGTTGCCGGTGTGCTCCTTCAAGATGACCATGCAATTCTCCGTGACTTTGCCTGCCGACACCAACGGCTTGTGGATGTCCGCCAGGCGCCCGTTCAACCGGAAGAGCTGGCCATTCAAGGAGCAACCAAGAAACTGGAACGGACCCTCGTCGTCCACGACCTCGCCACTCGCAGTCTTGAAGCTGTTCATGTCCACGGAGTTGACCTCGAGCTCCGGCTTCCTCAGCTCCACCTTGCCACGTTGAGGGGGTGATGACCTACTCCTCTGGGCCCTCGAACGCGAACGAATGTCAATGCCGTCACTGCGAGACCTCGTCGCCGTACGAACCACTCCGTGTCCAAGTCCAGTGCCATGGTCACGTTTAGCTCCGTTATCTCGTCCGTCTCGCTGGTCAGAGCCATCTCGATGACGATATCCAGCTCCGCTATCTCGTCCGGCTCGCTCGTCACATCCAGCTCCATAATCGCACCTAGCTCCGGTAAGTGATCCATCTCGCACGCCAGATCCGTCTCGACAGTCAGACCTAGATCCGGTATGTCGTCCAGCTCCCTTGTCAAATCCGTGTCCATAGTCAGACCTAGATCCGGTATGTCGTCCATCTCGCACGCCTGACCCGTGTCCATAGTCAGACCTAGATCCGGTATGTCGTCCATCTCGCACGCCTGACCTGTGTCCATAGTCAGACCTAGATCCGGTATGTGGTCCAGCTCCGTTGCCAGATCCGTGTCCCTCGGCACGCCAAGGAGCGTTATGCAATCCGGCTCGAGTGTCAGACCCATGATGGGGATGATTTTGACGACGATGATCGTGAGGATGAGCATCATGACCACTTCCGGCTCCATCGTCGCGCCGGCCCCCGCCGTTGCGACGCCCGTCGTCGTCGCGCCAGTCTCGTGCGGGAGAGCGTGTCCTCGGGTTGCCGTGCTCGTCGAAATCGTCGCTGGTGATGCTCGTGAGAGGGCACAGGTCGAGGGTGCACAATTCAAACGCCCCCGTCTCATGAGCTCCTCCTTGATCATGGTCATGCTCGTCCTCCTCTCCTTCCTCCTCAACAGAACGAAGTGGACGTCGATTACGATCTCGATTCTTATCCCCCTTGCCGTCTGACTTGCCTCCTTTCGGTCCTGATCCTCGTGCTTTGCCTTTGGTGTCCTTACCCTTGGAGTCCCTACCTTTGCCTTTGGGGTCGCTCTTTCCTCCACGGCCTTTGCCGTCCTGGGGAGCTCTCCGGCAGTCGGAACTGCGATGTCCCCAGCCCCCGCAATTAAAACAGTAACCGTCGAAGCCCTTGCCGGACTTGCCCTTGCCGTCCTTGCCCTTCGGGTGCCTCTGGAGGGATCCCATGTCCACGTCCATGTCGCTGCCACGGTCTCGATGACGATCATGCTGCTGAACCTGTGGTCCACGAATCTTGGCTCCGAGCCGCGCCTCCACGTAACGCACGATCTCGGTCCTCATGTCCATGTAGGTGCCGAACCTCGTGGCGTTCAGCTGCAGGTGCGTCTCCAGCTCCTGGGGGACAAGGCTTTCGAGCGCAGCCATTTTTATGTCCTCTGGTAGGGCCCGGGCCTCTCCCCGGGACGTTTTGGAGCGCTCGTACCTCGTCACCAACTCCTCCCAACGCTCCAAGCCGCCCGCAATAACGTCCATGGAGCACCTCCCGGGGTTGATGATCTGCCTAAGTAGGTTGCGAACCCTACCCCCAGTAAGTGGGTCGAACCGTCTGCTTAACTTCCGCCAGGCTTCCATCCCGTTGGACCCAGAGTTGCACACGATGTCATTGGCCTCGCCCTCTGTGATCTGGACCAACATGCTGTACACCTGGTGGGACTTCTCCAAAATGTCATCGATCTTGTTGGCTGGATCCGCATCGTCGCCAAAGGCCTGCAGCAGTATGTCGTTCGTGATGGTCTCCTTATTCTCGATGGCCCATTCCATCACGTCGTCCAGAGACGGGTGCACGCTCATGATGAAGTTCTGGGTCTTCCTCTGCCACACGCCGAACTTCTTCTCTAGATCCTTCTCGTCCCCGCCTCCAAACGTAGTGGGTTTGCCTATGCCCTTGGTGTCCACAAGGGATGACGACCCACTCTTCGCAGCCATCTTGTCGATCGACGTCGCGAGGCGCTCGATGACCGACGTCTTGGCCTGCTCCGCCGCAAGCTGTTGACGTAGTAATTGAATGTCTTGTTGTTGACGTTCCAGCGTCGCCTGAAGCTGTTGCACAATCTGCTCCATTGTGTCGAACTCTACCTGAATGTTGAACTCTACCTTTATGTTGAAGTTAACCCTGGTGTTGAACTCTGGCTCAAGCCGTTCACGAAATAAACGAACCTATCGAGGAACGGGTGCGCGCGTATTGGGCTCTACCAGTGCGCTACCATAATCAAGTTAGCTTGCTTTTTCACTGAACCAAACGGCTATGGATACATCCCTACCTTACCTGCATCTTCCTACCTTCCCATGCTAATGATACACTGCTGCATGAACACATGAGCACTCTGATCACACAGGAAACAACATAGCAACGCATGCAATGACATCATGGAGTGTACACATCATAACATAACACCACAAATCATAGCAAGCAAGGGCAGAACACAGCATACCATAGCGTACCACAACGGAGCATAACATGTCACACACTGGCATAACACATCATGATACAACATAGAGTCGCTGCAAATCATGACATGACAAAGCATTTCACCACATGGTAATACTTTGTATTCCAACATAAATCAACCGCGACGTACGCGCCGACGTCAAGCTGGCCACAAGGGCAAACATGTGCAGCAACGCACGATCGGGCGACGTATCTATCGTGACAGGCGTCACGGCGTCACGCCAGCCCGTCGAGGACAAAACCAACATAATAGAGCACAACGCAATATAACATGATCAAGCCAACACACTACAACTAATAGAGCGCACCGTAGCCAGCATACCATAACACAACTGCTGTACTATTGCTAGCCCTACGCCGGCGATATATAAAGCCTGTGCATTCACCAAACTCTGCCAGGCTCTTGAAGGGGGCCCCGAGAGAGACGATCCCACTTTTTCCTTCAATGCGATGAAGCGCGAGGCGGGAAGCACAGAGCTGCCCAGCCGGGCAAGGAGCAACAAACTGTCAGCGACTCGTTGAAAGCAGGCCCTCCAGGGAAGAAAGAAGAAAGAGAAAGCGAGGGAGGGGGGGGAGGAAGAGCTTGAACCGTAACAACGTACGGCCGAGAACATACATTGCAAGCATACAGTCATGAACACAACCAGCTTGTGCATCCACCAATCTCTGCCAGGTTCTTGAAGGGGGCTCCGAAAGAGACGATCCCACATTTTCCTTCAATGCGATGAAGCGCGAGGCGGGAAGCACAGAGCTGCCCAGCCGGGCAATGAGCAAAAAACTGTCAGCGACTCGTGGAAAGCAGGCCCACACCCGCAGGAGAGAAATGGCCCCACGGCCGCATCACACACCAAAGCGATCAGCTATCGCTTCCGCGCGTTGCCGATCAACGGCAAGAGTGAGAACAGAAGCGATCTGCGTGCGCAGCTGGCTAGGGTATGGGCAGGCAGTCGCAGTCCAGTGACGGTTACTGACAGGGTCACGGCCGACGAGCTCGAGGTGAGCGCGCCGGCGCGCGAACATTTACCAGCAATAGGGCTGCAGCGGCGGCCCAACTTCAGACAATTGGCGCCAACGTGCCAGAAGGCAATCCTGGTCCTCTTGCGCCAGGGCATGCCAAACTGGCAACAATCAAGAACAACTTCATGGCAGCACGGATGAGACAAGAACTATTTTATGGCAGGTACCTGCCAGAACAGAGAGGTGTGAGGGTTCTCAATAGCCACAGGACAGGTTATACAGTATGCACAGGCGAATGATCTTGAGGCTGAAATCTAAAAACAGGTTTCCCACGTTCACCGCTGCCAAGTCCTTTTTCAGGAAGGCCGGGGAGGCCAAGGGGGAAGAGGGAAGAGCGGAGAGGGGGGCGCCTAGCAGCGGAGAGCGTGGTGCAAGGGGTGGCTAGCCAGACGCAGCACACCGCCTTCGCGAGGATCCATCCTCGCACACGGCGGGCAAAGGCAGGGATGAGATGATTTTCAGCGGCGTGCTGCAAAAAGTCCAAGCCTATGGCACCGCGGTGGGAGCGACGGAGCTGCTTGGTGAGCCTGGCGCTCTGCCGCAGAAGAGTTCGAGAAGGCGCGCCGCCGAAAGACGCGCCCGCGCTGCGCCGCTCGTCGGAACGCTTGGGCGAAGTGTCTGTCGACGTCCTTGCCCGAGGCTGTCAGCGCAGCGGCTTGCCCGAGCCGCGGAGGGCCTGGAGGGCGCGAAGGGGCAGGAGCTCCAGCACTTTGCTTCCGACCAGGCCGCGCTCGACGACCAGGGCGAAGCGCGCCTCCACCTCGCGGCCGAACTCGAGGGTCGAGCTCGGCACCTGGTTCAGCTGCGACAGCACCAGGGTCTCCTTTCCGCATAGGGGCAGTCTCTGGTGGCCTGGGGCTCGGCGCCCCCAAGCTTGGGCGCGCCGACGGGCCCTGGGCAGGGCCGCCCGCACCTGCTTGCCGATCGACGGGTAGAGGCGAGCGACCGCCGCGAGCAGCTTGCTGCCGTCGGAGCCCGGGCGGCCGTCCATGCACAAAGTATTCTGGAAGGCTGCCAGTGCCGCGCCCCGCCCCGCGCGCGAGTTCCAGGGGGCGCCCTGCGCCGTGCAGAACAGGCGGAGGTCCGGCAGCAGCGCGTGGTACGACCTCTCCGTGGTCGCCTTCACCGCCGTGCGCTCCAGCGCCGACAGGGTGGGCAGCGCCGGCCTCTCGGCCGCAGCCGCGCGAGCCCGCGCGGCTCGGTCCTGCCGAAGGCGCTCGGCCACCGGCCGGCGGCGCGTCCGGCTCCCGGGCATCCCGGGCGGCAGCGCCTGCAGGTTGTGAAGGGCAGCTTGGCTCGCAAACGGTGGCGGAAGGTCCTGGGGGTTGAGCCTTAGCGGAGGCGGCAGCAGCAGCCCCTGAAGTAGCAGGGCACGACTTCGCACGCCGGCTGGGGCCACTGAACCAGCCCAGCTTCCCCCGGGAGCCCTTGTCAGACGGGTTGAGCTCTGGGGGGCAATGCCAGGTAGCCACGCGGGTCCCTGTGGCCAAGGAGAGGCAGCATACTGTACGCAGAGCAGCACGTAGATGAATTGACTTAGCACGGCCCTTGCAAAGGCCCAAACAGAACGGTAGATTGTCCACAATGAGAACGAGTTTAGCTCCTAAATTGTGCGAAGATCGTAGAACGTGGCAAACGGCAAGCACGGCAGCATCTCCTTCGAGGCCCAAGATGTTGCCCGGGACAACCACCTGGGACGCCAAGACAGTATCCCACTTGGAGGCCTCCGAGAGCTCGGCAGGGACCTCCCCTAAGACAGCCGACTTAGAATTTATGTATGACATGATGTCGTCGTCCCCAACGCCCGCGATGATGTTGTTCGCCCCCGGCAGGTGCTCGGCGGACTCGGCAAAGTCACTGGAACAGGAAGGCAGTGGAGACGAGCCAAGGGCACACAGGCGAGCTTTTTCGGCACCGGCAGCGCGATACCTCCAGAGCTCGCTGCACTGCGCGACCGCGCCAGCAGTCGCTCGGGCTATGTGGCGATGGCAGACAGCCAACCCGAACGGTGAAGCATCACTGCAGCGCAAGTCCGACGACCACTGAGCCCGCCAATCCACGCGGCAGAGCGGTAGCAAGCACCGAATGCGCCAGAGCTCCTGTCACGCACGAGGCCACAACGTTTGCTGGGAGGATGAGTCGAGGTACTTCTGTGTGAAAGCATAGCACTCGTCTAAGAGACGGAGCCCCTCGCGACGCAGAAAAGTAGACCACGCGATGTGCCCAGTTATGCACTGCATCATCTTGCCCGAGGCCTTTCCCCGGCGAAGCAAAGATTCAATGCCCAAGCGCAGGCGCCAGACATTCTCAGTCTTCAGGCTCGCGGCGCGCCCCTCCGTCATCTGGAGCCCCACGAAGCCCATCTCCCTCGGCGCCTCTGAAACCTCGTGAACGACGAGCCCCTTGCCCTGGAGATCCGAGATGATAGCTCGATTAACCTGGTTCGTCTTCACTGGCAGAGAACACAAGGAAGTTGTCGACGTAGGCGGCAGCCGCGACAGCGGTGGGTGACGAGAGCCTCGGTGGAACCTGGCCGTCCTCGATCGCCTGGTGGTCCTGGGTCCCGACGTCCCGGAGCGATTGCCTAACTACCGCCCGGCACAGATGCGTGGCCCAGCTCCACCCCATTGGCAAGACAACGAAGCAAGGTGAGACCGGGGTGCCTGGGCCAAGCGGGATTCCGTCTATCTCGTGGACCCCTACGTGGTCAGAAGAGATAAAAGGGAGGCCGAAATACTCCTCGAGGCCATCGGGGACTCTAAGGTGATAAAACGCACAGCTTAAATCGCCCGACGCCCCAAAGGCCCCCTCGGGACCAGTTTGAAAACCCGAGAAGGCCGACGAGGTGGGGAGGCGGGTCGAAGCCTCCTCTGCGAAGTAGCAGTTGCAAACTCTGGCGTCGAAAATGACGCGAAGCTGGCCGTTGCGTTTTGCGACAAAAAATACTCCTAGAAGCCCAGGCTGGGGAGACTCGCGACGCCGCGCGAGCATCCCACACCGCCGGAGCTGAATCAAAAAGTCTCTACACCGGGAGGGGGGGCGAAGGGCAGGGTCAACGTAAGGGCCGTTCGTGCAGATCGAACGGCGCTTGTCATTTGCTACTTCAACCGGCAAAAGCAAATTATCACGCCAAGACCTTAGCCAATCACGATCGACCTGGGACAGACAAGACTCCACATGGTGGGTCTGGATCCGACCTCAGGCCAAGCCACGAGGTGGCGTGCATAAGGCTTTCGGGTAGAGCTATCAGGGTAGATGGCCGACCCGGCAAGAAGCTCACGGAGGGCTTCCTTGCTGTTCAAATCTGCCGGATGGGCGCCCACCTGCTTGAAACAGCCCAAGACGTGCTGGCGCGCGAAGCGCTGGGACAAGTTGAGAGGAGGAGGAGGGGGGCCAGGAGGGCTGGAACAAGAGGCTTGCGGGAACCCATACAGCTGGTTAAGGCAACTAATGGCGGAGTCCGCCCAATCCAACATGCGTGCACGGCGGTGCTCCCTCTGCTTGACTGCGTGGCAAACGCGGGCAAGGCAAAACAACTTCCGTCCGTCTAGACAGCAGAGGTAGCGGGAACAGGTCTCTCTGGCGGTCGGCTTTCTGCGGCGCCGCCGCCGAAGACGAAAATAATGGAGGGGTAGAGCCGGCGCTGTGCTGGCCGCGCTCTGGATCATGCGTCATTGGGTTTCTTGCCCTTGCGGGCCGCTTCTCGTTCTTCTCTAGCCTTCAGTCGTTCCTTCAGCAGGGCGCGTTCGCGGGGGAGCTCCTTGGCCACCCACTCGGTGAAATCGGGGCACGCGCAAACCCCGGCTCGAACGATGTCCACTCCGTAGTAGAGGTGAGCGTCGCCGACAGCGTCCTCCTTGTGGCCGCTAAGTCGCTCCCTCCAGCGCTCCTCCTGGACCTGATGTGAGCGGGCAAGGTGCTCGGCCGTCGCGCAGTTGGGCAGGTTCATCTGGTCGTAGTACGCCATCGTCTCGAGCCGACGGCAGCGCCGCTCGTGCTCCGCCACCCCCGCGTCCTGCGGCTGGAGCTTAGCATCATGCTTCCAGCGCGCGTCGCCCTGTCGGCGACCCGCCGTTCTGCCCGATGTAGCGACGCGCCCGCATGCGTGAGCGGGGGCCCTTGATGGGCCAGTCCGGGAAGGCGTCCTCCCGGAAGCCCATCACTGCTTTCTCGAAGGCCACCCGGCGCTCGCCCAGCAAGTCGAACTGGATCGGCGCCACCCTCAAGTCGAAGTAGCTCCCGAGCCCGCCTGCGCCCGCGATCGGCGCGGCAACGCCGAGCGCCCCGCCTGCCGCGGCACCTGCGGCAAGCGCTGGGGCGGCTGCCGCCGCCGCCGCACCAGCCAGGGCGGGAGCGCCTGCGCCTCCTGCCGGGGCGCCCAGGGCGGCCGCGCCCGCGGCGCCCGCGCCGCCGCCGGGGGCTGGCCCAGCCGCGGCCATGGCGGCGGGCAGCGCCAGCGCTCCCGCAGGCACCGGCTGCGCTGCACCGCCGAGAGCGGCCGCGAGCCCGCCAGGCCCCGCGGCGGGGGCGAGGGCTCCGGCGCCGGCCCCATCGCCGCCTGCGGGGGCACCCGGGACAACCGCAGCCGCCCCTGCGGCCGCGCCCGCCGGGCCAAAGCCCCCTCTCCCGACAGCGTTGGGGAGGAGCTGGCCGGGCGGCGCGGCAACGCCGTGCCTCGCGCAGGCTGCGACTCGAGCGGCAGCGGCCGTCGCGGCTGTCGGGGTGGCCCGAATCTGGCGCAAGGGAACGGCCCCGACGCCCTCTGGAATGCCTCCTGCCGCCGCGCCCGGCGCCACCTGTATCTCGACGATGTCTGGCCCGTTGAAGTCCTCGTCGTACTGGTCCCCATCAGGGGTGACTATGGACACTAAATGCCCGGCATTGCTAACAAGCAGGATGACCAAACGTTCGTGCCAAAGCCGCGGGGCGTAGTTGTAGCGCACGTACACAAAATCGCGAGCCGCCAGGCCGTGAGTCAACGCGACCGGGTGGGCCGCCATCCCGCCTAGCGGCGAGCCTGGGCTGCCGCTGCTGCCTTGCGCGCCAGTCGCCTCGCCTCCTCAGCCACGTCCTCGATCGCGGGCGACGCTGTGGAGCAGGCCACTTCGACCGAGGGCAACGTCGGGGCCCCGACCGGGGCCGAGGTCGCAGACGTCGAGATCTTCGGCGACGACGGCCCCCACGCAAGGCCGACGGCCTGCGCCCGCGGCCACCCCGAGGCAGCCCAGCAAGAAGACGACGGAGATGCCCTCCTGGTGGAAGGCGCTGTTCGGCGAGAACTCCAGGCTCGGGCACTGGGGGTGGGGATCGCACTGGCACTCCGGGCAGCTGGGGCGCCCCAGCGTCGGGCAGAGGCCGCAGGTCACCACCGGCTCGCAGGCAGGGCGCTGCTGGGGGCCGCTCCGCGCGATGAGCGCAGTGGAAACACCGCGGGCGATCTCAGCCCCAGCACGCGCGAAGAACTGATGCATCGACGGTGTGTGACCCAAGGGCTTGAGCCGTAACAACGCACGGCAGAGAACAGACATTGCAAGCATACAGTCATGAATACAGCCATACATACACACAAGGTTGGCTATATTCTTCATGTAACATACTGTGACAAACGGAGCATACCCTGAGCAGCGCCACGGATAATAGCATAACAAAGCCACACTTGACATAACATACGTATCATCGCATGACGTAGCGCCACAGAGCAGGGCATATCAGATCATAGCATATCATATCATACAAGGACAAGGGTCAACATAACAGAGCACACTATAACAGAAAAGAAACGCAACATTGAACAATTCTTCATAATATTCTGGGCCGCGCTGCAACATAATCAAACGAGGCGTGCGCGCCGACGTCAGCCCGGCTAGAGGTACAAAGGGGTGCAGCAACGACCGATCGGACGACGTATCTAGCGTGATAGGCGTCGCGGCGTCGCGCCGTCCCGTCGACAACATAACTATACTGTAGCATAGCAGGATAATGCTGCTTTCGAGCTGGGGTGGGGAACTGCGCCAGCAGTAAATATTGCTTTAACAGTGGTTATATTTTCGTGAACATAACAGAATCTTCGCGGTTCTGTAACGCGTTACAGCACCTGCTGAGCGACGCCACTCTTGAAAGTCCCAAACAGTTCGAACATTCGGAAATAAGGAAGCGGCAGCATGGAAAAATCCCCGGGCTGGCGGCGGGGGCCAAAAACAGCAGCAACCGAGAGCTGAACGTGCAAACCACCAATCCCTAAGCAGCGCAAGCCTAGCGGCGCGGGGAACCCCAGGGAGCGGGGTGCGAGTATCCAAACGCCCTCACACCGAGAGAGACCAAGGGGTCCACGCCGAACACGACAGACACGCCCCTAGCATCATTCCTGTGCCCGCGCGCCCATGCTGCTTTCGAGCTGGGGCGGGGAACTGCGCCAGCAGTAAAGATTGCTTTTGCTGTGGCTATTTTTTCGTGAACATAACAGTCTTCGCGGTTCTGTAGCGCGTCGCAGCAGCTGCAGAGCGACACCGCTCTTGAAAGTCCCATGGCATCCCAGAAACGGATGTTCGTTCACACTTGAAAAAAGAAACGCCTGGCCCTGGACATGAGGCGTTTGGCCAAAACCCTATTCAAAGCCTGCGGGCACGTCTGGGCCATGGCGGCCCATCGTACACCCTCCGGGGAATCGCCCTCGAGCTGAGGATGGGGTCGGCCGGTCCGAGTGCAAACGCCGGCTCGCCCGCCGCTAGTCTCACTCGACCTAGTGAGCTCGTCGGGGCGGAGATGGCTCATCAAGCAACGCGCCCGCTCTCGCCGCCTAGCTCCGAACCGGAAGAAATCTGTCACAACGATTGAAACGATACGCTTCTGAGCGAGATCAACTAACTCTGGGGTCCTAAACATGTAGCTGCTATGCGGGTTCTCTAATATATACGGAGTGCCCGGGCGGTTACAGGCTGCGATTATCTTCAACACTGCGCGAAGACATTTGTTACCTACGCTGAGCTTCAACCAATCTTTGTCTGACATCTGAGAGCGAGAAAAACCCCGAGGGCGGGTCGTGCTTCTGTTTGGGGCGGGAGAAATCTTGGCAATTGAAAAGGAAGCGCGCGGCGGCGCAAGCATCGCGCCCGGGCAAACACCGACTGGACATCTGACACAAGGCGACGGGGCACTTTTCTGCGAGTCAGGTCTCCGCGCTCACCGCGCTGCAGCTCCCATGTCCGCGCCTGGAAGCCGCGCCTCCCGATGGCGCGCGCAGCGCCACCCTTGCCGGCGAAGGCGTCTGCGAAGCGCGCGTCTCTCGCACGCAGACGCCCGCGGACGGCGAGGGGGCGACCAGTCCGTGGGGGATGATCGCCTCGGCGCGTCGCTCGCACTCGGCGGCGTACCTCTGGATCTCGATCGGGTGCTCGCGGTAGCCGCTGGCGAGACGTGCGTGTCGCTCGTAGCGTAGCGCGCTCCTGTCCGCTCGCCACTGCCCTCTCTTCTTGATGTCGGCCAAGCTTCTGAGGTGCCGGGCCGCGTCGATGGACGGCCCCGAGTGACGCGCCTGGCATGGCGCCAGCTTGGGCGCGCCGATGTCCCGAGCCGCGCGCCGAAAGAACTTCGGCAGGTCGCTGTAGTTGAAGGTCCACAGCGGGCCGTCTCCAGCCGCATCCTTCAGCTCCCTCAACGCAGGCCCGATCGACTCCGCCCAGCTGGAGTCCAAGAGGGTCGAAACGTTCGCCTCGCCGATCTTGCTCCTGCCGGGCAGCTCCTCGGGTGGGCCAGCAGAGACGAGTGGGCGGTCAGCCCCTGGGTCGGAGGCGTCAGTCCCGCGCCCTGCACGCTGAGTAGCTGACCAGGTCTCAGGTAGGTGCTCATCATGATCAGCACAAAGAGGGCCATGTCTCGCCGCCCCAGAGTCACCAGGGCGTTCATGAGGCCGAACCACACTCCGAGCGCCTCGGGCTTCCGCGAGCGGCCAGGGCACAACTTGTACCACCCGCGGAGCGCTCGCCAAGCTCGCGGCAGGCGCTTGGAGCCCAGGCGGTTGAAGCTCGGGTGGAGCAGCCAGCCCGCCAGAGTCTTGGCTCCTCGCGAGGCCTCCACGCCTGCGAATAAGGTCTTCTCGAAGTATCCGGCGAAAAGGCCGTCCAGCTCGGCGTCCCCGACGCGGTCGACGCTCCTCCCCCTCGACTCGACGTGCTGCTTGAAGCGGTTCACCTCTAGACGGTACTCGGTGTGCACGGGCCTTGTCACTGCTCGCTTCTCCAGCAAGGTCAGCCCGCCCTCGTGCGCCTCCATGGTCTCCTCGAGGTACTTGCGCAGGCGAGACTCGGACCGATCCAGCAGCACGCGCTGCCGCTTCGCGCCTGCGGCCCCGCTGGCGGATGTGGTGCCAGTGCTCGACGAGGGCGAGCGCGTCCGCCGGCACCGATCGGGCTGCCTGGCGAAGTCGCCGCTCGCTAGGTCGGGCATGGCTGCGGCCAGTTGCTCCAGCGTCTGGTGAGCCTTCGCCGCCGCCTGGCCCTCCACTGGGGCAGCCAGGCGGGGGGTCGGTGAGCGGCCCAAGGCGCGTTCCCGCCGCGGCCGTCCTACAGCTCGGCCCACCTGGGCGGGGGTCGCCGTCAGCCCGCGCGTCCTCGCCCGAGGCAGTGGCGCGGCTGAGGCTGCGAGCCTGGCCGCTGCAGCGCCTCGGGACGGCGCTCTCGGCGCTGGGGCGGCCACCAAGCTGCCGTCGGTAGAAAAGGGCCCCAGGACGGCCCAAGACGCCTCCAAGACGGCCCAAGAGGCCACCAAGACGGCCCCAGGAGAGTGCCCAGACAGGGGACCCGAACGGATATTTCGAGCCCCATCAAGCCCCCAAGAAACCCCGAAGAAACCCCAAGAGGCCCCAAGAGGCTCCCAAGGGGCCCCCAAACTGCTCCCCAGAGGCCTTCGAGAGCGCTCGGAAGAGACCCCAAGAAGCACCCCTGAGGACTCAACCCGCAGCAGCGTCGTGGTCGCTACCGCCGCCGCCGCCGTCGTCGTTCCCCTTCAAGGACGGGTCCTGGAGCTCAAAGAGGCCTCTGGACGAGCGAAGATTGCCCCGATACGCCTTCAAGACAGTTCAAGAAAACGTGCCGTTCGCAGCCTCTGGAGGGCCCCATAGGCCTGCAAGACGGCAACGGGTGGTTTTTCAACGTTTTCCGGCCTCCGGAGGTCGTTTCCCGGCCCCGGAACCGCCAAAAAACGATTCAGGATGAAAAATTGGTTCTCAGGCAAGGGTCCAGACCTTAGAGCCTACGTCACAAAAAGATCCGACGTCGGATATCTGGGAAGGTACGACGCACGGCGGGTTCGGCTCGCCACGACGTCGGCGCTGATTCCCGACGCCGCGTGGAGCGTTCAGCCTTGAGCGATCGGCGGCTTCCAGATAAGCCGGATCGTTCCATATGGCACGATTCCGGGACACCAGCGGCATTCAACCTTGGACGACCACGGTCGCCGCCGCGCCGACGCGTCGTGAACCTACCGTATCGCCTGCCTGCTGAGGCCGGTCAGCTCTGCAGGCGGCTCTTTTCGGGAGTTTTTCTTGGAGATAGCACCCGTCCGAAAGTGGCGTGTTCCTCATGTAATGGATGGAGCCCCCCATCCAGCCACCACGTAGACGTAGATTCGCATTCCTCGAACGCTTGATCCGCCACCGTACCCCCTGGCACGTTGAGGCGTGGAAGAACGCACAGTGCTGTCTGGTAGAAAGACCCCGCACCTCACAGACCGCGGATCCTCCCATGAATCCCCGAAGAAGCGAAAACCAGCGATATCCCTTAACTCTTTAATAGATTCTCGCTTCGGGCATCCGTCCGCTGAAGACAGCACAAGATGCCTCCGATATGCCCCAAAGACAGCCAAGAGAGCCCCAAACTGACCCAAGAGGCCTCCAAGACGGCCTCAAGATGGCGCAAGAGGGGCCCCAAGAGAGCCCCAAGCTGGCCCAAGAAAACCTCTGGAGGGATCCAAGACGGCCCAGGAAGGCCACCAAGACAACCAAGATATATCAAGATGCCTCCAAGACGCCCAAGATGGCTCCAAGACGGCACGACGGCCCAAGATGACCTCAAGGCGGCCCAAGAAGCCATCAAAACCGCCCAAGAGAGCTCCACAAGGATCCTCCAAAAGGCCAGAAAAAAGAAAACATCACCGATTGCCTAAACAGTTGTTGAACGATTCTCGCTGCGAACATCCGTCCGCTCAAGACGGCCCTAGAAGCCTCCAACGTTGCCCCAAAACGGCCCAAAAGACCCCCGAAATTACCCAATAGGCTTCCAACGCGGCATCCAGACGGTGCAAGAGGGGCCTCTGATGGCCCAGGACCGCACCAAAAAGAGCCCCAAGCTAGCCCACGATGGCCTTCCGAGGAATCCAAGACGGCCCAGGAACGCCACCAATACCACCAAGATGGCCCAAGACAGCCCAAGAGGGCTCCAACATGACCCTCAGGAGTACCCGAAAAGACAAACATCGACAATTTCCTTAAATTATTGATAGTTTTTCGCTTAGGGCTTCCGTCAGCTCAAGACGACCCAAGAAGCCTCCAATATTACCCCAAGACAGCCCAGGAGAGCCCCAAATTGCCCAGAAGGCCTCCAAGAGTGCCTCGAGACGGCGCAAAAGGAGCCCTGGACGGTCCAAGACGGCCTCAAGAGAGCCCCAGGCTGTCCCAAGAAAGCCTCAGGCCTCCTCCTCTTCCTCCTCCTCCTCCTCGTCCTCCTCCTCCTCCTCCTCCTCCTCCTCCTCCTCCTCCTCCTCCTCCTCCTCTTACCCCCCCCCGTGCTCCCCCGCCTCCTGCTTTCCTCTGCCTCCTTCTCCTCCTTTTGCTTCTCCTCCACTTTCTTCTCCCCCCTCCTCCTCCCTCATCCACCTCCTCCACCCTTCCTCCACCTTCAACTGATCCTCCTCCCCCTGCCCCCCCTTCGTTTTCATCTTCGTCGTTCTCAAGGTCAGCGGCACCGGCCGTAAGGCCTTCGCAATGGTGGTTGGTTATGCAACAAAAAGAAACATGCAGTGGTCCCAGAGGCTCTGAAACAGTGCTTCGCTGTGTCAGCCCCCGAAGTTCCAAAACAGTGGTTTAAATTTTCAGAACTGTAGGGCGGCATGCCGACCAAAGGGTTGCATATGGATCATGCGCGGCCACCCCGCGATCACTGTCCATTGTCCATTGGTGTGTGACAAAAACCGCGGAGGTGCTGGCACGTTGCCTACTGTGTGCAGGCCCACCAGACGCCATGATGGCCTCCCCGCCGCGATGGTGCATTGGCTTTCGACTTGGATGGCGGGGGCTGGCATTTTTCCCGATGCGTCCTGTCACGTGCGCGGGCGCACCTGGCACACTCTGCGCGTGCCCCGGACGTGGCGCACCTGGCGCGGCTGGACCATGCGGCACACATGGCGGACGTGGAGCACGTGGCGCATCTGGCGTGCGAAGCGTGCCTGGCACGCTTGGGCCCCGCAGGTGCCTGGCGCACCTGGAGCGCCTGGCACGCGTGGCGAGTTTGAAAGGGGTTGGGAGGCCCAACCAGCAGCTTCGCCTTAGGCGAAACCCAGCTCCCGCTCTGTTGTGCCGTAGTAGCGATAGTCCCAGTAGTAGGGGGCGAGCCATCGCAAGCAGTTTTGGTATCGATGGCACATGGTACACCTCGCGCTGAGGTGTAGTCAGATCTGGGCGGCCGGCCGCTTTGAGCCAAGCAGCCGCGGATGCACGCTCGTTCCCACTCACGTGCAACGCCCAGCTCACTTTAGAGTCGGGGGGGAGGGAGACGAGGCGTGAATCCGCCGCCTCTATATAGCAGGAACAGCAACGACTATTTACAAAAAGGGCAGCAAAAGGGCGGGGCCGTAAGCAAGGTGGGCCCGCACGCAAGTTGCCTTGCCTGCCCTATACTGTGCACACGAATGCTCCTCAGGCGGCTGCAGAACGAGATGGCTGGCCAGCCCGATAGGGAGTATGACGCTTTAAGTCATGTTTGAAGGATTGTGTACCTCCCATGACCTGTAGGAGCATTTCTCTGTCGATGTTCCCCTTGGTGTGACCGTCCGCAATCATATCGCGGGTGTCGCGCCACTGAATACTGTGCACGATTCCTCGATCCATCATCTGTCGTGTCCAGCTGATGTGTCCAAAAGGTACACTCCGTCGGCTTCTTCAAGTCCTTGCTTGACGAAGGCTTAAAAACATACTCAGCATCTATGGTCAAAATGACCTTGATGCTCAGGCCACCCAACTCAAGTATGTTCCTCAACTGAGTGGGAGTTAGCGGCCCTGCGTGGAGCTCGTGCAGAGTCACGATCGTGGGGTAACAGTCCTCCGAGTTGTGGGCAGCTGCTAGCGTCCCTGCCGAGTAGCTCGAGCGGACCTGCAAGCGGTGAGACTTGCAGTGCGCATCGATCAAGTGAACGACGGGCTTACCAGATGGCGTGCTTCCACGCCGTGCACGTTTGCCCCGCGAATACCATGGCCTCTGATCTGGCTTCGTCATCGGCGTCTCCACTCAGGCGTCGGTAACCTGAGTCGCTGCGCAGGTCAACCTCGCCCGTAGGGGTCATCGCCTGGTAGGCGATCTTCTTAGGGCAGGCCTGCAGTTTCCTGGTCATCGCGTTCAGTCGTCGCACTCGTATATTGGTCGGTTCTTGGACGCGCTATGGAAAAACATACACCATCAACCACACCTGGGTGATTACTGCATGTGCCAGTGCGCCTCTAAGGCTGACGGACATGTCTGCAACCATCTTGGATGCCCGAGCGTCAGCGTCGGCGCCGGCAAGTTCTGGATGTTGTATAGGACGGAGCTGCTGGATGGATTCGTCTTGGTCCAAAGTAACACTGCCGTCCTCATCCTTGGTATATATCACAACACAATTGGCGCATGTGTGCTTGATGAGTTTACATTTACCAAAAGTGTCTTCCACGCACTTGACATGCTTGTCAATGGTGTCCTCAGTGCCGGCCATGTTGATATCATCAACATATTTGGCCGTAAGCAGGTTGCTGCTCGCATCGAACTCCTCGTCGTTGGACGTGAGTCTGGGACCAAAACCTCTTGGGGCCCTTCTGAGCTTTAGTGAAAACGCTCGGGGTGCGTCTTTGGCGCCAGTGCCTGGCATAAGGCACTGCAAGCAGTGCTTCGACTCGTCGTAGTGTTCGAATCCTGGGAGAGTTCGAAGCGCCGCGGCCGATCCAGGCGGCAAAGTAAAACACACCACGCGTTTCTTTCCCACCAATTGCTTCAGCAAGCGCCTGGTAGGCCAACCCTTTCAGGAAGGCCATGTTGATGTCGAGGGATGCAATGATCCATTGCTTCTTGCACGCTGCCGTGCTCGCGAGTAGTCTCTGGCTTGGCCGCCGCGCTGTTCCCGAAGAGGTTTCCACGTCGAAGGCGTCGAGGTCCATGAAGCCGCGAAGCACCAAGCGTAAACTGGTGGCACGCTCCATCTCGCTCTCCTCGTTTTCACAAACTTCCATCTGTACGCGTACCTCGAAGTCGTGGTGTTTGACGCTTTAGATCTGTCTTGCATTTCAAAGCACCTCTTGTCGAACCATGTCTTGAGTTCAGTGTATAGGGCTTTCGGTACTTTCTCGGGATTCGCCTGGATGTCAGCCTTCGCGAGGAGGTCGTCTCCCTTGACGACCGCAGCTCGCTTTGCAGCGGCGGCGACGCATGCTCGCATGGTGGTCACGCGGTCGGCATCTAATATCCAGTGCTTTTGTTCGGACAGGGCTACCTGTGACATTTCTGCCGCGAAGCAAAATTCTACATATGGTCCATTTTCGTCTGAGTCCAGTCCGTAACTGCAATCTTCGACCGCGGGGTGCAGCGGGACATGATATGTCTACTTGATGTCGGAGTCGCGCGGATCTCCCCACTTAGGCAGGTGCCTACGCTGTTCTTCAGCTGCAGTGATCAGCGCACTATTGTCTGTAATCGTGTGTGGGGGTACTGCGAAAAGATCCTCTAATGGAGTTGCCTCTAGTAGTTCCCTTTCATTTTGTAATTCTGTATACCGCACTTCCATAACGTGTGCCTCGACGTCAGCCTCCGATTCTTCATGAATCGCGGGAAGCCGTCCATCCTCCTGTGGCGGTTCGGCTCCTGAGGCTTCTCTTGCAGTTCCATCCGGTGTCGGTGCATCCGCCAATTCCTCAAACGTTTTCACATCCTGGTCAAAGCCCGCTGGAGGTTTGGACTTCAGGCACTGGATGATTCTAGAATATGCGGATCCAAATATATCATGAATGTTAAGAGCGGTGCCTTCTGCTTCATAATAGTGAATTCCTGGATTCACATCGCTGTCATAGTGCGCAACTGTCAGAGTCAGCAACCCGAGGTAGCGGATGGATACCCCTGGATAACCTGACCGAAACTACGCTCTCAATGCGGAAGAAGTTTCTGATGAGGTATTGTAAAGCCAGATGTACCTTAGGAGATAGTCGGCTTGCACTTGTCATCTGAAGCACACCCTTCTTGGTCGGGACATAACCAAATGTCATAGCAGGTCGCCCCGCAGGTAAACGGGCTACGAACGTCAACACTGTCCGTAATGCAGTGCTGTCGGAGCCAATTTCTCTGGCTATCAGAGCTTCAAGGTAGAGTGAATGTCGTGCGCCGCCGCATTGTACCTGAACGTCGCGGTTTCCCACTCGAATGATGACTTGACCCCTCTCGGGATCGTTTCTTACGACTGGGAATGGGCCATTCCAGCCTCCCCTGTCGTCCTTCGTGGCTGTGGGGCGATGGTAATCAACTAAATCTCCTTCATCGTAGTAATGCTGACCAGTGACAGTGTGACAGTTGTCTTAGTGCGTAATGCACGATTGGTCTTGGCTACTGCAGTGGCCTGTGCGATAGCTTCAATGCATATTTTGCGTATCATCTGTTCACGAGAATGATCAGACGTTTCCGTCGGCTGTTCGTGATCCAGGACAGGCAAATCAGCGGGCATTGCCGGTTGCCGTCCAAACAGGGCGTTGCATGGAGACACCTCATTATAGAAAGTGAACGCGTTGGCGGCAAACAAAGCCTCATGCAGTAGTCGCGTGAACACAAGAGGTATGTCTAACCTGTTGAGTTCAACTTCCATGACATGAAGTAGATGGCGCAATCTGCCACTTCTGGCTTCGATCGTTGTAGCGCGTTGTCCACGCGCACGCATCCTTAGTTCAGTGCCCTTTGCTTTAAGGACTGCTTTCGCAGTGTCGTTGTTGAGGGCACCCTCTCCATCGGAGTAGAGTACCTTTGCAAGTCCAAACTGCATCCAGCACTGATGGTATGCATCCAGGATGCTGGTAATCGGCTTGTCTGGCATCTTCATTCCAGTACCATATTGAATGCAGCGGTCGATGATATGAAGTATGTTATGTTCTTGTTGGTGTAACATACGGTCACATTCAACTTCTTCGTTGAACTTGCCAGGCAATGCAGTAGATGACATAACCGTATGCCCAAGCTTGTCCCAAGCCCTGCGCTCCCGACATGTGTCGCAGACACCTTTGATCAGGTTGAGTCTGACGTTGTCCAGACCTATCTTGGTTAATATAAGTCTCGCATTGGGCTCTTTCGCAAGGAACCAACGCGACTGTAACTTCCGCAGCTCGCGTGATACCACGCTTGGGTCATGGCTTCGTAAGTCTTGTAGACTGATTTGCGCGCCGAGCCTTGACCAGTCTGGAAGTCGTGGTCGTGCAGCAGGGTTACCCGCTGGTGGCGGTGGAGGTGGATATCCTCCTTGTTGTCGGCCACGTCTGGCTCTGACTTGTGGCAGTCGGATGTGGCCATCCGAACTCCCAGCTCCGCTCGAGGCAGGTTGCCCTGCAGCAGGTTTAGCAGCATGTCTGCCTACTGTAATGTCGTGGCTGCTGGCGCCCGCCGTGGGTCCGGCTCTAGAGCCGGGTCTTGGTGCTCGTAGCCGCACAAGAGGTGGTGCGGCTTGCGCCTCGGGTGGTGGTGCTGCTGGTTCGGCGGGGGCCGGCGGTGCCTGTCCGTGACTGTCAGGCAGCATCCAAGGTTTGGCAAACTTGCATTTGCCAGGTGTCCGTGCATGTCCAAGTTTGTTCTGGCCGTAGTTCTTCTTGCAGCTCGGACACTCCCAATGGTAGTCTTCCTGATCGCACCACCTACAATGCGTGGGATTCCTGACGTGCGAGGGCGAGCGCATGTTCACATTATCCGCGCACGCAGGACATCCTAAGCCTCCCGGAGGCGGTCTCGTGATCGAACCGTCGGGTTGCCGAGGGATACTTGGATCGTCCAAATCATATCCCCTCACGTCGGTGACTAGCACGGGGTGACCATGGAAGGGATCGCGGTTTAACTGGAGAAGATCTTGTGCGATCTGAACTGCGTCGACAAAAGGAGACTGCATCTTTGGAGTATAATGTGCAGCCATGGACAGTTCCCTGATACGGACCGACGCATGTTCATGATGACCAACACATCGTCTTCGTTCAAAAGGTGTAGTAGAAAGCGGTGGTTGGCCATGATCTCGGTCGGTTTTTGTATCAATACCCCATGGGAATCGCGTAAGCCGGTAGTGCATTGATCAATGTTCGCCTTGCAAGTGCCCTTGCATTTGGCCAATGTAGTCCATGGTGGTCTCTCATCCACCCAAGTACCCGCTGGTTGTTCTCGAAAATAGAACCGTCGAATATGGTTATGACATATAGCAACCTTACCACAGAACTTGATACGTGGAAGATCTTCTTTGTGGTGTTCATGCCAAGTATCAGAATTGTCTTGGGGGTCGATATATGAAGGTAGCCCAGTCGTTCTGCAGTTGGGTTGTAGCATGACAACATTAACGAAGCACACGTCTAGGTAGTGCATCACTGCATCCTGCACATCCTTGTTTCCAGGGTCAACGTGGGAGCCTTTGTCTAAGTTTCCCCCAGAGGATAAGCCTCGGCTGAATGCTAGCTGCGATGTACCTCCACTTCCTCCACGCAGTTCCAACATGTCAACCTTGCTGTGTCGTCCATAGCTAGCGTTGGAATTACGGAGCATACATCTGCGTAGGATTCAGCGGGTAGCCCCGCAATTCATCATCACTTCCCGTGTCGGAGTCAAGGGGAACGTCGGTGTAGTGCGCGCTACGTCCGAGACCTTTAAGGTCATCCCCGCAGGCGTCGTTGCCTTCTTCGACTATCTCGGGTATCTCGCGTGGCTTGATGCCCGCTTCTTTGTCGGCTTTCTGTTAGTCTTTTCTTTGATCCGGGCATCGGGAGGTAGCGCTGTCCGCGGCTCAATATCAGGTGAACTTGGCGTCGGACATTCGGGAATGGAGCGGGGCGCGCGGCCGCGCTCAATCTAAGGGGGAGGGGGGCGATCGTCATCGACGAACGCAACTCGCCTTGGGCGTGGACGTGGGTCCTCCTGTCCGATGAGAGCCGGTTCTGGCGGTCCCCAGTAAAGCCGAATACGAATGTTTGTTGCGCCATTCGTTAACGGCGCATTGTGATGGTACCCGGCAGGCTGGCCCTGGATCTCGATGTCTTGTATAGTCAGATTGTCGCCCAGGTTCATCGTTGCCCGTCTTGCGGCATGGTCCCATTCAGGGCCATTCTTCGGAGACTGATCGTAAGTTCGAGCTCCTTTTATCCATTCGTGTGTGAATGCTAAGGTGTGCAGCACTCGCGTGTTTTCTCTTTGTTTAGTGTAAGTCCATTTGATCGATCAATCTCGCGGTCATGATAGCCAATGTTTTGTTGCGCCATTCTGCCTTCTGAGCGTCTTGGCCATGCCAGTCCAATTCATGCTCAGCAAGTTGGGCAGGTTTCCCTGCAGTTTGACACGTACATCTCCACAAATTGGTTGGGATGCGCGTGTAGGGTAGTTGTCACTTGCAGATGTGATCCGCAAGGCAACTTGCTTCCACGGTCGTATTTCAAACCGAAATGGCAGCATCGCATGCGCATGACCTGCAAGTCGAGATCTTCAATGGCATCTCGCATGGGGCCCTGTTTCCAGAAACAACATGGCGGCCCCACAAGTACAATAGACATACGTAGCGCCCGAGCCTTTGTCATTAAATTTTGGATGCGTTGATAATGTGGCCCTGCCCGCTTTTCAGGCAACCTAACGTACCAGTCAGCGGGCGTTGCCACCCACGAAAATTTACAGTTCCCCGAGAGTAGAGCACCCAAATACTGCGTGCCAGTAGAGGTCATAACCTCTGTATGCGCAATGCGGTCACACATGTAACCGAGAGCTCGAAGTTCAGCGCAAGCTGGCCGTATGTCCTCAATGACAAGTGCACGAGAATGATAATGATGCGATGAACGTTCATTGGCTGCAGCGGCCACACATCCCGGTCCACTGCTGCCCGTGGCAGCCGCGCACACGGGCTTGCCACTGTCCCTGACGCGCACAGCCGGCGCCTGAGAAAATAATGCAGGTTTCCCGGCGCTAGATGACAGAACCTGCGTGTTCGGCCTGTCGGAGCAAGCGCGGGTGGCCGTGGCACGCGCCTGCCCCCGTCGCTCATTTTCAAGCGGTGGGGGTGTCCAAACGCCCGTGCCATGCTGTGCTGCAGAGCCGCTGCTCGAAGTATAAATATCAAACTCCCGATGACGACCCATGCGAGCTCAAAAATCAAAATACCAATCCAATGGCCTCGCAGGTCGTGGTCGGATGTAGTCGGCTGGGTTTGCGATATGTGGTCGTAAGCCTGCGTGGTGGTGGAGGCGGCGCAATGTCGCATCGCATGTGTCCATGGATTATGTATTCGAAGAAGCTTCTACTTGGAGTAGGTGGGTGGACTTCAGGAGTGTAGTCGAGCAGGGATGTAGGGCGCAAGTAAGAGGCCTCCGCGCATGCAGAGGCGTCACTGCAAGTATCATCGCTATGCTGCGTCGGTTTATACATTCCTCCGCGTAAACCCACTGCACCCTGATGTTCCACCACGTCAGTAGTCCACCAGATAGTGCCGTGGATGGTGAGGAGTAGAATTAGGGCTGACCACCATTGGCCAGCTCCGCTACCAAGTTTGGAAAAGGTTGGGAAGCCCAACCAGCAGCCGCTTTGTTGTACCGTAAGAACGGTAGTCCCAGTAGTAGGGGGCGAGCCATCTCAAGCAGTTTTGGTATCGATGGCAAATGGTACACCTCGCGTTGAGGTGTAGTCAGATCTGGGCGGCCGGCCGCTTTGAGCCAAGCAACCGCGGATGCACGCTCGTTCCCACTCACATGCAACGCCCAGCTCACTTTGGAGTTGGCGCACCTCGCCCCACCGCGCACATGGGGTCTGTACTCGTTTCCAGTAGCTGCCCGTCCATAGACGACCGCTGAACATGCTGAGGCCCAGGTGCTCCTTATGTGCTGGGAGACCAGCTGGGAGTGAGCGAGACAACTTGCCAGCGGGGATGTTGTTTAGAGTCTTGACCCTTCCCCTTACCCCCTCCCCCTGGACCTGGACGGGGAGGGACACTAATGCACTGAGGCCCCTCCTTCGATCAATCTCCTCCAAGATGTCCCCAAGATGGCCCCAGAAAATCCCAAGGGTGCCCCAAGATGGCCCCAAGCGGTGGGCCCAAGAGACCCCCAAGATGCCCCCGAGGGGCTCCCAAGAGACCCCCAAGACGCGCAAAGACGCACCAAGTGAGGCCCCCCAAGACGCACCCAGTCGCCGACATCACTGATGTGACCAAGGGTTTGGCCACATTTTGGTCTCTGGAGGGAGGCCTGATGTACTACGGCCCCTCCTTTGATCGATCTCCTCCAAGATGGCCCCAAGATGGCAAGATGGGGTGCCCCAAGACTGCCCCGAGAGGTGCCCAGGTGGGCCCAAGAGGCCGCCAAAAGAGGCACCCAAGATGCCCCCAAGAAGCTCCCCAGAGGCCCCAAGAGGCTCCCCAGATGCACCCAAGACGCCCCAAGATGCCCCGCAGGTCTGCCAAGAGACGCCCCAAACACCCTTAAAGGACCCCAAGAAGCTCTGGAAAGAAATCCGAAGAGACTCCCGGAGGCATCCAAGAGGCTTCTGGCCTTTCTGCTCGCCCTTCTCCTCCTCCTTCTCCTCCTCCTCCTTCTCCTCCTGCTCCTCCGCCTCTTCCTCATCCGCGTTCCCTCCTCCTCCTCCTGCTCCTCCGATTCCTCCTCCATGCTCCCAGTCTTCGGGTATGACGACGAGTCGTATTTAGTCCTGTATTCCACTGCATGCTCCTCCACATCCCTGATCAAAACAATTCGTCTGGGCATCGTTTCTGGACGGGCTGGTGGGGTTCCGCGAAGCGGCTAGAATCTTTAGGCAATAATCGCATTTTGAAGCGGCCCGCCCTCGAGCCGTGAAGCTCTCGCATCTTCTCAGCTTAATAATCATGCATGATGAGGAAGTCTCATGCAAAACGCCTGGCCCGCCCTAGCGACACGCATCGGGGTGCGTCAGGAGGAGATTTTTAAAGGAAAAGGAATCGAGAGGAGGGAGGAGGGGGAGGAGGAGGAGGAGGAGGAGGAGGAGGAGGAGGAGGAGGAGGAGGAGGAGGAGGAGGAGGAGGAGGAGGAGGAGCGGGAGGGGGGGGAGGGGGAGGAGGGTATAGGGGGAAGAACCTCTCTACAGGCCCCCGGGGGCAGGCACAAACCCCGTCGCCCGAGGCTGCAGGGACCCGGGCCGCCGCGGCGACCCCTCAGCTGGTGGGCGCCGCGGCCGCAGCTGCGCGGCTGCGCGCGGCCGCCTCGGGCCCGCGGGCCGCTCCTCCTTCAGACGCAGCCAGGACGAGGGCAACATCGGGCGAGGAGAACTGTCACCGCGCCGTGGGGCCGCAGTGGATCCTGGCCGGCTGGCCGCTTCGAGGCCGAGGGACTGCCGTGCACTCTGGGAGGCGCCGCCCACCTCTGGGCCCCTCTGCGAGGCGGGAAAATTCGCCGCGCCGTTTGTCTTCAACGAGCTCAAGCGAACGACGCCGAACGCCACGGCAAACCCACGGCAATCCCTGCGTCCCGCGCCCAAGCAGACGAGGACGGCACCGCGGCAACCCCACGGCGAACTCTGCGCCCGAGGCGGCGTTTGTCCTGGTGGCCGAGACGCCCCCCTCAAGTCGCGAGGCCGCGCGTTGGAACAAACGGCGCGGCCACAAATCGAGAATCTCTGCGATCCAGCGGCCCTGGAAAATATCTCGGGCGCCGCGGCCTTCTCGGAGCGTTCCGGAACGCTCCGAGAACTGAGAACGCCCTGGGACGGCGTTATCCTCGCCCTGGCCCCGTCCGACTCCTGCAGGCGCAGCAGCCGCTGCCCGGCGTGCGGGTTGGCCTCAGCGTCAGCCGGCCACGCGCCGAGAGGGGGGCACCGAAGGACGTCGACGAGGGAGGCACCGTGCGCGCGGCCGCGCCTCGTGGGCTGATAATCGCTGGCCTCCGACGACAGGGATCGGGGACCGAGGACCGAGGACCGAGCACCTTCGGCCACGCGGAGAGGGGGGTAGGGGGGGAGGGGGAAGGGTTGTTAGAGGCACCCCTGCTTCTTAGAAGGCGCGGGCCTTGTTTGTAGATGCCGTGCCTTCCCCCCTCCACCTATCCCCTTCTGCACGCGGCCAAACCAAACATCACCGATAATCATCCGACACCATCACCGACCGGCCGCCGCCATCGTCACCATCATCTCAAGCATCATCACCATCAGCATCGCCATCATCATCACCACCATCATAATCGGCATCATCAGCATCATCAGCATCATCATGACTACATAGCATCATCATCATCATCATCATCATCATCATCATCATCATCATCATCATCATCACCATCATCATCATCATCATCATCCTTATCATCCTTATCATCCTTATCATCCTTATCATCCTTATCATCCTTATCATCATCATCATCATCATCATCATCATCATCATCATCACCATCACCATCACCATCACCATCACCATCACCATCACCATCACCATCATCATCATCATCATCATCATCATCATCATCATCATCATCGCTATCATCAGCACCACCATCAACATCGTCATCGTCATCGCCATCGTCGTCATCATCAGCAGCATCATCATCGCCGTCATCACAAACACGTCTCCATCATCACCATCGCCATCACCACTTCTATCACCATGACCACCACCGCTGCCATCGCCATCAGTGCCACCAGCGTCACCATCATCACCATCCTCACCACCAGCAACACCATCACCATCACCATCACCATCACCATCACCATCATCACCATCACCATCATCACCACCACCTGAATCATCATCATGCCAGGCGCGCGGGTTGGCCTCCAGGAGGGGGTCCCACTCCACCGCCACGGCGTCCCCGCCGCGCATCTCCGCCGACGTGCGGCCGCAGACCCAGAGGGCCGCGATCTTCACCGCCGCCGACGGGTGTACCCACTGATCGGTCTGCACCCTGAGGGGCATCGGCCAAGCGATCCCGAATCCCTCCGCGCTCTCGCGCCGCCCCCTCGCTGGTCGGTCCGCACCCTGCCGGGTACTGGTGAACCGACCTCGGCGTCGTGGGGTGGGCGGCTCTCCTCGCCGCGCGTCCCAGCCCCCATGAGGAGCAGCGCAGGCGCGAGGGCACAGCGGACGAGGCGGACGAGGTGGGGCTGAACCGCGAACCACGAGTAGCTTCGCGCCCTCGAAGGTGCCCTTTGCATCCCCACTGGCGTGGTCTTGGCCGGCACCACCGGCCGACTTGCCCACCCAGGTGGGGATAACTACATGCAGGCTCCTTCGGGCTTCGCGTGGCCTGTCCCCGCTGGGGAGGGTAAGCTGGCCGGCGGGGCTGAGATGCCATGGCCAGGTGGGGATGGGGATACATTCAACGATGCTGACCTCAGCGGCCTGGCCATCCGGCGGTCCACGAGCAGCTCCAGCTTCGCCGCCCAGAACACGCCGTCCCCGCACAGGTGCACGAAGCGTATGTAGCTCTCCGCCTTCCTGTGCGTGCCGTCTTTGTGCGCGTACACGCCTGGCATGTCGGCCAAGGTGCGCTCCCCCGACATCGTATCCCGGCTCTCGAGGAGGCACCCGTGCTCCACGATGGAGTACAGCGCCTCTCGGGGAAGGGACAGCGGCGCAAACGTAAACTTTCGGAGTTCCGCGCGGGTTTCTCGGATCAGCGCCTGGGCCCCCACCGCGCCGATCCAGGACATCCGCGTGGAGCTCCGAAAGTTTGTGCTCATGCCGCTCTTCGTTCCTCCCCAAAGGGCCGATGTCGCGTTTTTTACTCAACCATCCTGTGGTGCTGGGTCCTCGTTTTGAAGAGACCGCGCCCCGCGTCTCCCTCACTCCTTCCTCGTTTCCCTCCTCTGCCCTTCCCCTTCCGTCCCTGCCTCTGCCCTCCGCGTGTCGTCGTCGTCATCGTCCTCATCATCGAAGGCGCGCCGCTGGATGCCCCCCCGGGAAAACCCCACCCCCTCCCCTCCTTTCCCCGGTCCGTCGTCGGCGGACCCACCCCCCCTTTCAGAAGGGGGGGGGGGTCGAACCTACCCCCCCATCCCCTTCTGTGGAATCTAAATTCGGACCCCCCCCCCTCCCACCCTTTACTCCGGAACCCTAGCTCTGAACCCCTACCGCCAAATCCTAACCCCCTAACCTTAACACCCTAACCCTAACCATAATCCCTAGTCCCAAACCTCTCACCCGAACCCTACTCCTAACCCTCACCCTAACCCTCACTCTAACTCTCACCCACCCAAACCCTTACCCTCACCCGCACCCGCACCCTCACCCTCTCCCTAACCCTAAACCGAACTCTAATCGAATATCGAGCCCTAACCCTAACCCAAACCCTAAGCTCTAACCCCTGACCTCTAACCCATAACTCCCCTCACAACCCTCACCCTAACCTTGAACCTAACCTTACTACCCAACCCGCACCTCCTGACTCCCCATCCCTAGCCCTAACACCCTAGCCCTAACTCCCGAATCCTAACTTTAGACAAACCCACAGCCAAATCCTACTATCCTAATCCTCACCCCCAGCAGCCCCAATCCCCGAATCCGAACCATAATCGCTTAACCTTAAACCTTACCCTTACCTGACCCCCTAACCCTAACCCCCTACCCCTAACCCCTACCCTAACACCCTAATCCTGACGCTGCCAGCCTAACCCGGGCCTCCATGACACTGACCATGAGACCCTAGCCCTCACCATACCACCCGAGCCCTAACCTCCTGGCCCGAATCCTTACCCAGCCACCCTGAATCCTAGCCCCCAAACCCTAAACCTAACCCTCTACCCCTAACCCTACCCCCCTAACCCTGTCCCTAACAACCCTAACCCTGACCACCCTAAAAAACTACCACCCAAATCCTAACCCCCTAACCCCTATCCCTGACACCTTAACCCTAACCCTACCACCCTGACCCTAACCACTGAAACTATCTCTATCACCCTGGCCTGAAACCTACCACCCAAACCCAACCCCCCAAACCCGATTCCGAATCCGAACAACCTAATTCGGACTCCCTGAACCTAACCCTCACCCTAACCCCCCGACCCAAACTCTAATTCCCGAACCATAACACCCTAACCCTGATCCTGCCCCTAACCCTACCCCCTAAACCTACCACTCCAACCCTAACCCCCCTTACCCCCAACCCTGATCCTGACCCTACCAACCTAGCCCGACCCCCCGAACCCTGGCCCTAACCTGAACACCCTAGCCCTAACCCTACCACCCCAACCCTAACCCCCGAACCCGAACCCTAACACCCAAACCCTGATGCACTAAGCCTAACACCTTAACCCTACACCTAAACCCTAGCTCGAACTCTAACCCTAACCCTAAGCTCTAACCCCTACCCTCTGACCCCTAACCCCTCCCCTAACCACAACCCACCATAAGCCTCACCCTAACCCTAAACCTAAACCTAAACCTACGGCCCTAAGTCGAACCCCCGAACTCACAAACCCTAACCCTAACACTCTATCCCTAACCCCCTAGCCTTACTTTCGACACAACCAGAAACGTAATCCTACCATCCTAACCCTAGCCCCATATAGACCCCTAGCCCCCGAACCCTAACCGCCTAACACTAAGCCTAACCCTAACCCGACCCCTTTAACCCTAACCCACTACCCATAACCATTGCCCGGACACCCTAACCCTAACCCTACCACCCCAGGCCGAACCTCCATGACACTAACCCTAACATCCTCGCCCCACCCAAATCCAAATCCCCTAATCCAAACCCGAATCCGAACCCTACCACCCTAATCCTGAACTCCTAAACCTAATCCTAATTCCCGAGCCCAAACCCTAACACCCGTACCCGAGCCATGACCTCAACCCCTCCAAACCTACCACTCTAATCCTAACCACCCTAATCCAGATCCCCTGACGCTATTCCTACCATCCTAACCTGAACCTTACACCCAAACACGAGCCCCCGTAACCCGAACCAGAACCCGAACACCCAAATCCAAGCACCCTAACCCTAACCCTAACCCTAACCCTAACCCTGGCCCGAACCTCCTAACCCCAATCCTGATCATAACAACCTGACCCCGACGCCCTAAGCCGAACACCCTAACCCCAACATGTTCACCCCAACCCAACCGCCCAAATCCTGACCCCTTCTATCTCGGGCGCAGCACAGGGAAGCGGGAGCGGCACACCCTCACACGTTACGTTGTCCCATCGGGAGCCCCACCGAAGGCCCCATTTGCTGCGTCCACATGCGTCCGGCGCCCACGTCGGCACACCATCACACACTTCGTGGCTCCATTGGGAGCTCCACCGAAGGCCCCACTGGCTGCGTCCACATGCGCCCCGTGCCTATTTCGGCACACCGCTCACGTGATTCGTGGCCCCAGGGGGAGCTCCACTGAAAGCCCCGTGGCTGCGTCCGCATGCGTCCCGCGCCCATGTCGGCACACCCCAGCACACGCTCCGTGGCCCCCAGGGAGCTCCACCGAAGGCCCCAGTGGCTGCGTCCACATGCGTCCACCGCGCCCATTTCGCCCTCGCTGGATACGCGCATTCTTTCCTTCGCGACCTTTCCCGGCCCAAGCGCCCCTGGCGGCTGCAGATGGCCAGCGGAACGGCAGGGTGCCCGAGACTCCGAGGCCTGGTCGCGGCGGCGGGACGCGCCTCCCCCTGCGGCGGCGCAGCGCCCTCGCTGGAGACGCCCGCCCCAACCTCTGCGACCGAACTCGGTGGTTCGGCGCCCGCCTTGGCCAAGGGCGGCGGCGTCCCCTTTGTCTTCGGCTTCGCTTCCAACTCCGCCTTCGGCTCGGAGACCGGCGCCTCCGGAGCCGCCGCCCGCTCCGAGTCCTGGCGGGGCAGGAAGGGGGCCAGCTCCTTCACGTGCTCGCCCTGGGCCGATAGCCAGCGCGGGTCCACCGGCGGCGAGCATGGGCTGTGAGCCCCCCGTTCCGCGCGCTGGCGCGTCACGCGCGTCGGCGGGCCCTCCGAGCCCGTCAAGAACCGCGCCGCCTCGAGCCCCCGCCAGCTGATCCGCGAACATGCACTGGCACGACAGCAGAGTCTGGACGCGCTCTGCGTTTCCTTTTTCGCTGGCTCGCCATCACGCGGCACTCAAGAACCACGCGAAGTGGGTCAGCAGCTCGCGGGTCGACGTCTGACCGCCCAGGGGACTCTGCTCCCGAAAATACGGGAACATAGCCATGGGCGCCACGACTTCCAAGCGAATCCCGAGCGCACAGGCAAGGGTCTCCTTCATCAGCTCGCTGACGCGAGGCCCGTGCTGAGCGAGCGCACGACGCCACTCGCGACCTCGCGCGATGCCCCGCATCTGAGTCATCGCGGACGCGCCGCCCGAGGGGGGCCCTGCTGTGCCGGAGCTTGCTCGGTGAGCGAGCCCAGCGGAGGGCGGGGCGTCGCTGGAGGGGCCTGCTGGCGCGCGAGAGCCTCTAGCAGGCATGCCGGTGCGAGGTCCGACGTCGAGGGCGTGGTCGCAGCTGGGTCCGAGGGCCCTCCCGCGGCGGCCCCCTCGGCGGGGGCGGAACCCCAGCCGGGGCGGCCCGCCTGCCGCCGTGCACGGAAGAGGCGGAGCCTTGACCGATGCGCCCGCGGGTCGCGGAGCTCCCCGCGCTGCCACCAGCGAGGAGGCGGGAGTGCGCGTCTTGGCCTGAGGGAGTACCCGCTGCGGGGCGGGAGGAGCCCGAGGCACGAAGCTCTGCAGGTCGCTCGGCGGGATCCCGAGGCAAGCGGCTTCGTCCTCGAACAGCCGAGGGGCGTCGCAGCGGGGCACCCCGGCTTCCTGCGGGGGCCCCGCCAGAGGCGGCGCCGGAGCTTGGCTCGGCAGGGCCGCCTGAGCCGCCAACATCGCGCGCATCTCGGCCACGACCCCCGTCCTGGTCGTAGGAGCGCCGTCGCCCAGAGCTGCGCCTGCCC
This sequence comes from Prorocentrum cordatum, assembly GCA_963575745.1. Taxonomy (NCBI): domain Eukaryota; class Dinophyceae; order Prorocentrales; family Prorocentraceae; genus Prorocentrum; species Prorocentrum cordatum. The sequence continues at coordinate 79,258 of CAUYUJ010000186.1, forward strand.
GCCTGGGAGCCCGCGGCTGCGCAGCTGGAGCGGGCGAGGCCGCGATCCCTGCGCAGACCCCCGGGCGCCTCGGAGGAGGGGCCGCCGCTGGGGCCGCGGGCTCGCGTTCGCCGTCGCCTCCCGCCCCTGGCTCCGGGATGGACCCGAGTTCCCCGACGCCCTCCGACGCCGCGTGATACGGCGTCGCCCGCTCGGCCCCTGGCAGGTCCTCCTCGCCGTCGGCAGGTGGAGCTCCGTGGAGCGAAGCGAACTGCTCGCGGAGCAGCCTCACCATGGACCAGCGCGGCCACTAGTCCCGAGTCCGCGCCGTGGCGAACGGGACGAGATCGGCTGGAATGGCCGCGGGCAGCGGCGACAAGGACTCGAGCTCCAGCTCGTTGACGTCCACGTCCAAGTCGGTCACCAGGACCGATGCCGTGGTGGCCAGGGCGCGAGAGGCTGCCCCGAGGAGAGGCACGTCCAGCACCAAGTACGGAACCAGCAGCCCAGGGAAGCCATCCGCCTCCGCGGCCGCCAGATCGGCAGCCGAGCGGAAGGCCGAGGGAAGTGCGAGCAACGCGCCACCATCTCGCTGAGCCAGCGGTTTTGCTGCGAAGCTGCGGTCCCCCTCGTCGAGCCGCCACCTGTCGTAGCTCGTCGCGGACGGTGGCTCGAAAGGATGCAGCTCGGGCCACGCGGGGCCTTCTGGCAGCGCTGGCACAGCGGCCATCGTCACCAGCGCTCCAAGGCTCTTGCACCCATCA